>CM034148.1:649428667-650028667 GCA_019776745.2 Taxus chinensis | reverse complement strand
ATGGCTTCACACATCGCACCATACTCAAACAATTACACCAATCTCCACTCAAAATGTCCTTATACGACCTCATCCAAACCTCAAAATCCCATCGTCAAGCCCTCATGGAGGTTCTTCAATCTATTGAGGTTTTACCCAATGACCCTACACCCGTAGCCTCCATTATCACACCCCATCATGTAGCCTCTCTCACCAAATTACCACCTTCATCCCCACCTTACCTTATTCACCAAGTGGCCTCCCTCAGCTTCTCAAAGGTAGAGGTCGTGCCATACCAAAATGATGGCCCAGACCTAGCCCTCTTCATCTTTGTACACATTGATGACATACGGGTACGCCATGTGATAATTGATGGAGGTGCTAGCATTAACATCATTTCATCCCATGCATTTTCTCAAATGCGCATACCTGATAATTACATGCATAAACATTTGGTCATGTTGCGTTCATTCAATTATCACCTCCACACTAGGCACTGTCATCCTTCACATTCGTGTGGGCCCCTGCACTGTTCCAGAATTGTTTTATGTTTTGGAAGGGGAATTCCAATATAACTTGTTTCTTGGTAGACCCTGGATCCGTGTCATGGGCTGTGTTCCTTCCACTTTGCATCGTTGTGTAAAGTTTGAACACGAAGGACACACTTATACCATTCCAAGTGACCCATCACCTTTCAAAATATGCAACATGCTTTACCGACCCAACGATGTACTCATACCTATCAATCCATCTACTTCTGCAACCAGTGCCGCTTCAACTACACCTATACCCACACCTACCAGTACAAACACTGATTTCACAGCACATACCTCCTCCATGCCTACCACTGCTATAGCCTCCATGGCTGACCCATTAGCTTCCCAATCCGTCAACACCACCTCCACATCAACCTATGACACATCATCCATACCAGCTACCCACATACCAACCATTGATCCCTTAGAAGGTGTTTTTCAATGCCTCACTCTGGGGGAGTACCGCCTACATAGTGTCAACACCTTCCTTACTCCACACAAGTATGGAAGCCATCACCACCACCCTCACTATAATCACCATATAGGAGAACACCTCCTTTATGGTCCTCCTCATCTTCATACTAGTCTCACCTATGGGGGACTTGATATTACCACCTACACACCTGAATCACCATCACAACCCCACCCATTTTCTGTGAACTTCCAATCACTTACCAATCACCATTTCGCCCACACTTCAAATCACTTACCAATTTTCGTTTCACCCACACCTTCCTACACCATTATGCGTGGAAAGGTTTTTGTTTTGGATTTTACGAGAAAGGCCGCCATACCATTATTCCATGTACCACCTATAAACATAATGACTGTAGTGGTAGTGGCTTACCCAACCCTTCTACCAAACAGGCCCACATTGAATTCATTGAGGACCCTAGCCCTTCTCCACCTTCATCACCACCCTCACTGATGGAGTCGATGGATCCTGAATCTATCCCTCCTAAAAAAATTTTTTCATAAACACCATTTCCCTGGTGCCTTTGACTTATCAACGTGAAGGCGAGGCCCCTTCCACTCTCTCATTCCTATATCTTGAGATGATCGACGACGACACACCTACCATTAATGTTGTTCAATGTCAGGATGATGAATCCATACTCACCTACCTTGTTTTAGAATACTCATATATTCATATGTTGTTACCCTTTGAGACGTAAACCATGTTGAATGAATTGATTATTGAGATCAACATTCATACTTGGGATGACAAGCACATCCTAAAGATTGGACAATATTTAGATGCTGCTGAACAGGAAGCCATCACTTCCTTTCTCCGAGATCATAACCATGCTTTCACTTGGTCTTATGCAGACATGCTCGGTATTGACCCCACCATAGTGGTCCATAATATCGTAACCATTTCCGATGCCAAACCTATCAAACAAGAGCTGAGGAAAATGCACCCTCGCATTGTTCTTCTTGTCAAAGAAGAACTTCAGCGTCTTCTTTTCGTTTCCTTCATCTTACCCATTGATTATCCTCGTTGGATTTCTAACATTGTCCCTATTAATAAAGCAATAGGGGGACTCCGCATTTACACGGACTTCCGAGACCTCAACCTCACCTACCCAAAAGACAACTTTCCCTTACCCGGTATTGATCAACTGGTGGACCTTACCGTAGTTCACGAGATGTTCTCACTCATGGATGGTTTCTCAGGTTATAACCAAATTTTTCTTACCCCAGAAGATCAGCATAAGACCGCATTCATTACCCCTTAGGGAACCTTTTGCTATCGAGGCATGCCTTTGGCCTTAAAAACATTTGCACTACATATCAATGTGTTATGACTTACATCTTCCATGATATCATGCATCACATTATGAAGATTGCATGGATGATCTCTTGGCTAAATCGAAATGTTGTGCCGAGCACCTTTTTGTCCTCAAAAATATTTTTGACTGCCTCATTAAATATTGCGTCTGAATTCAACATAAAAAGTGCATCTTCGTGGTTATTTCAGAAAGGCTCCTGGGATTTATTGTTTCCCTCCGTGGTATAGAAGTTGACCCCGCTAAAGTCAAGGCTAGTCTAGAAATTCCTCCACCCACAAACCTCAAACAACTTCGTAGCCTACAAGGTAAATTTCAATCCATTCGCCGTTTCATTTCATAATTATGGGATCGATGTCAACCATTTCATCATCTGCTTAGGAAATATGTCTCCTTTAACTAGGATGATGACTATCACAATGATTTTGAGACCCTAAAATAATACCTTCTCCAACCACCCATACTCATTCCACCGAAAGATGGTCATCCTTTTTACCTATACCTATCAGCTACCGATCATTCCTTGAGATCCATGCTTGCTCATCGCAATGAACAACATAGGGAGTAGGTAATTTATTACATAAGCCATACTCTTTTAGACTATGAAACTTGATACAACCACCCAAAAAAGCTTTGTTTAGCCTTAGTTTTTGTTGCCACCAAACTCCACCATTACCTACTCAACCACAAAACCTATGTTGTGACCAACACCAATCCTTTACACTTCATGTATGCCAAACCCTATCGAAATTAGCACACCACGCAATGGCTTATGCTTTTAGCTGATCTTGACCTCAAATTAATTTACCAAAAGTCCATTAAGGGCTAGGTTATCGCTGACCAACTGGCTGACGCACCTATTTCTGGGGACTAACCCTCTAATTTTGACTTTCCTGATGAATCCATTGCTACCCTTTCCCTGGATAAACCCCCTTACCAAATGATATTATTCTTCAATAGTTCCAAGAGTCAGCGTGGGGGTGGATTTGGTGTTATCCTCATCCCTCTGGATGGAGAACCCATGCCTTTGTCTTTCAAACTAGACTTTGAATGCACCAACAACATTTCCGAGTACAAAGCACTCGTACTAGGTCTCCAGACCACCTATGCCCTCGATGTCAAATCAATCCGCATATTTGGTCATTCACAATTGGTCATAAACCAAGTCAATGGTATGTACTAATGTCGTAACAAGATACTTCAAAAGTATAAACATCATGTAGACATACTTTTGACCAACTTTGATCGTTACACCCTTTAAACCATCCCACGGTCAACCAACAAATTTACAGACACTATGGCGTACTTAGCTTCCCAAATACCCGCTTCCCCTACCAATTCCAAAATATTTTTCACTATACAATGCCTACATTCACCTTCTTATTTACCTCATGATGTTTACTCAATCAGAACTAACACCCCTGACCCGAGTGACCTTTGGTATAAACAATAATCCAAATACTTTTCCCTCTCTATCTTACCTCTTGATCTCACCCGTAACAGACAACACACCTTCCTTAAGAAGGTCTCCTGTTTCATTATCCTAGGGGGACTCCTCTATAAGCACATCTTTGATGGTATTCTCTTACGATGCCTCACAAGTTCTAAAATTCCTTATACCATCAAGGAGGTTCATGATGGCATATGTGGAGGTCACTTTACTTGTCTTGCTATTGCTAAGTGTGTTCTTCACCTAGGCTATTACTGGCTGACCCTTAACCATGATTTTTGTGACTATGTCAAATGCTACGTGAAATGTCAACAACATTCCAACCATCATCATACACCCAGTCATTCCTTACAGGTTGCTCGTGACATTTGGCCCTTCTCTCAATGGGGTTTGGATCTTGTCAGAGAAATCAATCCTCATTCTTCCCAATTCCATCAATGGATCATAACTGCTACCAAATACTACACAAAATGGGTGGAAGCCATACCACTCATCTCCATGAAATCTGAGAAAATATGTGAGTTCATTAACCATCACATCATTTTTTGTTTTGGTGTCCCTCATCGCCTCATCACTGACAATGGAAAATAATTCAAAAAGAAAACACTGCAAAAACTTTATGACGCCTTCAGCATTCAGCTTAGTTTCTCCTCACCTTATTACCCACAAACCAACGGCCAAGTTGAATCCTCTAACAAAACCCTAAATAAAATTCTCATAAAAGTGGTTGACGATACTGGGAAGGATTGGCATATGCACTTTCCTTTTTCTCTATGGGCATACCACACTAGTATTTGCACTGCCACTGCGGCTACACCCTTTTCACTAGTCTACGGTACCAAGGCTATTCTGCCTCTTGAAGTCTAGATCCCCTCACTTCATATTTCTCTCCATGACATGCTTACTGATGATGAATTTTGTCAGGACCACTTAGTACAACTAGAGTTATTAGATGAACGTCGTCTTAATGCTCTGGATCACCTTCAATTTTATCAACAACGTATCAAACGTGCTTATGAAAAATGTGTTCATGAACGAACCTTCCAAGTCAGTGACCTTGTTTTGAAAGAAAATCAACACGTAACCAAAGTAAAAAAAAGTAAACGGGGAAAATTCACTCCTAATTGGCTTGGACCATACATCGTAACTCATACCTATGGATCGAGTGCCTATCATTTGTCCTCGCTTGAGGGTAAACCTAAACCTGAGCCCCTTAATGGATTACATCTTTGACCATTCTATTGTTGACTCATTTTCCTACCTCACCCTATGTCTCTTTACAGGCTCAGCCCTTGAGTGCTATCCACTCCATCCATCTCCCTAATGATTAAACAAGAATCATGTGATTACCCGTCACACTTTTTCCTTATCTTAAATATGTGCACCACGGCTCTACACATGGCATGATTCTCATGGATACTTTTCATCTTCTTTTAGATGAGATCCCATGGTCGTTCACCCTTGCCTTCTCAACAAGAACCAAATGCTTTGTTATAGTCTCGTCCATGACTTAAAAGCCAAAAAAAAAGAAAATGAATCCCTTAGAAGGACATCTTCCAAAATAAGGGATCAACTTCTTAAGTCAAACTTCCAATATAAAAGATGAATCCCTCAAAAGGAAATATTTCACCTTTAATTGTCACTATGAGTAGACTCCTCCCTCGAAGGACAACTATAAAAATCTTGCGACTCTCTAAATAGTCTTTCCAAAAAGAGGACTATTTTCTCAAAAAATCAAAATTCAGAAGCTTCCCACATCGATCAGCTTCGCGAAGACCTCAAGGAGACATATATTCCTCCCGTATAGACTTCCCGCATCGATCAATCTATCTACAAATTCAAAAAGAAAAGAAAAAGAAAAATAAGCTTTTTCATCATGGACTTGCCTATTGTGATCTTGGATCTATTGCCCAATGCATTCTACTTCCCATTTTATGACCCAATTACCTGCACCTCTTTACCTGTTGTCTTTTCACTTCATACCTCAAGGGACCTGCTGAACCTATGACATTTGGTGATCATGTGACTATTTGTCACTCTTAGAATTATCAATCTTGTAATGTCTTTAGGGTCTTATGTTCATTAGCCTATCTATAGATGTGTTTCATACATTTTGATCCCTGCCAATCGGGTGGCTTTATTTCCCCCTCTTATCTTTTCTATTCTTCATTACCTTTTGATCTTCTTATACAGGACTTGGTCCTCGACGCTTACCTTTTGGGGTCATCCTCCCCTTTCGTCATAGTCACCCTCACCTGCAACATTTTTACTATCATCTACCCCCACCTATTAAGCCTAAACCCACAACATGACCACAAACCTATCAACTCATTTTCATCCTCTTCCCTAGCTTATCGGAGAACTAGATCGGTCTGAGGTCCCCTTTCACCGGGACTATGTAGACAACACTTCTAGGGCATGGGGCCCTAGAAGGTTAGCTCAACCACTCTTTACCCAAACAATTTTCCCCTCATTTTACCTGATTTCCTGTTCATATCAAAAACCTCGACATCTATACCATATACCACATGGATTTTACCACTTATATTATTTCACATTTTCATACATAACCAGCATTTTCCACATTTTACACCATCTCATGCATTTATATTGCCATTTGTTATCAAAATACCAAAATGAGCATCCATGCCTAAACCAACCTGACACCACCATGCCTAACCAACCTGAATCAACCATGCCTAAACAACCTGACTCGATCCATGCCTAATAAATTGAATCAATCCATGCCTATAACCTAACTCATCCATGCCTATAACCTAACTCATCCATGCCTAACAACCTGACTCAATCCATGCCTAACCAATCTAACTCAACCATGCCGAACCAACCTGACTCGATCCATGCCTAAACTGGCATGACTCCATCATGCCTAACTCACCTAATTTCCACCCATATCAAACCAACAAACCCATATCTCATCTAATACAAAGTAACAAATCCATATCTCATCTAATGCAAGCCATAAACCAATATCTCATCAACACATTAACACATCACAAAATACCATGTATCTCATCATATAAATCAATAAATGTGTATCTCAGAATACATGCCCATCTCATCATGACCATCATCTCAAAAATTTCAGCACACAAGTCGATAAACAATACAAAATGTCATCGAGACATAGGCCGGTCTCATATATACAAAAAGCATGAATGAATCAATACAAAAATCTTTGGCATGCAGGCCGGTATCATGTGCAACACAGTAATAAATACAAAATATTTTTGGCACACAAGCCCATCTTATACATAATACATCAAAAAATGACTCGGCACGCAGACCAGTCCACAACAGGTCAATCATCTCCCCATCTAATGTCAGGGAATGCTCCCTGTGACTACGTATCTCCCAACCGCTCTACCGTACCTATCTAGGGTCCAGCACCTACCTCACCTCCTGTTGATGGCCCCTCACCTGAGGCTGGCCTCTACACACTAATGGCCTCATCATGACCCTTTCCCTGGGCTTGTCGTCCCCCTGTACTCTCCACACTGTGAGTGCGGGATCTAGTCCTCTCACTGGAGGCCTGCTGTGCTCTGTACTTAGCATAGGAGGGCACATTTAGCCCGGAAGCTAACAAATAATCCTAGTAATACCGTGCCTCTCCTAGGGCATCTCTGAACCTAGCCATGGGCACTGTCTGTGGAGATGCCATGGGTCTCGCTACCTGCATGGGTACTTGTACAATCGGTCCATGTCCCTGAACATGCACTAAGCCCTGTGCTGGTACTAGAACCTGAGTCAGCCCTAGAATCTATGCCTTTTCCTGTAGTTGGGCCTGTAGAGTAGTAATATGTGCCTTTGCTACTGTCAGCTGACCCTATAGACCCGTAACCTGCCCTGTGATGTGTCCAAATAGCCTTGTAAAGCCTACACCTGCACCTGTAGGGAGGCTATCTTCCCTCCATCTCTGCCTACCTCCTCTCCATCTCCATCTCCCCCTACCTCCACCTATGCAGGTACCTGTCCCTGCCTAGCCTGAGCCTGTAAAGTCACTATCTAGGCTTGTAATGTGGCAACATGTGCCTATGTACCTATCAACTACCCCTGCATGATCCCAAGCTACATCACCAAAGTAGCCACCTGCCCCTGTAGGGCATCTCTCTAAACTGTGATGGTGGCTAAGTCTAGCTACCTTGGTCTCAGTGGTATGGCTCTCAGCTGTGCCGCCCACCACTACCTATACCCATCTAGAACCCCAACATCATCAATCTGAGTATCTACAGGTTGCTCCTCTTGTCCAGTCAACACTGTGGATCATGGTGGAGACATAGGTCTCTCCACATCATCTCTCCTATACTACGAGAATGGATGCGGTACACCCTGGACTAATCCAAACTGGTGTCTAACCCACTCTATGGGTATCCACTCATGCTCTCCCGCTCTCCTCCCCTTTATCCACAGATGTATCTATAGTCCATCTAGCTCCGTGGTCATCTATCTATATGAAGGGAAGCCCACATATGGCCTCCAAATGACATCCACCCCGAACAGCCCCTTCAACAACCTCCTGTAATAAGCTACATCATGCGTAGCTTTGGCAACTTAGGCCTCTCCCATGGCTAGTACCCACCGCCTGTACCCCACTAGTGTAACACAAACAATGTGCTCATACGCCTAGCAATGTAGTAGTACGACATAGCAGATACTGAACCTCCGTAGTCACCCATAGGCCCATAGCTCTCTATACACCTGTGTTAATAATGCAGGTGCCCATGCAAACTATGTCCAATGTATCATCATGTCATGGAGGACTCCCATCAATGACCTCAAGAATCTCCCCCCCTCTACATCCGGTAGTGCGAAGCAGCACACTACCTCCATCACAAGTACCACTAACCTCATCTCCTCTGGATGAGCTCTATACATTGCTCCATAGCTCATGCTAGCGCTATGGAACGTCAGGTCTGCTACACCCTCACCAAAAAATGGTGCTAGTAACTCTTTAGATGCCTCTGAAGAGATAGAATACACCTGGGCCCCCAATATGGGCAACCATAGGATCCTATAGATGTCCTTCAGGGTGATCGTCATCTCACCCATTGGCAAATGGAAGGTATTGGTCACCGAGTCCCATCTATCGATTAGGGAAACCATAAAACTTGCTTCCCAGACTACATGCCAGTAGCCCTTCACACCTATCAATCCCACCTTTACAACATGTTGCCACTCCGCTTGTGTCACGCTTGCCTTTACTCTCAATAACAAGGGTCACACCCGAGCTCTCATCCATAGCTCATCTCTCGCATGCATCCCACAAAAGCAATGTATTAGTATACCTTTCCCAACTTACCTATTTTACCCCACATCCCGATGTAATCTCTTTCCCCACCCCCATTCCGTTGGCCTTTGTCACTCACCCAAATCTACTGAAACCCATCCACTTGAAACTATCTACCCTAACCCTCACCCAAACCTACCCTAACCCTCACCCAAACATACCCAAATCCATCTACCCAAACCTATCTAACCTAACCCTCACCTAAACCTACCCAAACCTTAGGTTAACCGGCGCCGGTTATCATCAACCAACCCTGATTATCCCTTGACCGACCATGGTCTCCCCTCTACTGGCATCAGTCACTATTCTTGTGACCGATACCAGTCTCTACCCACCGACGTCGGCCACCAGACAATTAACGTTGGTCACTGTCACACCACCCGCCCCGACTTTCCAACCCTACTTTTTCCCTTCCTCGACATTCTACCCACCCAAATCCCACTTTACACCCTTAATTGTTCCTACATTACCCTTTTTCCCTACCACCTACCCTTCAATATTACCTTTTCCCTCTCTTTTCCCCATTTTGAAAAAAATTTCCCCCCAAACCCCCCCATTTTAAAAATATTTCCTACATTTTACATCAAATTAACTCAAAAATCAAAACCAAAGGTTCAAATCCTACCTGATCTCATTGCTACCATCATGGTGGAACCTCTGGCCTCCATGCCACTCCTCTCAAGCCCTCTCTAGCCTCCGCCATCCTCTACTGACCTCCAACTCTCTCCACCAATCACCTCGCTCGATCTGATCTTGTGACCCCACCTCTCACCCAATCAATCTCACCTATGTGGCTCGCCAACCAATCTCTCTACCGTACTCTTTTTACCTCTTCCTCTTTTATCTCGTTTTTGTCCTTTTCTTCTTAACAATGCACAAATGAATTTCAAACCACGGGTTTTTCAATTTTTATACCCTACCTGACTCTACTGACGTTGGTTAACCCTTGACCGTTGTCGGTCTATGACCTCGATAACTGCCGTGGGTTACCCTACACCATCATCGCTTCATACCGACCGATATCAGTTACCCTGCATACTAATTGACCTCACATTTACCTCATTTTCCTTACCTCCTCTTTCTTTTGCCTCCCCTACACCTACCTGGACCACTTTACCTTCACCTTCTTCAACTTCCTTGCGTACGTTGTTGACACCTCATTATTTTACCCCTACCTTGGCCTTACCCATGCCGTGATCTCAATATTTAGACTTGGACCATCGTTAGTGACCTTTGACCTCATGTGTTCACTATACCTTGTGGCACTGTTACCTATGTTGTTGACCTAATGACCTTACCTAGCCTAATGTTGTGACCGTTTATCCTGACCCTACCTTTGGTGTACCAGAACATACCTAAACGTTCTTGCACCAAACCTACATTGTGTTTCCTGACCTTTTCATATACCTTGGATAACGGATTCACTTCACCCTTGTTTGGATAAACCTATCGACCTTAGATGATGTAGAGTTTATCTTCTCTTCAACCCGGTAGTGTGCTACAGTTTATACGTGTGTGTGCATTTGACTTCTACTACCTTTAACCCTGACCCATTACCTAGATCACCTGAGTAGACCTTTCACCCTCTTTCCCTACACCTACTTACCTTTTCCTCACATTTACCTATTATCAAACCACTCACCGCTTCAGCCTGCTACCCCGTCAGTTCCTGGTTTGAGGGGGATCACCTTCACCCTCACATGGGGCAACCACATCTTATTTTTGTTAGCATCGCTTACCAATACAAGCTATGCAATAAAAAGGGGAAAAATGTAGACACTAAAATTAGGTCACACTCCCCCTTCATCCCTCGACATATAAACCCCCCTTTATTACATCTACCTAGCCATGACCCCCTTCACCCTACTAATATTATTTTAATTAATTTAATTAAATAATGCTTTATCCTCACTATATTTATTATTTAAATAATATCTACACAATTAATTCACTTAGACACCTCACCAAGCTAACTCAACCTAAGACCTATTCTTAGCAAGTTACCATAACTAACTAAGACTTACCCAAACCCTAAAAATCAATGCCTACACTCCCTCTAACCACATTCTTGCATACTCACAAGAAGTTCCCAGTCTAATCCACAAGATAATGACACAAGATCTGAGGAAATCAGGAGGATCTCCCTAAGTTTAGTAAACCTAGGAAATCCCACCTTGACCAACGTTGATTACCCCTAACCATCGCCAGTTAAGCCAGACCGCTGTCGGTTACCCCTTTTAACCCCAAAACAACCTTATTCTCAAGGTTGGAAGCAAGTTGGAAAACATTGGGAGAAAAGGTGGGCGAGTAGGAATGAGATCCCAGAGAGATAATACATCTTTAAAGAGCCAATTCCAGCAAGAAATGACATCCAAGAAAGGGGATTGAGGATCTTCTCCTGCACAGTCTTCCCAGCCACATTTTGATCTATCCAAGCAATAGAGGAGTGTGCATGCAGTCCCATGCAGAAAACTATCTTCATTTAGTGATCACTTTCAACCTTTAAACCCATCATCAGGACCTCCATTCTTCACACATAGACTTTCAGGAATGAAATCCAAGTAATTACAACATCATACTTTCCTGGTTATTTCATTCTATCATCATTTTATCATCCATTTTTTATCTTTCCCCCTTTTGACCATATCCAACATTTTGTACCTCCATAGCCCCATTAGAACCTCGTAAAAACCCATTCTAGTCACCCAATACCTCGTCTTGACCAACCAAAATCCTTTGTGTAATCACAAAGGAGACTAAAACCTCGTTCTGTGATGTTTTCTAGATTTCATAGTAACCGGCGCCGGTTATACCTAATCGCGGTTGGTCATCCCTGTGACCAGATGTCTGATCTCTGTGTTTACCTGCACAGTCTTAAACAAAGACCTATCCACCTAATTTTACCTTACCCTCACTCACCTATGACCTACCCGAGACTTTTATCAAACCTGCAGAACCCAAAACCAACCCTTTGACTCGTGGATTCTATTCTAGCTTAGGCTTGTTAGATTAGATCTGTTTTCTTATTGTGTTTTTAAGTGAGATACCTAAATAATTTCAAAATAACAATAGGATTTACCATGGTTTCAGCATTAATTTGTTTAAAACAGTGGATTGATAGCCATCTAAGAAGTACCATACTTTTTGGATCTAGCTCACACCTAGGTAGTTCATTGCCCATATCATTTAATTCTTTTTGGTGGTATTGTTTTCATTACAGGTAGTTCCTCCTAGCCAAAAGGAAGATCTCACAATTAGCTTTGGATTCTAGAATTCATACGTGCATGTAACAACCCATCAACCGACATTTGAACAGGTATTCCTCCTATGCCCGTTACCCTATCTGATTCATCAACAATTCAAAGAAACAATATAAGAAAAAAAGGTGAAATAACTATGGTTAAGTGTGTTCACAAGCACACAAAAAACATGTAACACACACCCTAACTAGTTGAGTGGTATTGCAATCAAGCTATAGCCTTATTTCATTACCACACATCGACGATGTTTCCATAATTGTCTCTCCACCTATGTGTTAATGTTGGTTCAGATAGCAAGTGATCTTAGGGAGTGTGACCTCCTTGCACTATAACTTGATATGCGGCCAAAAGTTTTCCTAGTCTATGATGCACGAGCTGACTAAAGGAGTCCATGATATACCTTGTGGTATATGGGGCCCAAGTCCTTGTTACAAGGATGTTGTCTAAGGCCTAGGTATTGGGACGTGGAATCCCCTCACTTCATGTCTCTCTTAAAGAAAACAAGCGCTTAACCAATAATGACAACTATCTAAGAATTTTTATACCCTGTCAGAGCATGAGGTGTGTCTATGTGCATGGAGGTGAAGCACAGGGTCACGATACCACTAATACAATGATAAGTGTTTGGATGTCACTTCCACATCACGTTACCCCTAAAAATAAAAAGGGAAGAAGGTTAGCTGCTTTTGATCCTGAATATCATCTTAGGATGTGAGAGGAGAGCATACACAATGTTGTCTTCAGGAGAGAAACAAGCAATAATGCAAAACACACAAAAAGATGATAAATGAAAGATAATAATAAAAATTTGATGATAAAGCTCATATGATGAGTTCTTCAAGAGGAGGCCCTGGAAAATAAAAGATTAGTAGTTTTTTTATAACCATGGACTGATCATGCTGCAAAACAAGATGGGTTAGTAGTTTTGAATCCTACAATCACCAAAAACGGTTAGATGGAACAAGATAAATATGAAAATGGATGGAATTTACCCTTTTTGCAATGATAAACCTGTAAAAATAGAATGTTAAACCTATAAAAAACCACCAAGAACACTTAAAAATAGTGTTAGACTTTTAGTTGTAAGCAAAAATTATGAATCTTTAAAGGCACTAATTGATAGATCATAGACACAAAATTATGGAAAAGGCTCTAAAATACATCAAATGTGTCACTTTAGGGAATATGCACTATTATGTACAACATAGGCACCAATGTATGACAAAAGATTGAAATCAGGTTAAAACAGGAAAAAAAATAGAGTTTTAATGCTAGAACAAAGGCACTTAAGTATTAACATAGACACCAATTTAGGGAATAGGTTCCATTCTATGCAACACAAGTGCCAATACACAAGGAAAATGTGTTGTTTTGTGCTGGAAATGAAATCTAAGTTCAAATTTTCAAATTTTGAAGGGGTAAACAAAACTGAAAGTTCTTGAAACTTGAACAACCTATTCAAGGGATCAAATAAGATGGAAAATGATTAAAAGTGGGGATTAAACCCCACAATGGGTGTCAAAAAATTATATGTTAAAAATATTAGTGAGTTAAATGTGAGAAAACAAACAAACTTGCTTCCCTAATCTATTCTTCTCAACTATACATCAGATAGAGCAATTTATTGAAAGGGGGAGAGATTCAATACCTACACTTACCTACAAGTCACAAAGCTCCTCCTTTGACGTGTTGGATTTTCTCTTGATTGATTATTTTTTTCTTCAGATGTTAGTGGAGACACGCGAGAATAACCTCCCCTTAATTTCCTTTATATTACTTAATGAAGATCAATGGATGGATGATAGCTTGAATTGAAGGAATGGACTGATTGATTGGATAATAAGATAAAATGGATGATTGATGAAACAAAATGGCAAAGGTTTGTTATGGATTCTATGAATTGTCTCTCATGGAGGAGGAAAGATAAATTTATAGTTGAGGGGTGGAGGATTCAATGGCTAGGATGAAGCCAAGTTGGATTTAGATCAAAGATGGAGAATGCATGTGAGGATTAGAGGATCATAGAGTGGACGAATCTAGAATTTGAATTCAAAATTCATGGAGGGAAGAATCTTATATTAAATTAAAAATTCAATGGAATAATAGATTTAGAGAGGCTTCTATAAATAGAAGCCCTTATATTTAGAGGTGGGAGGATATGATTAGATTAGAGTTAGATTAGGTTAATAAAGATTATTAGGGGTGTATTACATGGAAAGGATAAGTGTATGGTAGGTGTAGAGTAGGTGGGTAGGTGGATGTAGGAATATTAAATTTCTAGAAAATTATAATAGGGATTAATGGTGGGATAATATGATATAATAATAAAATAAAAGGGATTAATGATAAGATGGGATATTAGATGAATGATAAAGGGTAAATGTGATAAAATAAATTAATAATAATTAATCTTGTGATTAATTATTCTAGGAATTTAGAGAGTGACTATGTTAGGATATTTATGGGATAGATTAATCAGGATTAATTATGTCGATAGTTTAAATGTCTACACCAGCTAAAGTTAAGGGTAGTTTCTGATGGCAGTGGAAATTTCCTATGTTGTTGGAGATCAAGTGGCATCAGTCGAGAATAGTGGCTACAATTAAGAACATTTTGTTCTTATGGATGTAATGTGAATACTTTTCCTATTTTGTGTGAGCATATTCCTATGTAACTTCCTGATGTAAAAAAATTCGTAGAGAACAAAACCACCAATGTCAGACATTTCATGTACATTGAAAAGGTTCATGGATATCTAGAAAATCACACGAGGTGTAAATTCAATGTGTTCATGTTCACATAAAGGTTTGTTGTAAAAATGTTTAAAACCATGGAAGGAGAGATCCTTTCTTTTGATAAAGGTCTTGAGCCATAAAGATGGGTATGCCACATGGGTGAGCATACTATAGTTGAGAGTGTGAATCTTTTTCTACCATGTCCACACTAAGGTGAAATGTTAGAAAATTAGTGTGAACAATGTAATTGGAATTTAAAAGTGTGGTAAACTATTTAATGTTGTTTCTAGTTAGAATATTAATTATTATTATATTCCAACATAATACATTAATAATAATTTGTAATTATTTGTAACAAGTCTAACAACCACACGATTCTAGGAAAGAATCATGGGTTGTTGACTCCCTTTCTATAGGATATGGTCCTTGTTGGAAGCACAATGGACTAAGAGGGGGGGTGAATCAGTCCTTAAAATTTAATTACAATTTCATATTACTCACATAAACCATTAAACAATTAACCATTCATTAGTGTGTGTACAACAACATACATCATTCATTCAATTTAACCACGAGCAAGGAAAGAAACACCATAACACAAGTTGTAAGTGAGAAACAATCAAGGGGAAGAAAACCCACTGAAATTTTTTCTAATATTACACACAACAAAGAATCAAGTGAATATTACACATCATAAGAGATTTCTTTAGTGAGGGTACCAACCCCACAAGGAGCAAAAACCCCTAAATCCTTGTTGATATTACACACAACAAGATACTTACATGAATATGACACTTCACACAATATTTTGATAACAATATCACTGATAAATTTCTGCAACAAATTAGTTGATGGTGATCACAAGATTCGGCTCCAAACACCTTCAAACCCTTACTCAAACCCTAGGTCTTCAAACTTGCACAAACTAGCATTTTCTTCACTTCTCAATGCATCAAAACCTTTGCACACACCCTTGCTGTCATTATTAAAACTATCTCACACTTTATCAGATCTCAAATCATTCTCACATACCTTCAAATACTCTCACACCTAGGTTGCACTTCTTGCACACACTCCACTAGCTCAAAAAAGCACCCAAAACTATGCTTTTATAAGCTCTCCTTCATTCAAATTCAAAAGAGGTCAGTTTCCCTCCTTTAGATATGACCATTACAACTTTAAAAAATCCCATTAAATTTATCATAATAGTCACAAGTGACCCAAGTAGGTTGGCCTAGCCAAAACCCTTCATCTATGCACCAAAAATCCTCAAAATACCATCATTAAAATGAGAAAAATCCTCTAACACCAAAAATATTTTTATTAAATCTCTAAAAATACCATACATGATTTAAAATTACATTTAAACATCATACATGGTTGAAATTTTCATGAACCAATCATATTATTTCATTTAATGGCGCAATGGCTCATTGCCTTCACAAAACACTTGTTTCTAGCACCATGTCTTCATGTTTTGGACTTGAGATCACCCAATAAACCTAACTATGTAATATTATAACTAAATGGAAATCTCATAAACCTTTATAACACTTCTAATAAATTTATAGCTCATGAAACAATCATATGTTCCAAACCACATCAACGTTTTCCTTCACCAAATCAAGTTGCCCAAAAATAAGTTTTATAAATGAAATAGGTTAACACCCTTATTGAAACTTTAAAGACCTAAAAATGGATTAAAAATTCATCCCTATTCACTTTACAGGTGATATAAAACATCACACAATCCATTTCATACACTAACCAACTCAATCTTTCAGAAAAAACATTTTTCCTGGAAAGTAAGAAATATTCTTGTTCACAAACTGACATAGAAACCATATAAAATAAACTCATCATGACACCAATTATACCATATAAATATTAATTAACATTCCAAAACATTATTTTAACTCCTTCCAAATCCAAGTGGAAGGCCTTCAACCAGGTTGATCTCTTCAAACCTGCCTAAAAACTGCCCTTTGACCAGTCAACATAAATGAAGCATAATTGACCATTTAATTAGCATCACCATGACCTAAAAATATCATGGACATAAATAAAAAATCACATAAATCACCATAATGGTCATTTAGTTTGCAACTCCTTTGGACAACCTTGTCCAAACTGAACTTCTTCAGAAACTGACTTGTTTGAGTGGGTCCACTCATCACCATAAGCTCTACCATACATTTCATGAAAATGTGAAGGATTCCTCTAAATGATCCAATCATCATACAAGTAACTATCAATCAATTCTTCCACTTAGGATCATTATCTCTCCTACCACTTTTGAGCTAGGGTTTTAAACTCATAAAAAGTTGTTTACCTTCTTAACATTCATTCATAAAAATGTGATAATGAAATGACCTCATTATTTTTGTGAAACCTTCTATAATAAATGTATAAAAATATATAAAATCCAAAAGGTCCCATGCAAAAACACAATTCAGGGTGAGCATCAGAAGATCCAATTTGAGCTGGAAATGACTTTGTTCTTGACCCTATTTCACCAAAACTGACATATCATGCAAAATACATCATCATGGAAACTTGAAATTTTTCCCACAACACCATGACACACCCTAGTAACATCTCCAATCATCACCATGTCAAAAATTCTTTTCAATATTTCCATCCACTAAGACTTGTATAGCTATCCCTTAGGGTTTTACATTATAAAGGCTAGGATTAACTGAAATAACACTATAACTTACATCATAAAAACACTCTAAAAGGTTCTAACAACCTACGTAAATCATAAATCAACTACATACATGTATCCATGAGATCATATACCTCCAAAACTCAATCTCATGCCTTTTAACAGCCATAACTGGTCCAAATGAGCACCGTGAAACATGGTCACCAACCTATATCTTACACCCTAAAACTGATGTGAGTTCCTAAGAACTCCCAAAACATGCTCTCCATCATGATAACATGATTCTAAAGTCACCAAGAAGTTCATATTATCATGCAATGTCACCTAGGCTAGCTAGGTCACCTAAATAGGCTTGTAAGAACAAACAATCCTCGCTGAAACACCTGAAATCACCATGAACACATTTGAATCATCATGTCATCATCATCCTTAGACATGATTTGACTCCACTCCATCATCTAATTTTTCATTAATGAGGTTTTTTCATCAATGACAACACCTAAACAACAACATGCCAACAATCTCACCCTTTGTCATTGATGGAAAACCACCTGAATTTCTCCCCCCCTTTACATTAATGAAAAAGGAATACATGTACCTGCATATTCTTCATCTTCCTCAGCTTCATATGATCACCTCTTGGTTACAAACATCAACCAAATATCTCATTCTAGCTCAAAAACTTGAGATTCTTCACAAAATATTATTTTAGCCATTTATAAACATGGAACCACTATAATTCCCTTGGGCAAAGCACATACAAAAATCATTCCAATAAATATGAATAAAATATATTCATACCTCTAGTTTGGGCTAGAATACCATCATCCACCTTATAAGTATGCAATACTTTCCATTTCACCTCAAAAATTTGTTTTTCCCTTGATAAGATCAATGTAGCAGTCATATATCTAAAGCATACTCTTCAGGAACATGCCAAAAATGATGAATAAGTACCAAGACATCCACTTTACCTTCATCCTCGAGCTAACTCATCTTGAGAATACATAAATTTGGCTCCAGGTCTCTCTTCTTGTCATTACTCAACCATTGGGATTGATTTCCCTAAATAGACACCTCAGTCCATTATATGCCAACTTTGATGAGCTCAAGAACACCATGCACATCATGACCGTGCAATCCGCAACTCCCCTTGAACTTATACCATCCATCTCAAGTAGAAAAACTCATAAACAAGATCCTTACATTCTATTCTTGTCATGGATGGATAAAAAACACTTTAGCATTTTCCTAAAGAATTATTTTAGATTTTGAGAATCATATTGGGATGAAATTAATCTAAATTTGACCTTTATATGCTTGACCTTGGAGAGAAACACCTAAAACATACCTCATATGCCTTGAAGATCTCAATAACACATTTTAGAAGCACACACACATGTTTCCCTGACTGATTTGAGTCATACACGTCATCTTACACCTGTAGAAGCACCTTTTCACACCATTTGTACATGGACTATCATCAAAACATCAACCTTACCTCATATCTAGCTTCAACTTTGTGAAGATAATAACCTTTCTAGTAGATGAGTTCACCTAGAGAACCTTTAAAGAGTAAAAACATGTACTCCCCTGTCATGAAGGATCCCTTACAACTATGAGCATAATTTTGTTCTTCACATAACATTGTAGCAACATATCAAACCTCTTGAGGTCTGAGACATATCAATCTAGCCCAAGATAGACAAATTAGTCCAAACAAGCACTTCATCATTATCTTGATTAGCCAAAAACACCATGAAATCTTCAATGAAGACTTTCACAATACATGATCATCACCTACAGATTGTGGAAACATCATGCACCAAATCTTTTATAATGTACATACATGTAGCATGTCTTCTTAGCTCATGAAGCAGCAAGTAGACTGCACACATTTTTCACCTTTATAGACCATCTTTATTACCTCCTCTGATCAACCTCACATATTTAAACTATCTAAGAGATTATCAATACAATCAAATAGCTTGAAAACCCCTTCATACTTGTATAATATCATATTGGACCTCTGAGCATTCATATGCATATATGATAGATTGCATAACAACTTAGAAGCCCAGTTCTATAACCTTGTCAAAAAGCAGAAAAATGTCAACACAAATGCAACAACAGAGCAAAAACACCCAACAAACTCAAACAACTTCCTTTCAGTATTGATATTTACACCATTTATACTTGTCTCACTATAAAAAAGGTGATACCGTACTTCCATTGACCCAATTAACACCTCCATAAACATTGGATGCTTAATACCAAAGGAAATTTTCTCATTTTGTAACTTCATTCTTTACCAATTAGGTCACTACCACCCTTCACTATTAACACTCTGGATTATCCTAAATTTTAGAAACCTCAGACCTTTTCATGGCATAAAACCTTTGGATTCACAATGTCTAGATGATTTGTTCCAACTTTTAGGTCTAAATTTCATCATTAGCACCTTCAATAAGAACTTTTCTTTCATACCACTAAGAATGTATTGTTTTAATCCATTTGGGACAAAGAAGTATAAAAATTTCATAAACTTGGTTCCAATTTTCATTTCAAAGGCTCAAACATGGCCACCATCATTGTAGAAACATCTCCAAATGCCTAAGAAACTTTTTCAATGAATTGGAAGTATGAACAGTCACTCACATACCTGAAATCACCTTGATTTTGTCTCATTATTCTTCAAGAACACTGCATAGTACTTTTTCCTCATAATGTTTGATCAACATAATCATGCTTGATGGTTCATCACATCTTCAAACTTTATCTTTTGATTCATATACATTCTTTGACAATCCAATGAAATAAGATAGATGAACACACAAACTGTTATATAGACAACTCAAGATGTTCACAAACAAACTTTCCAAAGAGAATGTATCTTCTAAGACTCTTGATCACATTCAACAACATTTTGAGGAGAATTCATACCTTCATACACATATTGTATAATCGTACTCAAATACTTCATTTATGACTCATATTTGAGACATGGAGATACCATAGACCTCTATACAATGACAACATTGTAGACATAGACTCAGACTACATGATGACTCTTTTCATGTTTTTCATGACATAATAGACCTCATATGAGACACCAACATTGACTTTCATACAATCAACGAATCATCTCAGATAGAAATCAAACCATCAAAAGCAAACTCATACTTCAAGAGTATACTAACAACTATACATCAAAGGCAAAAAGACCAAGATCTTTGACATACACCACTGGACAACATATTGAACCATAAGAACATGTTTAATGACCTTAAAGGACATACCTTGTTATCATGGAGGAGTCACACATAGACCAACATAGCTCCCCCTCACACAAATGCTTCATATGAACCAATACACCTCTAAGAAGCATAGTAGTGGCATAAGACATCATGATCACGTAGCAAGGTAAAATATTCAGGCTCTCATAGGGCCTGACACCAAGATCTTCCATCAACATTCTCAATTGATCCACATTATTTCTATTTTACTCTTCTTGAAAACTTATGGCCAGATAATATAAATTAATTAGGTTCAACAAGATAAAACCTAGCTTTATGAGAAAAATAATTATTCATGACTATTCTCAAAAACTTTGGGATCATCCTTGGCCTTCTTGAGTGGAGTATAAATGAATTTTTCTTCTTATTTCCAAACCTTATCAGTCTTGACTTTTTACCCGTATTCTTTTATGTATTCATATTGGTTCTACAATATCTTGCAATGTGACCAAACTTGTTACATTTGAAACAAGTGATAGTAAGTCATACCTATAGGAGTTTTATCCTTCTAACCTTGTCTCGATTTCCCTCGAGTGCAATCATTTGGAAATATGTTCAACATCACTACATCTAAAACATATAGATGAACCCCCTACCTTTGTATCATTTTTTATCCAATTTTGATTTATTGATCATACAAGAAATATCTAGAAACATAACCTCTCTCATGGTAATTGTAGCATACCACACTCTTATCTTGCTCACTCATATTATATCTCCATGGATGAGCCTCTCTAACATACCTTCTATGCTCCTTTTCCCTATGGCCAAATCCATTACAAGAAAAATAATAACCATTGAAATATCATTCATACCTTGAGCATTAGATTACCTAATAGGCTTGATATTATCATTTTACTTAGTGTATGCCACCATATTTTCTTCCTTGTTGTTTGGTTCACCTTCTTCCTTGCTTAAAACTAGGTCCTCTTCCTTCAATTCCTTTCCCTTAAAATCCTCATTGAATCCCAAACCAGCTCTATCACCCGATCATATGTGTTTTCCAAGAATATCATCCAAATCATTGGTACTTTCTATAACATTTTCAGTTTGCTTGGAACTAGTTCAAATTCTAAGTGTATAAGATTTCATGCCTATTTCAAACTTGATGCACTCATCCTCATTAGATCTTGAGTCTATCATTGAGAAAAGAAACCTATGTTTTCAGCTGAGTACACTCTTCCTTTTGAAATTTAGATTTTTAGACAACTTTCATTCTGACTCCAAAACCTTAATCAGCATGACTATGCAACATGTAGCATCTTCCTTGGATTCTAGGTTGGCTGCTACTTTTTCTAACTTCTCCTATAAATGATTTGTGATCTCATCATGTTCTTTACCTTTCATTCTTCAACTTGCCTTCAAGAAGCTTAATTTGTTCCTTTCATGGTTTCTCATCATTTCATTAACCTGTTGATTTGAAGACTTTTGGTTCTCATCTATAGTATGATAAAGTTCCCTTTTTACTACTTCCCAAGGTGACTCTTTACTATCTAAAGTTTGAATCAATGAATCCTTCTTCCACTATTCACAAGTATTAAACCCCTAAGGGGGAGTAAAATTTAGGAAAACTTCATCTAAGAAATTGATACCTTCACTTGAAGTTTGAACAATCAATAATCAATGGAGTTCTTCCATCTCTTGGAATTCTTCTCTTTGCTCACAATTTTTGCTTTAGAAGATATCCTTTCAAGATATTAAACTTCTCCAAATGGACCCACTCTGATACCAATTGTTAGAAGCAACAATGGATTAAGATGGGGGATAAATCATTCCTTATAATTTAATTATAATTTCAAATCACTCACATAAACCATTTAAACAATTTACCATCATTAGTGTGTGCACAATAACATACATAATTCATTCAATTTAATTATGAGCAAATAGAAAGAAACACCTTAACACAAAATGTATGTGGGAAACCCTCAAGGGGAATAAAACCCACTAAAAAACTTTGCTAATATTACACAAACAAAGACTTAAATGAATATTACATATCTAAGAGATTTACTTAGTGAGGCACCAACCCCACTAAGGAGCACCAACCCCTATGAACCCTTATTGATACTAAACACAACAAGATATTTGCATGAATATGACACATAATATAAGATTTTGATGAGAATATAACTGATAAATTTATAGAACTCACTTGATGGTGATCACAAGATTCGGCTCCAAACACCTTCAAATCCTTGCTCAAACCTTATGTCTTCAAGGGTCAAGAGTTGGATCTGTGTTTCTTTAGGATCCGGCTCTGACTCTTACTTGGTTTTGGATCTAGATAGGGAAGGCGGGTATTTATCTAGAATAGGATTTGTTCTAGAAGCTAGGCTCTAGCCGGGGGGTATATGACACCCCGTGGGGGTCACCGGAACTCAACCTGGAAAAAAGACAAACATAAGGTGGGGTGAGGGAGGGGGAGGGGGCGGGGGTTCGGGGGGAGAGAGGGAGAGAGGGAGAGGGGATATAGGCTAGTATATGTACAAATACAACATAGTTTTATTACATATATAATGAGAAATATAGTACATCTATAATTTAATAGAGGTCTATAAAGACTATAGAGGGATAGATACCTATAAGACTCTATAGATCTATTGAGACTCTATAGAACTATAGAGACTCTATATACCTCTCCCTAATATAGATACCTATATAGATTCTATAGACTAGAATATAGAGATGAATTTGATATATTATATTCTATAGAGACCTCTCTCTTGTAGACCTCAAACTTGCAAAAACTATCACTTTATTCACTTCTCAATGCATCAAACCCTTGCACAAACCCTTTATGTTATTTTTCAACCTATCTCATACTTATTGTCAAATCATGCTCACACACTCGAAAATATCTCACACCTAGGTCACACTTCTTGCACACACTCCACTTGCCCACAAAAGCACCCAAAACTATGCTTTTATAAGGTCTCCTTCATTCAAATTCAAAAGAGGTAGGTTTATCTCATTCATCTCGGAAATTAAAATTTTTAAAAATATCATAAAATTTATCACAATGGTCATGATTGATCCAAGTAGGTCGTCCTAGCCAAAACCATGCAATAAAAATCTTCAAAATCCCATCATTGCAATGAGAAAATTTCCTCTAACACCAAAAATATTTTTAGTAAAGATCTAAAAACCACCACACACATTTAAAATTATATTTAAACATCATCCATGGTCGAAATTTTCATGAACCAATCAAATTATTTCATTTAATGGGCCCAACGGCTCATTACCTTCACAAAACACATGTTTCCAACACCCTATCTTCACGTTTGGCCTCAATATCACCTAAAATAACATCAAATATGCCATGTGACAACTCAATGGAAATACCAAAACCTTTATAAAACTTTTAATAAATTTGTAGCTCATGAAACAATCATATGCTCCAACCACATCAATTTTTTCCTTCACCAAATCAAGCTGCCCAAAAAGTAGTTTTACAAATGCAATTGTTTAACGCCCTTGCTGACACTTTAAATAACTAAAAATGGATTAAAATGATTAAAAATTATTTCCTCTTAACTTTCCATGTGATATCAAGCATCACCCAATCCATTTCATGCACTAACCAACTCTATCTTTCAACAAAAGTAGTTTTGTCCTAGAAAGAAAAAAATATTCTTTCTCATAACATGGCCTTGAAACCACATCAAATAAAATAACCATGACACAAAATTTGTACCAATATAAATTTATCTGAATTAAATTTCCATAACATATTGGAACTCCTTCCAACTTCAAGTAGAAGGCCTTCAACCAAGCTGGTCTCTGCAGACTGCCCCAAAATTACGCTTTAACAATCAACGTAAATGAAGCATACTTGATCATTAATTAGCATCACCATGACCTTAAAATATCATTTAAATCAATAAAAAAATCACATACATCATGTAATGTTCATTTAATTTACAACTCCTTTGGACAACTTTGTCCCAAACTAAATTTCTTTAGAAATAGACCTATTTGAGTGGGGTCCGCTCATCACCATAAGCTCTACCATACCTTTCTGGAAATAATAAGTAGTAATATACATGTTAAAATAATCATCCAAGTGCTATTAATAAATTATATCCACTTAGGATTATTATCTCTCATACCACTTTTGAGTTAGGGTTTCAAACTCGTAAAAAATTGGTTACCTTCTTAACATTCGTTCATACAAATGTGATGATGAAATGACATAATTATTTATTTAAAGCTTATATATTCAATTTATAATCATCTCTGAAAGCCATAAATTCCCATTAAAATCACACAATTTAGGGTGAGCATCAGAATATCCAATTCAAGTTGGAAATGACTTTGTTCTTGACCCTGTTTCACCAAAATTGACATATCATGCAAAATACTCATCATGGAAACTTAAAAATTTTCCCACATAACCATGAAACACCCTACTAACATATAAAATAATCACCATGTCACAAATAAATCTCAATATTTCCATCCACTAATACTTGCATAGCTAGCTCTTAGGGTTTTACACTGTAAAGACTAGGGTCAACTGAAATAACGCTATAAATTACAATAAAAACACTCTAAAAGGTTTTAACATACCTATTAAATCATAAATAAACTACCTACATACATCCATGAGCTTGTATAGCTCCACAACTCAATCCCATGCCTTCTAACAGCCATACCTAGTCTAAGTGAGCACTTAAAACATGGTCACCAACCTATATCTACACCATAAAAATCATGTTATTGCCCAAGAAATCCCAAAAAAACTTCTCCATCATGTTAAAATTCTTCTCAAGTCACCAATAATCTCATATCATTATGCACTATCACCTAGGCTAGCTAGGTCACCTGAATAGGCTTGCAAGAACAAGCAATCCGCACTGAAACACCTAAAATCACCACAAACACATTTGAATCATCATGTCATAATCATTCTCATCATGATCTGACTCCACTCCATCATCCACTTTTTCATTAATGAGGTTTTTCATCAATGACCACACCTAAAAAATAGCATGTCAACAGTCTGTGTTAGAAGCACAATCTTTGAGAGGGGGAGTGAATCAGTGAGCAATAAAAAATTAATTCACTTAAACATTTATAGTCATCAACCATTTGTTTCAACTTAACCATTAAACATATATTCATCAAGAAACATAACCATATATGAGTAAATGAGAACACAAGAACACATAAACACCAAATATAAGTGGGAAACCCTTGAAGGGAAGAAAACCCACCGAGACAAATATTTTATATAGCAATGAATAAAATTTAGTTGAGTACCAACCCAACAAGGAGAAAAATCTCCTAATTTTAGTGAGGAACTAAATCCACAAGGAGAACCAAACCCTATATTTAGTAGACCATCAACCCTACAATGAGCACCAACCCCTAAATTTAGTCGAACACCAACCCTTTAGATGAATCAACACCAACTAAGCCACCTAAATTTATTTGTTAGCTATATAATGTTTCCACAACTGATGATGACACTTTTCTATCTCTCCTTCCTTCAATATTCTTTAAATCTTTCCTCTAGGATTCTTTTCTCAAGAGCTCCTTCATCAAGTTGATTAGGTCATTTAACCTATCTCTCCAACATCAATACTCTCTATATAATCTCAACACATCTTCTTTTCTCTCTTCTTACGGTCACAAAGACACTCTACACCTTTTATACTCTTCCCTCTATATCTTTCTTCATCATTCACACAAGCACACTAAAATAGGCCTTCTTCACTTTGCTTATATACTAGTTCTAAGAACACTAACACATCTAGGTAGCAGCATCACTTGGACTATAAGTTCCTAAGAACACCTCTGCAACCAAGACCACTAAAACTAACCCAAAATAATTCTTCCTAAATTTACTTCCACATATCTCCAAAGGGATATAAATTTATTTGAAATCAACCCATACATGTGTTATGGAATTTTCCTCAAACATCCATTTAATCATATGGTCCAATGCAAAACTTGAGCAAAACATCAAATTATTCATAAACATGTACTTTTTTTATGGATTCCACTCACTATTAAGACACCTAAATACCACCTACATAAATCTATATGAGTCCTCTACAACTTATAATCATCAACCAAGGTCAACCAATTCATTCTCGGCCATAATGAGAAATTTCTCTCCATCACGACCTAACTACGATTTAAGGAGGGTTTTAGACCCCCTTAACTTCTTAATGAATGTTCATAAAATTTTTCCCATTAATCCAAAAACTAATTCCAAGAACATTGATCTAGGACCCTTACCCATTTACCATGAAGAGCTTATACTCCCATGTAGAATTCACACGTGCCAATGAGCATTAAACAGACCTTCTTGAGTTGGTTTTCTCACTTCTATGAACTTGGTAGAGACAAAAACACAATTTATTGCTACTTCCATCAAACTGGGACCTAAATATTTTCTCACACCTCTCAAACAACCTTCTATACCTTTTCCCATTGTCATCTTTGCATCTCCATGTTGAAATCAGACATGGTCACTACATTTTCCCACATAGGGCCTAAGACAAGGTCTAATGCAAACCAAGAAAACATGACGTAACCCTATACCTAAATTCAGAGACACTTGTAAGTGTCCCTACACTTCATCCTCATGCTCTCCATACTCTCACAATGCTTAACCAATTGCTACATACCTGATAACCACCATGACATACCATCTTGCTGACTAGGCCTCCTAACTAGGATTCTTGACCATGCTTACACGTTCCATGTTGACCACCTCATGACTTTGTCACTCTTTCCCACCTAAAATATCCTTCAAAAATATTTTTCCATCACTACAACATCCTCCTATCACTACAACACCTCTACAAGCCACTACACCTACTCAAGACACCATGCCACATCATCAATGACAACTATACCAAACAACTCATCTCGACATAAATACAACATATAAAATCAATGCATGACACTACCAATCAACCTTCATGATCTTACTACACCTTTTGACATCAATGACACTTATTGAAATCGATGACAACACACCTTGCCAAAAATCTCCCACTTTTTCATTGATGGAAAACCCATTGATAAAAAACACATATAGCTCAGTCTCTCAAGCCATCAAATCATTCTCCCCCTTTTTACATAATGACAAAGAAGCATACCTACAACATCTTAGTTTTCTTATTCTGACATCACCCTAGCACTCACCATTTATTTGGAAACATCAACCAAATCAAATAAGATCCATTCTTCATCTCTATTTTGACACTTTACAATAATTAGGGCAACATAGCTCCCCCTTAATAGATGCATGCCTTACAAATATGACTCAAACCTTGATCAAACACCATATAACTGATATCAATAGCTAAATAACAAACTTTTCTTTCATACCTTACTTATGTAGATAAATTTTTCTCATCATGCATTTTATGACTGACTTGACTCTTTACCACCATATGAATACAAATATCCCTTGGGAGGATGCATATGGAAGCACTACAAGACCATTCTCCCCCTCACTCATGCATAAATTCTTCAACTAATTTTTATTTCTAGAAACAGTGAACACCTCTGCTTACATTATAACACATCTCATCTCTATCAAATATTCATCTTACTTAGCTTACCAACAACATTTTCTCTACATATTATCTTGTCACAATCAATCAAGTCTTAAATTTATCTTGAATGAACTCATACTATCTTGACTTGCTCCCCCTTTCTCTATGCACACATCTTCTATAATGCTTCCCTACACTTGGAGCTAAAATATTACTTTTTTATCTCCCCTTGAGTCCTTGACTCCATTAATGACTTCTAGATACAAGAATCACACCCAATTCCATCCTAATATGTTCAAAAGCTTCCTTTGGTATTGGCTTGGTCAAAATATTAGAAATTTGAGCCTTAATTAATACATATTCAAGCTTGATACTTTGTTCATTCACTTACTCTCTTACAAAATGATACTGATAGGAATGTGTTTGGTCCCTGAATGCATGAAAATGGTTTTTTGACACACTTATTGTACTTGTGTTATCAAAAAAATAGGAATGGAACTGTCATAATCTACCTTGTAGAATTTTAGGGTTTATGTTTCATCAGAGAACTTGAGTACAACATGAAACAACTGCAATATACTCAGCCACATAAGTGGACAGAGCTACTAACCCTCTGCTTCTTGCTTGACCATGAAACTAGGCAATCTCCTAAGAATAAATCCCCACCAGTAGTGTTTTTTCTATCATATTGAATTCCTTCCCAGTCAGCATCAGTATATGTTGTCATGTCAAAATATTTGCTTCTTGGATACCACAATCCATACTCCATAGTCCCTTTGAGATATCTGAAAATCCTCTTGACTGACTTGTAAGTGATTGTCCTTTGGATCATATTGAAATATCTCCTACAAGTCCTACTTCTTGCATAATATTAGGCCTAGAAGCAGTGCAGTACAAATTTTTTTTAATCATAGAACATATATACTATCTAATTCAATTTGGTGATTCATCTTCTTTTTTTAGCTTACACCCTATAATAATAGGTGTACTAATAGGCCTACTATCCTCCATTCTAATTTTTTTTAAAAATTCATCTTATATAATTTTATTTTGAAATGAAAATACATTTTTCTAATTGAACGATCTACAAACAAAGAAAAAATGACTAGCTCTCCCAACATAGACATCTCAAACTCCTTCATTACATCAACAGAATTCTTGATCATGCTTTCATTTATCTCCTCCAAAGATAATGTAATCTACATAAACCATTTCTATCAAGTGATGGTATACTTATATGTTTATGTACATATTTCTATCTTCTTCTCATATTTTACACCCTTGGTCTAATAGATATCTATCGAATCTAGCATAACAATCCTTAGGGGCCTATTTTATACCATAGAGAGTCGTTTTAAATTTGTAAACATAGTCTTGATCACCTATGTCAATAAAAAACCTTTAGGTTTCTCTATATATACTTCCTTTTAGAAATTATAACTTAAGAAAGATGAATTTACATCCCTCTAGTATACTTTGAATCCCTTGAAACGTGCATATTCTAGTATTATAGCCTCCATTCTTACTGCAGGAGAAAATGTCTCTTCAAAGTTTACTCCTTCTACCTATGTATAACCTTTGCATACCATTCTACCTCTATTTCTAGTAAGTTCTTTATTTTCATTAAAATTATTTCTAAAAACCCATTTAGTGCTAATGAAATTATTGTTTTTATGCCTAGGAACTAGATCCCAAGTCTCATTTTTTTTGTATTTTATCTAGTTCTTCATCATGGAACTTAACCAAAATTCATCGTTACTTACTTATTGAATTATTTTAGGTTCAATTTAAGATAATAGAACAATATTTTCTTGATTTAGATTACTTAGCAATCTTCTTCTTGTTTACATGCCAGTTTCCTTATTGTAAAGAATCTGAGTCTCAAGATGATATTTTTGATTTTTTCTTAAAGGTCCTCTTGTTTCTTGTCTCTCCTCAGCCTCCTCTTCTTCTCCATCTGATTCTATGAATTATTATTTATTGTTGGATTTCAAATTTTATGGAGCATCTTTAGACCTTCTTGAGAAACTCTCAACTTTGACATTTGTACTTTCTACTATTTTGTGTAGTCTCTTCTTCCTTAACTCATAGGGAGTATGATTGTTATTAACCCTGATTTGACCTCTATTCAAGATATATACAGTTGTGTGTTTCCTCTCTCCAAAACTATCAAATAGTTCTGAATCATTCAACATATTCCTTTTCATTTCTTAAACAGTCTTATTTTTCCTTTCAACTAATCCATTTTGTTGGGATGTCCTAGTAGATGAAATTTGTCTTCTAATAACATGTTCTTCAAAATATTCATCAAATGCATTAGACCAAAACTCACCTCCTCTATCAAACCTCAGATGTTTTATCTTCACATTCTTCTCATTCTCAACTAATGAGTTGAATCCTTTGATCTTATCAAGAGACTCTAATTTTTCCTCCAAGAATTCCACCCAAGTCATCCTTGTGAAATAATCTATAAGAAACATGAAATAACTCTCTCCTTTAATACTTTGAACCCTATTAGGTCCACATAGGTAAGTATGTATCAACTATATATTTTTTGAGGTAGTATACTCCTTGGATTTGATCTTCCTCCTAGTTTTCTTTCCATGTAGGCATTCTTTGCACATTGTACCTATAGGTTTACTGATTTTGGGAATGTTCCTTACATACTTATTGACACTGATCTTGACCAAATTTTTAAAATTTAGATGCCCCATCCTTATATTTCATATCAACCATTCATCACTCTTTCTCATAAATCAACTCTCTTTCTTGATTTCATTCAAGATATAAATGTTGTTTATGGTCCTTTTGGCCTTGGAAATTAGATCTCATGTCTTAAATTTTCTTATGTCACATCCTTTGTTGTGAAATGTTAATATTTTCCCTTGACTACACATCTAAATCAAACCAATAAGATTGTGTTTCAACACTTCTACATACAAAAAAATTTCTGTTAAGGTATTTACATTATCCAAGCTCAAGGATCCTTTGCCAACTATTTTGGTAGAAGTATTGTCACCAGACCTTACTAACCCTGCTAATTTTTTCTTAAGAGATATGAATTTACTTTTGTTTCCTATCATGTGGCATGAACACCCAACTGTCAATGTACCAAATCATGTCCACATTCTGAGTGTGGAATACAATTTGGAAAATTAGGGCTTCTTCTATACTCTTCATCTCTATACCATTCAGAATACACTCTTCCTCTTTGGATTGTACATCATCTAGTTAATTATTGATGATTTTAACATCCTTCTTAGCTCCTTTCAACATGATGTCTTTCAAGAACCCTACTCGATCCTTTAGGAATTTTATCATTAACCTCCATAGTTGAGCCATTTTTTTTGCTTCAAGGATCACCTCAATCTTGATAATATTTCTTATAGGCATTGATCTGATACCAATTGTGTGAAGCAAAATCACTGATGGGGGTGAATCTGTGAGAAATAAAACTTTCATTCACTTAAATATTTACATACATCAACTATTCTTTTCAAATTAACCATTAACCATGCATTCATCAAGAAACATCGTTAGAAGCGTAATGGACTAAGAGGGGGGGTTAAATTAGTCCTCTAATAATTGTACTTCATTTTCTGAGTCATTCATTCATAAATTAAGTTGTTCATACATCATTCCTAACCATACTTGTGCATATTATATATTTATTAACCATTCACAATATCATAACACAAGAGAGATTACACAAGACACAAAATATAAGTGGGAAACCCTCATGTGGAATAAAACCCACTAAAACTCTTCTTATATTACACAAATAAAATAGATTTAATGAAGCACAAACTTTGCAAGGAGTACCTACCCTACCATGAGCACCAACTCCTAATTTAGTGAAGCACCAAATCCACAAGGAGGATACAACCCCCTAATATGATCAAGTGCTAACTTAAACACCTTTTAATGAAGATATTTGATGTAATGTTGTTTCCACAACTGATGGACATCACAAATTTAACTCACACTTCTTCAAAAACTCTTCAAACCCTCATTCCTTCAACTCACTCAAACTTGGATTTCCTTGACCTGATTTGGATTCTATCTCTTACACACATGCTCTCTAAAATTATTAACATTTTTTATACATCCTCAGCTCTCTCTTGATTCCCTTGAAAATATTTTACTCTCTCATGTAGCTCACATTTTTCCCTCTCACCTAACTAGTTCAAATTTGAATGAAAACGTGCATTTAATACCCCTCTCAAATTAAAAATTAAACAAGTTGGTCCTTCATCAATAGATCAAACAATAAAACTAAAAAATATAACATTAAATTCATAAAAACATTTATAATGGACTAATATATGTCGACCATTCTCTAAGACACCAAACATGCTCAAATTAATCTCAAAACCCCATCACCTGATTCATCAAAGACCACAAACCTCATCACCATTATTATTAAATCTCCCAAATGACTCATACATTTTAAATATGACATAACAACATCATCTATGGTCATACATTATCTTACACCAATCAAATTCTTCATAACTCTACCAAGAAAGATCATAACCAGTCTTCACCTTTCATTCTTTAGCTCACCCAAGAATAGGTAAACTATGGCATATATACATTAATGTTATATATGATGAAACATCCATACATGTAAACCACACCAACTTTCCTCTTCACCTAACTGAGTTGCCCAAAAATTAGTTTTGGAAACTCAACTGGTTTTCACCCTTTTTACAACTTTCAAGACTTCAAAAATCCTTAAATGTGAAAAAAATTCATCCCTCTTCACTCTTCAATGGATAAAAATCATCAACCAATCAACAAATAATAATTCTACCTCAATCTTTCAACCAAAGCAATCTTGTCTTGAAAAAAAAGCAACCTTATTATTCACAAAATGAGTTGGATGACCTATCAAATCACATAATCATGAAATAAATTATATACCATTGGAAATATCTCTGAATCTTCTTTTCATAACATCTTACATTTCCTTCCAACTCTAAGTGTAAGGTATTCAATCAGGTCCATCTCTAAAACTGCTCATGAACTGCCCTAAATTTTCCTATAGACCAATCTTCATAAATAGGGCACACTTTTCCATCTATAATCTCAACCATGATCTTAAAAAATCATGGAAATCAATTAAAAGTCCTAGGATAAAAAAAATTCAATTTTTTAATACCCCCTTTAGAGAAATTTTCCTCAAATTGAACATCTTCATAAAATTGCATGTTTGAGTTGGGTGCACAAATCATCACATCCTATATCATACCTTTATGGAAAGATGGAGGATTTATATACAACATCCAATCATCATACTAGAAATAAAAACTAATTATATACACCTATCATTAATATCTTCTCCATTTATCTAGACCTTGTTGAACCCTAGTCATGGTCATTGATGTTGTCGTTGATGTCAAGTGGAATTGATAGAAAAAAGGGTGAGTAGTGGAGAGTGAGAAAGAAGATGAAGTTTGATTGGTAGTGTCAACTCACAGAGAAGTTCTAGGTGATTCCATGGAGTATCAGTGATAGGTGCATGGTCATGTGGTTAAACAAGAAGCAACATGGTTTTGTGTGTCCTCTCCAATTATATGCAGACTTCTCATAGTCAATTATGTGATTCAAGTGATAATGAGTCCTTAATTAGTTTTCAATGTGCATGGTGAGCTCACAAAGGTGATTCATTGGTGTTCAATTTTGTTAGATATTTCAAGATAGTTCCACCTATATACATGATCAATCTGATGTGAAATAGTTGTTGAATATGAATGAAAGATGATACAATGGTATACAATTATCTCTGGATAGTGTATTATGCATATAGGATGTATTAGGGTGTTCCAGGGATTATCAAGATGATACAAGGTCTCTGTAAACATGGATGGTGTGATATGGATCCTCTAGAGAAAATATAAAAATGTTAGTACACTTTGGTAAATTGAGTTTGAGGCCTAAAACATTATTTACAAGTTTCCTAAGTACTCACAAAATTCCTATGGTGAAATAAAAATTATTCGGGACTTAGAAATGTTTTGGGAAAAATTAATTATAAGAGTAGTCTAGTGTAATGAAGATGAAATGGAGGTGGATGGAACTTATTCCCATGGAACAAGAGTTCCTCGCAATGGTTTGGAGACTGTACATAGAGTATTATGGGTTGGACAAGCTCTTCACACACTTAGGCCCCCCGCAGAACTGTTCCTCATGATCCTCAGTTCCCCGTATAGTGTTGAGGTCCATAGGTCAAAGGAATTAGTTATTTACAGGTTCGGGATATATTTCAGGCACAAAATGAGTTATAAGAACGAGTTCTAAGTTAATAGGTGTTCTCCATGGGTCTAATTGATCTGAAATACTATTGGGGTTAGCACACCGCTTATATAGATAATATATCATATCTAAGCATACATGCAAATAAAAGTGGATATTCTAACAGAATAAATATACAGAGCAAGAGATATAAATCAAAACCAGATTTAACGTGGTTCACCTAGTGTGGGCTACGTCCACCAAGAAACAAGTGAATCTATTATCCAAAGCTTTGACAAGATATACAATTGAAGATTTATAATCTTCCACACCTCTCAGATGTACAGTACTTTCTTTCTCTCAAGATTTTTCCTCTTCTCCAAGAATTCTCTCTCTCATAATAATCATCAACTTTTAAAATTTATTCTTAAGTATTACTTCTAAACCCTAGCTTTCATGCTTATATAGGTGTATAAAAACTTAGGGAATTTAGCCATGTAATTAAAAATAATAGATATGATTTAATTATGAAAATAGATCTAATTCCCGAGAGTTAATTAAAACACTTCCGCACAAGTAACCAATGTCGGTTAGCCCTAACTGATGACGGTTCCTCCTGTCCTAGTTGATGTCAGTCATAGGTGACCGATGTCGATTCCTCCATAGCTGATGACGGTTACTGTGTTTTCCAGCAAGTTTCTCATTGCATGCTACTTTGAAGTAATTGAGCTCCACAACTCAACAATCTCCCACTTGGAGATTAATTACTATACCATACATGTACAACATCATTCTTGGATCCTTCCTTAGCTTTGTTTCTTCCTCTTCAAGTCTCAAACTCGAAGACCAACAGAAGTGGAGTGTAGCTCCAACTTCTCCTTTGTTAATGGCTTCATTAGCATATCCACAGGGTTCTTACTCATATGAATCTTTTCCATATTCAATTTCCCATCCTTTACTACCTACCATATGAAGTGATACCTTAACTAAATGTGTTTCGTTCTCGAATGAAACGCTAAGTTCTTTTCCAAATGAATTGCACTCTAACTGTCACTGAATAGTTTACAATCTTCTTTCTCCTTTCCCAAATCTTCCATGAACCTACTCATCCATATCATCTCCTTGCTAGCCTATGTAGCTACAACATACTCTGCCTCTGTACTAAACAAAGCCACAACCTTGTACAATCTCAAAATCCAGCTAACTGTCATCCCACCTACTATGAAAATATATCCAATAGTGCTCCTCCTACCATCTAGATCTCTAACCACATCCGAATCAACATATCCACATAATGAAATATCCGAACCTCCATAGTATAACTCCATGCAATATGTCCGTTTCAAATACCTGAGTATCCATTGGAATGCTTTACGATGCTCTTTACCTGGATTGGCCACATATCTACTCACAACTCCCATTGCATGTGAAATGTTTGGTCTTGTACAAACCATATCATATATGAGACTCCCAACTAATGAAGTATATGAAACTTGTGTCATGTATTTGACCTCCTCATGTGATGATGGACACTGATCTTTTCTCAATTTGAAGTTTCTAGCCATAGGTTTGATAACAGGTTTTACATTCTACATCTTGAACCTTTCTAACACCCTGTAGATATAATCCTCCTGAGACAAATACAATTTCTTGTTTTTCTTGTCTCTGAGTATTTGCATGCCAATGATTATTTTTGAATAAACTAAATCCTTCATAGAAAATGTGTGAGCTAACTTTCCCTTAAGCTCACTAATGTTCTACATACTAGATCCTACAATAAGCATATCATCCACATACAATAAATAAATAATATAGCTCCCATGTTCAAGCTTCTTGAAATAAACACAATGGCTAGATTCACATCTCAAGTGACCATGAACATGCATAAAACTATCAAACCTCATGTACCATTGCCTTGGAGCCTGCTTGAGCCCATATAGGCTCTTTTTCAACCTGCACACTAATTTCTCCTTACCCTTGACTTCATACCCAAGCATCTATTGCATATAAATATCTTCATCCAAATCACCATGAAGGAAAGTCATCTTCACATATAGTTTCTCTAAATGAAAATCCCCTACTACAACTAAACTCAATACAGTAAAAATAGAAGTCATCTTAACAACAAGAGAAAATATTTCACCAAATTCAATCCCTGATTTCTATGTAAATCCTTTTATTACAAGCCTTGCCTTTTATATTTTTTGTCCACCCTATTCTTCCTTGATCCTGTAAACCCACTTGTTCTACAATGTCCTCTTACATGCTATCAACTTAACGAAATCCCAAGTATGGTTCTATACTAAGGATTCCATCTCCTCATCCATGCCATGCTCCCATTGCACATGGGTCTTACCTTGTATTGCTTCTTCAAAACTCTTTGGTTCACCATTATCAAGCAATAATAAATAAAATAGAGAAGGTGTAAATCTTTCTGGAGGTTTACTTACCCTTTGTGACCTTCTCATAGGATTTTGGGGTACCAGAGGCTTATTCTAGACCTCCTGGACATTTGTATCCAAATATGTCAGTGACTTCTGCTGGTCACTTGTCACCGACGTCAGTTCTGATAACTGATGTTGGTTCTGCTCTTCTATACCTGATACCAGTTCTGCTCACCAATTTCGATCAAGTGTTAACTGACACTGGTTACTGTGTAACCCTATCAGTATAACTTTTAAATCCAAGAATTCATTTTCATTCACAAATTTCACCTGTTCATCCTTGGGTACCAAAATTTGATCCCTGTACATTATCTTTTCATTCCATTCAACATCACGACTCCTAATAATTTTAGATTGATTTATATCCCAAAAATAGAATCCGAAATCACCAAATCCATAACCAATGAAAGTGCATCTCTTGGATTTTGCATCCAACGTTTTTCTATTTTCCTTATCAATATTCACTAAAGCTTCTAAACCAAAAAATTTAAGAAAAGAAATATCTACCTCCTTTCCAGTCCAAGATTCCTCCTGTATTCCTCCATCTAGTGAACTTGAAGGCCCATGGTTAATCAAATAAACTATTGTATCAATTGTTTATGCCCAAAACTTCAAGGGAAATCCAAAATGTATCATCATACTTCTAGCATGTTCCATGATTGTCTTATTCATTATCTCTGCAACACCATTCTTATGTGGTGTTCTTGGAATCGTTATTTCTCTACATATCCCATTTAAGGAACAATAATCATTAAAAGTATTGCTACAATATTCAACACCATTGTCAAATCTAAGGCACTTTAACTTAGAATTTGATTCATTCTAAACAAGGGCTTTCCATCTTTTAAAAGTCTTAAAAACATCATATTTATGTTTAATACAATAAACCCATACATTTCTTGTAGCATCATCAATGAAAGTAACATAATACTGGGATCATCCATAAGAAGCTACCTGAGCTGGTCCCCACACATATGAGTGTACAAGCTCCAATTTATGATCCTTCTTAGTTGCCCCAACTTTGAGAAATCTCACTCTCTTTTTCTTTCGAAAGACACAATGCTCATAGAAATCAAGATCTAAATTTTTCAAATCTAATAACTTACCCTTAGCCTTTAAGATCTGCATTCCATTTTGACTCATATGGCCCAGCTGATTATGCCACATGCATGCATCTGAATCTAAAGTAGGTAATATAAAAAAGGAATCAGTAACACAAGTAGATAAATATAATGTTCCTACCTTCTTACCTCTTGCCACAACAGGAGCACCCTTGGTGACTTTCCAAGAGTCTCCTGTAAAAGTAACCATGTAACCAAATTCACCTAGTTGTCCTGCAGAAATAAGATTCCTCTTGAGGCTTGTCACATGCCTCACATCTTTTAATACCCATGTATTTCCATTCTATAATTTTAGATGAACTTCCCCTTTACCAGTAATACTACAAGGTTCATCATTACCCAAATAAACATGCCCGAAATTGCCTTAGACATAATTTCTTAAATAACCCTTATTAGGGGTTGCATGGAAAGAAGCTCCTAAATCTAAAACCCATTATTCAATTATATTATCTAAAGAAATAATAAGATCATCTTGCATTACCTCTGCTGTAGCAAGATTTTCTTATTTACCTTTGTATGGTTGTTAGTTATCTTTATCCTTTGACGTATAATCTTTCTTTGCATGTCCTTTCTTTCCACATTTCCAACAATTAATTCTTTTACCTCTGGATTTAGATCAGTTATCCCTTGAATTTGATTTCCCATTACTCTTACTCTTGGATCTCTCCTTCTTCCTTCTCCTGCTTTCTACATTCAAAGAATTCCCAGATGATGATTCCTTTGTACTCTTCCTGTGAATTTATTCATTCGAGATTATACTAACCACACCATCAAACTTCAAAATATTATTAGCAGATGATGTATTACTAACAACCATTACCAAGTTATCCCAACTATTAGGCAAATAACATAAGAATAAAATTTCTTTCACTTCACCATCAAATGGTATATCAACCAATTTTGACTTATTTACAATAGATCTAAAATCATTCAAATGACTAGATGCATATCCACCTTCATAAATCTTAGAACTAAATAGTTTATTCATCAAATAAAATTTATTTGAAGCACTAGGTTTTTATATAAATTAGTAAGAGATTTCATTAACCCTACCGTAGAAGTTACTTCTGTAATATTGGAAGACAGATATGCTACCAGGCTCAATCTTATAAATCTCAAAGCATTTCTGTCAAGAATCTTCCATTCTTCGTTAGTCATCTTCATAGGTCTAGACGTTCTCATCCAACAGTAAATACAAATCTCTTTGATATAGATAATAACCAATCTGCATCTTCCATAATTGATAATTTCGGTTGTCAAACTTCTCTACCTTGTATTTTTTTCTTCTTCCATTGTTGTAGCTCCCACTCAATCAAAAAAACCTCTGTGAGTAAATCTTTCAACACACAAAACCCTCAAACAAAGATCTAATACTAGTTTTGGGGGTTAGCACACCAGTTGTACAGATAATATATCCAATTTTATTTGCATGTATGCTTAGATCTGATATATTATCTGTACAACCATTCTGTGAACCCCAAAAAATACAAAGGTATGGTTGTTTGTGTGTCGGGAGACCATTTCGGTCACAACTTACTCCCACACCACATGTTCCAAATGAACTCATGTTCACCGCAAGGTTAGATGAGCTGAAACACAAAGAAATGTGTCTTGGGCCAAGAGGGGAGTGTTTTGCGGAGGAGGATATAGTTTTGGGCACATTGATTCCTGAAGAAATAGTTCTTGGACAACCCATGTCCCCTGAGAACCCCATTGATCCACACTATAAAGGAAAAGGGGATATTTTACTGCAGAGGAGTGGATATGTAGAGGAACAAGGATGAAATGGTATAAGTTCCATTATACCCAGAGTTCCCTGGAAACTAGCAAGACCCACAAAATAAAGGAAGAGAGAGGGAAAAGTAGAATGTGGAGAAATAAGAGTGCACAAGAACATATTACAGGTAACACAAGTTCCCTGAGTTCCCAATTCACCCGCTTTATCTGATTTCCAAAGGGAAAATATTTAAATGGATAAATGAAAATTTTATATAGTTTAAGGTGCAAATATTTTGTATGGACTAGTAATTTAAATCTGGAACATGTTCCTCGCAAACTCCTAATGTCTGCATGTTCATATCTCGAGATACACTTATCCAAATTCAATGTTCTTAGAATTGTTGGAAAGCTAGTTAAATTCTCTATCTAATGGAACAAGGAAAATCAAGATTTGGGGTCAATTTTAGAAATAATAACTCAAGAAAAAGTGGCACAGTTTTAGAGGGAAAATTCGGAAACAACCATTTAAATTCTCAAATGCATGCAAAGAAGATGAAATGCATGGCACACCAAGAGAGAGATGGAGAGATTGTATTGTCTATATAAAATCCAAATTTCAAGCATAATTGGATTTGATGGATAAATAGAGAAGAGAGAGAGAGAGAGAGAGAGAGAGAGAGAGAGAGAGAGCCAAGCCAAGTAAGGGGTTTTTACATGCAAAGGATACAATGTTGCATAATGCATATTTGCTAGTAGAGAGTATAAATAGTTGTTAAAGCGATAAAGCCATCCAACGGGATCCCAAATCAGATGAATGCATGAAGAGATGATGCGAAGAGAAATGTGCCTAAGTTCCTACTATTTTTTTAGATACAAAAGAAGAGATTCGTGAACATTTAATGAATATATATTAAGAAGAGGAAGATGCAGTGAGTCCAATATTTGTTGCACAGAGAGAGGGGGGAATCAAATAGAGCCATCAACTGAAGACCTGGTAATCATATGAAACGAAAGAAACATGTTGAAAGTGATTTAGCCATCCAATAGAATTTCATAATAAATGAATTCTTGAAAGACTAATACAAATACAAGGAGATAGTTGAATGCCAAAAACTGAAGAGAGTTGTATGTGTTGAAGGGATAGAGGAATTAATCAAAAAACTAATTTATAAATGTGTAAGCGGACAAATCAGAGACTAGAACAAGGTAAGGATAATATTGCATATCTAAATTTGAAGAGTGAGTGAAGAGAGAAATAGAAAGGTGATCATAATATGTTGTATGAGCAACCAAGAATCTAAATGATCAACCTGTGTATATTATCCATCTAAGTTATTTCTTAGATCTCCGAGGGTTGTAGCCTCCTTGTTGGTAGTCACCTACAAAATATCACTTGTGGTTGATTAAATTCATTCTTGTACTAAAGTTGAAGCCTCCTTGTATTTTATGTCTTACCAAAGTTTAGTGGGTTTTGTACTAAATTTGGGAGTTGTGGCTTCCAGAAAAATTGTAGCTTGTTGAATACTGGGTGGTGGCCTAGTTAAATTATTAGAGTTATATCTCCATATTGAGTCGTATCTCAATTAGTAAATCATTTTAAATACAATGGAAAATTGTCAAAGATAGTGAATTGGTTTCCATGAGTTTTTTCCCCGAAAGGGTCTCCCACATTATATTGGGTGTATGATTCTCTCTTTATCTTTCATGGTTATTGTTTATTGTTTGTGCCAATCAATATAGTTTAACGGAAATAAAATAAAGAAGTGAAATTTAATTGAGAAAGTTTTTATCTTCACTAATTCACCCCCCTCTCAGTGCCTAAAATTCCTAACAATTGGTATCAGAGTGGTGGTCCTTCGATGTTAAGCCTAACAACTTGAAGGTGATTCTCGAGACTCTAAATGAAAATGGAAAGTTGTAGCTACTCTAGGAATGGTTCAGATGGTAAGGAAGAAAAATTCAATCTAGAAGCTGAGATGGAATGTACCCTTGATGAATTAGACAAGTCAAGGAAGAAAAACAAGAAATTGAAAGTCTACATCACAGCCTATGAGAAGCACATAAATCTTCTTAAGAATAAATTGAGCAAGAAATGTCAGAATGATACTCAAGAATGCAAAGAAAAGGATTTTATATCAGAAAAGGTTCTAGACACTCTCAGACTCAAGGAAGAAGATGTCACCAAGTTGAGAACCCTAGTAAGGGAATAAGAAGAGAAAATCAAACACCATGAAGAATTACTAGCTCACAAGGAAAAAGAACATGAGAAAGAGGTCAAAGAGCTTGAATGAAAAAGTCAATCTAGTCTCTAAGGGATCATCAAGGTCAAAGTTGAAGAGTATGACCAAATGGATATTAACCACTTGAAAGACACTGGTCAAGAAGATTTGAAACAAGGATAAGAAAGAAAATTAGAAGCACAAACTTTCATAAAGAGGATGCCTCCCTTAAGCATGAAGAAGATTTAAGGATCCTAAAGGTTGAGTTGAAACAAGTGACCAATCAGCTTAGTGGCTTGCATGTAGCAAACAAATTTCTGGTAAAGTTTTGAGCATAAAAAATTTTACTAAACCAATTCTAGAAAAGAGTGAAAGAATTGTTGAGAAACTAAATGTAGATCTGAAAATTCTCAGAGAAGAAATGGAACAATTTTAGATTAAAGGATCTGAATGGCTGAATCAAGAAATTAAGAAATAAAAATCTGGTCCCAACATACAACTAAATCACAAGAAGACCAAGGAGATAGCTACATGAAGGCCTAAGTTATGTAACGCGGCCAATTTGCAAGGAAATTGTACAAGTAATTTTCATGGAACTTGTTTTTCATGCAACATCTTCAGACACAGAGCTAGAGATTGTAGGTTTAACTACGAAAAGAACAAAGTTCACTTCAATTGTAGAAAGAGTAGATCATGTTTCTCACAATTGTCTTTATGAGTCACTAAATCCAAAATTGAAGGCATGAAGAATATAGAAGAAAGAATTATAAAATGGTATGTTTCAATTGTCATAGGCAAGGGAAATTTTCCATACATTTATATGACACTCTTAGATACAACAACAAGCATTATTACACCTAGAAGGAAAGGAAATAAGAGTATTCAGGGGGAAAGAAATATCCAAGGATGAAGCCAATGTGTAGTCATGGTTGAAAGAGGTCATTGGAAAGAAATAGATAAAATACATCTACAGATTCAAGAACACTAAATCTAACTATGAAAATTTTAATAAGGAAAAGAAATGAGCATGTTTGGATGATGTAAAAATTCAAAAATTTGTGACAAATGATGTAACACCCTTAACAGTTGTTATTTTCCTCCTTTGCATTCAAGTGTTGACATGTGATTTTCCTTATAAGGATGTGTTCTTCTAATTATTGGAAATCATGCTTGATGGACGGAATTTAAGAAATTGGCTTTCCTGAATCCATTTTTCACTTCTGGTAGGTGATGTGCAATCTATTTTAAGAATTGTAAACCTATCTATTTATCTGACTCATCCTTGAAATTTCAGATCCAAGGAATGTTTTAAATCTGCTCTGTTGAACAAATGGTAAAATTGACATTCCATGAGTTAAGATACACATCAGACTAAACTTTGTTGTTACAAGTTATTTTATTTCTATGTGAACGTACTTCCATTCAGTGAGTTGTTTTTCTTGGGTCTTCAGAGATCGACCATGATAGGTCATTGCTGATGAAAATGGAAATGCAGCCTGTTCACGACATAGGAGAGATCCAGGATCCTATATAGGACTAACCTACGGGATCCTAAGCTAGGTAAAAAAAAATATTTCTTCCTAAGCTATGTCACTTGATAGAATTATCATTCTAACCGAAAGCTCTTTATTTTGTTATGATTGGTTGATTTTCAACCTAACCTAAGCTCAATGCTAATGGAATTGGAAAAGGTTACTAGGTATTAAATTAACCTAGATCCTAACACTACAAGGTATTATTGTAATCTAACCTAATGCCTAAAACTATTATGTTTGGAATTAAACTACCTATGTGGAAATTATCTAACCTATTTGCTAAGGCCTATGGTGGGGGGGTTAGTTGTTAGTGTTATATCCTAATGTATAAATTTTAATCTACCTAAGATCTAACCTAAACAATCTAATCTATCCTAAACTAATGGATATGAATGGGGACTTAAGTGGTCGCATGCACTTGGGAAATGGTTCCTAAGGCATTTATGTTATTGATAAGGTTGGTAAATGCATATGGACTGCCAACTTTGGCAGGGGTTAGTTGGCTTGGTGGAGGCTTAGGTGGCAGTGTCACTAAAATGGAAATACATGTTATTTTTGACTTGGCATACACCAGACTTGGCAGGCGGTGGCAAGGAAGATTAGGAGGGAGATTTGGAGTGAATGGAATTAATTGCTTTTGGTTTACGAGCCCAAACTGTCTTGGTAGGCATGCCAGCAGATTTTTCTTAGGTTGTTTCATTTTGCATGTTCTCTGATTTTCATTCTGCATGTGCTCTGGTTTTTCAAACCAGTAGGTTGAACTGCACTTCATGGCTATTTTTTAGGTTTCGAATCTATTTTCATTTCATGAAATTTATAAGAAGCATTGTGGAAGAGGTATCTGGTTGTTTAATATTTCATGAAGAAGAGGAGAAGAAGTGAGCTCGGCTAGAGGTCTTCTTCGATTTGACAGAGACACTATCAGGCATGATAGGCTCTAACTATTAAAATCTCTTGCTTTCCTCTAAGTGTTTTCATTAAAGCAACTCTGCTCTGTCGAGTTTTGTGCATAGCATGCTCTATCTAGTTAATTGGTTGATGGGTTTAGTAAATCTTACATTCTGGGTTTCGAATCCATGGTATATGTGATTCTGTTGGAAACTTATGTTGTATTGTTTTTGCATAAAAGAACTATGCATGCAAGAACAAAGTTGGTAACTCTGTTTAACTTTTTCAGTTGTTGGAAATTGTTGTTTGGATCTGACTACTTTTGTTGCCAATAAATTACTAGCTAAGTTTGTATGGAAACTTTGAGTTTTGCCTATGTCTGTTGAGATTAGTGTTTTGTGAACTTGATGTGTTTTGTGATCTCAAGCTGGTAAAAAATGTGTTCTTATGAAAACTTGTATGCAAGTTCAAGCTTTCTGTTGGAAACTTGATTTGGTAGGAGAGAACTGTTGTTGGAGATTCTCGATTCTATGGTGCTTGCGTTTTATTTCCTAGATAAATGGGACTATGGATAAAACTGTATATGGCTTGGTTCTTGTATTTCATCTTGTGAAAACTTTGACTATTGTTGAAACCTGCATCTAACTGGGAACCTGTGTTTTATTAACTTGGATAAATTAGACTGTTGATTTAAGTCCACTTAAGGCATTGTGTTTGTGATCTATTGTCCTTATGACCATTTAACTATTATTGGAGGTTCTTTATGAACCCGGCTTTCATGTTTTGTTTTCATCTGGTATGAGCTTTGTTAATAATCTTTCATTCTGTTTGAGTTGGGAACAAGGTTTGATAGGATGTTAACTAAAAAATGAAAGCTTTTTTCTTTTTGAATTGTGCTACGCCCTTAACCTATTGCTTGTATTAGGATATGAGTAGCTGACTTGTGGCTTACCATATAATTTTATTATATCATTTATACTTTCTCATGCTTAATAGGTTGGCCTTGGTGATGGCCATAGCATATGAATAGTATATATAGGGGATTATAGGTAGTATTTCATTATCATTTGAGCATTTGAGTCTTGTTATATGGTTTGGAGGTTGCCCCCTCGAAGTGGCAAAGTTATTCTAATTGCATATTGAGATCATTATTCTGAAATATTGTGATATTTTGTGCTCTACTATTTCTCTTAATCTGAATTATACAAGTAATTTCATTACAAGTGGTATCAGAGCTGCGATCTAGGCCGAAATTAGGGCAAAAACCCTATTTTTTTGTTTCCACCACATATTCCGAACCAGAGTGAATTGGTGGGAGATATTTTTACCAAAGTTGAAAAGAATTTTAAGTAAGGTTCCCTGAAAATTTTATACTTTTTTGATTTATTTTGCAAACGTTATTACAAATTTAGGGTTTTTCATAAAATCACTCCCTAGGGTGCAAATTGTGGAAAATTTTCAAGTTCTTTACATTTTCGGAAAGCTCTTAAAAAAATAGTATTAGTATCATCTCTATGTTTTTTCCTATTAGGCCGAAATTGTATCGAAATCCTAAACCCTGAGATTTGACATCATGGCGGGGCCTTCCACAAGAGCAAAAAAGAATCTGGTTACTCTGGGTAAAACCTCAGATAAAGATGGGGTATTGATTGAAGAGATGGAGTCAGAAAGGGTAAATACATATTCCTCAGCACTAGGGTTTACCTCAGTTGATCATAAGGTTTTCCAACTTGAGTACGAGTTGTGAATTGTACAATCTGAGATGGCCTCTAAAGGAGACATAGCCCAAATCAATCATCGGTTGGATGATATCATGCAACATGTAAAGGGTAACTAGTATGGCCCAAATCCAGCCCATATCAACCAAGGAGGACCTTCAGTTCAAAATCATGGACAAACTAACCATATTGGATCACTTTTCCAGACCACACAGAATCAAACTTATCCACAACCATGGAACATGATGTCGAAAGTGGATATGCACAAATTTGATGGTAAGGATCCCCTAAATTGGATAAATCAAATGGAGAACTTCTTTGAGTTACATCAAACACCATCAGGACAAAAGGTGACATTGGCATCCCTATATCTTGAACCCAACCAATTTTTTTGGTATCGTTGGTTATGTGCTCAGAGGTAAAATAATGGTCTAGGTGTCACTTGGATAGTTTTTATCGAGGAATTTCAATTGCACTATAGTTCCAGTGTTTCATAAAACTACTTTAGTCAATTAGCAAAGTTACAGCAAACAGTATCAGTCAAAGATTATGTGCATCAATTCCAAAACCTATCCTTAAGGGTGGAGAATATTCCAGAAGAGAATCTGAATGACTTGTTTCTTAGGGGTCTTAAGGACCACATCAGGCATGAGGTACGGATGTTTAATCCAATCAAGTTGTCTGATTCTATTATCATGGCACGTCGTGCAGAGGAAAAAATTCTTTGTAGTAGGAGGCCACCTTTCATTAACACCAAAGACCATAATATCTCTTCCCCTTCATTTGCTAGGCCAATTAGACTGACTCCTCAACAAATGGAAGAAAAGAGAGCAAAAGGATTATGTTTTAACTATGATAGAAAATATGGAATAGGACATAAATGTGCTGAGAAGAAGTTGTTCTATATTAACGGAGGTAATGAGGATGATGAGGAAGCTGAAATTATAGGAGAGGCTGAGGAAGTAGTAGAAGATGAAGTAAAGGATCACCAACCTACAATTTCTTGCCATGCATTGTCAGGTATTAGTACTCCTTAAACACTCAAGGTTATTGGCTATCTCAAAAAATAGAAGGTTACGGTGTTGATTGACTTGGGGAGTACTCATAACTTCATAAATAGTAAGTTAGTTGTGCACCTCAATTGTTTTATTTACCCAGCTCCAGAAATGCAAGTTATGATTGCGGATGGTGGGACAGTCAAGTGCACAGGAAAGTGCCATAGTACCAAGCTTTCCATGGGAGACTACATGTTAGACTTACCTATGTTTTCTATTTCTATGGGAGGGGTAGATATTGTTTTGGGGGTCTAATGGCTCACAACCTTAGGTACTATTGAGATCAATTTCAAAGAATTGTTCATGCGATTTCATTCAGATGGAAGGACAATACAATTGAATGGGATGGTAGCTAAGTCTCCACAGATTATTAGTTCTCATCAGATGTAGAAGGTTCTCATAAAAGGAGTGGATGGCTTTATAGAAAAGCTATTTTCGATAGAAGTAAAAAATACAGAGTCTTCAATGCCACCCGATCTTCAGAAGATTGTGGATGCTCACTCATCTATTTTTGATGCAATTACAAAGGGACTACCACCAGTTAGGGATCATGATCATGCCATTCAGTTGATTCTAGGGAGCCAAACACCTAACATTAGACCATACAGATACCCATATTCCTAGAAAAGTGATATCGAGAAAATGGTGGAGGAAATGTTGAAGGCAGGTATCATCAGGCATAGCCAGAGTGCATATTCTTTACCAGTGGTCATGGTACGTAAAAAGGATGAAACATGGAGGATGTGACCAGATTATCGAGAACTCAACAAGTACACCATCAAAGATGATTTTCCTATTCTAGTAATTGATGATTTACTTGATGAATTGCATGGTGCTGTTTATTTCACAAAATTAGATCTTCGTTTGAGGTACCATCAAATTTGGATAAAAGAGGAAGATGTTCATAAAATGGATTTTAGGACTCATGAGGGCCATCATGAGTTTTTAGTAATGCCTTTTGGTCTTACAAATGTGCCCTCAACCTTTCAAAGCTTGATGAACACTATTTTTAGGCTTTTTTTAAGGAAATTTGTATTAGTTTTCTTTGATGACATATTGATTTATAGTAAGACATGGGAAGAACACTTACAACATGTAAATAACATGTTGGAAGTTTTGGAGAAACATACTCTGTATGCAAAGCCATCCAAATGTTCTTTTGGTGTACAAGAGGTAGAGTATTTGGGTCATATCGTATCCCATGAAGGCATCAAAGTTGATCCTCAGAAGATCAAAGCTATGGTGGAATGGCCAAGGCCCAAAAATCTAAAAAATCTACGTGGGTTCCTAGGACTAACAGGGTACTATAGAAGATTTGTGTGGGGATATGGTAGAATAGCAACCCCACTCACTACTTTGCTAAAGAAGGATGCCTTCCATTGGACAAACGTAGCCACTAAATCCTTTGAGCAGCTGAAGGAAGCCATGTGTATCACCCCAGTTTTGGCTACTCCCAACTTCTCAAAAACCTTCATTGTTGAATGTGACGCTTCAGGATCAGGATTGGGAGTAGTTCTAATGCAAGAAGGAAGACCAATTGAATTTAAGAGTCATCAATTCAAAGGAAAATATCTGCTCAAACCTATCTATGAGAAAGAAATGATGGCTATTCTTCATGCAATCAAGAAATGGAGGCCCTATCTCATGGGTAGACACTTCAAGGTAAAAACTGATCATGATAGTCTCAAATACTTTTTGGAGCAAAGGTTATCATCTGAGGAACAACAAAAGTGGGTAACAAAAATGTTGGGTTATTATTTTTAAATCATATACAAAAAGGGTACAGAAAATGTAGTAGTTGATGCGTTGTCTAGAAGGGATACATCCGCAGATGCCTTACTATGTGGAATGTCCATGTTGATGGCCGATTGGGAGGAGGAAGCATTATTGGAATGGAATCAAGATAAGGATACACAATCTCTAATACAGAATATCAAGCAAGGATATATGATATCTAACAAATTTGAGTGGAAAGGTAATGCCCTATGGTACAAGGATAGGTTATACTTGAGTAAAGATTCTAAGTTGAAGCATAAGATTCTTGCAGAGCTACATGCCTCAACTGTTGGAGGACACTCTGGGTTTTTGAAGACATGTCATAGAATAAAAAGAGAATTATTTTGGGAAGGACTCAAGGGGGATGTACAAATTTTTTTATCAAAGTGTTTAGTGTGCCAACAGAACAAAGGGGAAACAATTAAGACACCAGGTCTATTGCAACCCTTACCAATTCCTAGCTAGAGATGGGAGGAGGTATCCATGGATTTCATTAGCGGATTCCCTTGTTCAGAGGGTAAGAATGTTATTTTCATTATTGTGGATAGGCTCACAAATATGCCCATTTTTTTTCCCTATCACATCCATTTGTAGCCAGTACAGTCGCAACTATTTTTTTGGAGACAGTTCAAAGGCTACATGGAACCCCAAAGATAATTGTGAGTGATCGTGATCCTATTTTCACAAGTAATTTTATTATTTTCATGTTTGGGTACTCAACTAGCTCACAGTTCATCTTATCATCTTCAAATTGATGGGAAAACGGAAGTGGTCAACAAATTCTTAGAGGGGTATTTACATTGTTTTGTATCAGATAAGCAAGAAAGGTGGATTAAATGGCTACCACTGGTAGAATGGTGGTATAACACATCTTTTCATACCTCTTCTTAAATGACCCCACTTTTAGAATTATATGGTTACCATCCACCTTCTATCACTTCCTCCTTGAGGGTGCAAACTAAGGTCAGAGATGTTGAGGAACACATTCAACATCAACAACAGGGTTTGGCTAGTTTGAAGGAGAATTTAGCATTAGCACAAAACAGGATGAAACAACAAGTAGATCAATACCGTAGTGAAAGACATTTTGAAATTAGTGATTGGGTTTTTATACGTCTCCAACCTTACAAATAGATGTCCCTAAACCAACAGAAAAAGGAAATCAAACTTGCTCCTAAATATTATGGCCCTTATCAGGTTCTACAGAAAATTGGTAGTGTTGCTTATAAACTAGAGTTGCCTCCATCTTCACACATACACCTAGTATTCCATGTTTCATGCCTGAAGAAGGTTATTGGACAGAAATTTGAAGCCCAGATAGAGTTACTAGAACTTGACAAGGAAGGAAGAATCATTTTGGAGCCAGAGAAGATTCTGCAAACACGTACTAAGAGGCTGAGAACTAGAGACATTAAGGAATATCTCATCAAGTGGAAGAATCTGAGCATAGAAGATGCCACCTGGGAGGATGAAGGTTTTTTGCAACAACATTTAGGATTATTCAATGTTGAGGACAACATTGGTTTGAAGGGGAAGGGCATGTTACGCCCTTAACCTATTGCTTGTATTAGGATATGAGTAGCTGACTTATGGCTTACCATATCATTTTATTATATCATTTATACTTTCTCATGCTTAATAGGTCGGCCTTGGTGATGGCCATAACAAATGAATAGTATATATAGGGGATTATAGGTAGTATTTAATTATCATTTGAGCATTTGAGTCTTGTTATATGGTTTGGAGGTTGCCCCCTCAAAGTGGCGAAGCTATTCTAATTGCATATTGAGATCATTATTTTGAAATATTGTGTTATTTGGTGCTCTATTATTGCTCTTAATCTAAATTATACAAGTAATTTCATTACAAATTGTTTTTGACTAATTTCATTATATTCGGTCTAGCATTACGATGTTGGTGTATATATGAATTCGTGATTGAGATAGTGTGATGCAACACTATACAATCAATTTGTTACTTGGTGTTTTTTTGAAAAAAAATGTAACCTGAACGATGTATTGGTTCAGATCTTATAGTCTTTTTTTTACTATTTTATAAACTAAAGAGGGAACATGTTGTTACCTAAACTTGTTTATAATCACTTGAATGATCTTGATCCTTTGAGGGAGCTTATGCTTTACATTGTGCTCGGATTTGTAATTCGAGTCTTGGACAGAACGTATTTTTAATATGTTGTTTGATCTTGTCATTTAAATTGAGTTTATTACTAGATTGAATGGTTCTAAATCCATAATCCTTTCGAATAAACCACATGCATAAGGAGAAAACTGGAAGCATGGTTTAGTAGGTTGTTGGGTAAACTCTTTGAGATCTTGATTGGAATTAGCTTGTTAGTTTGTCATTTTATTGGATTCTTAATCTGTAGTTCTTATAGTGATGTGTTGAAATACTGTCAAGATAGTTCTGCCTTGACTGAACTATTGGGAAATTTTGAGTGTTAGCATCTACTCTGATTTCACACTTCTTTTTGGGTCCAATGAAAGAATGTTGAGTCTTTAAAAGATAAAATGTGATTCTTTAGTGTCCGTGGGTTGTGTATGAACTTCATTGTTGTAATGTTCCAAATAGGAAAGTGGAATTCATGCATTATAATGGAAATATTTTGAAAGGAAGGTAGCATTAAGTTTTCTTTTCCTTGAAGTTGTTCTTGTTCTCTTTCTTGGGAACTCTTGTATGAACTTAAACTGTATGTATAAGAAAATTTAGAACTGTTAATTAAGTTGAAAGAAATGATTACAGATGGGGATCATATTTTGTTAGGACTCCTTTTCTAATACAGCTGGGTTAAGTTCATTGGTTCGGAACCTTCTGTTAATTATTTTTATGGGAAAAAGAGAATCATTTCTTAATTAGTCTTCTTATACTTGTCATTTGACTAAAATGAAGTAGAAAGAGATTGATGATTGGTTGGTAAAAAGTAAATGCAAACTTGTTGTTTGACTGTTAATCCATCATGCCTTCTCAGATTTCTTTTATGTGAATCTGTTCTGATGAATACCGTAAAATTTTAAATTTTAAAGTAGATGTTCTTTAAAGGAAACAGTTTAAGTCATGATATGCACATGTTTTTGCTTTGCTGATGTTATGTACTTTGACATAATGGAAATGGTTTGTCTTCTTCCTTACTTGAAAGTTAGATGAAACATCCTAGTGAGAATATGCTGTAAACACTTCCTATATCTTATAGTAAAGATAAGTGTTGTATTATATTTTGGTAGGATTGGAAACAATGAGATGTTATGATCTGTTGTTTGGTAAAGATAATTGATAGGATCAATTATACTTTAATTTTTAAGATAGATATTATAGATTATATTCTGTTCTTCTTTCTGTGAATTCTGGTTCATTAATGTTCTTCTTTTTATTGTTATTACTTATGCTTAGAGTATGAAATACTAATTGTTCATTAAAGCAAGGTTGTTTTTATTGAAACAATTAGTGGAATGCACTTCATTTATAAGGCTTAGTGCTCATCATGCTCAGTTCATTGAACTGACCCGTGCTAGCAATTTTTGTAGATGGACTTCGTAAGTGATAAAATAAGGCAAAAACTTATATGATGAATTGGTTGATCTAAGTTAGATTCTTGTGAAGAATTCTAATTAATTCTTAATATGTATTGAAAAATAAAATTTATATTCTTTTGAATGAAGGTTGTTGTCATGTAGTATGCCTAAAATGCATAAGTTTGTAAATGTATAAGTTTTGAAAATGAATTGAAGGATGATAATTTACTTGCATGGGTTGTGAAAATTATCTTGTACCTTTATAAAAGAAATGGAATCCTATCCTATTGATATTCTTCATGTTGTTTATATGTTTAAATGAGTATTATTGGATAAGTAGGAAAAGGGAATTAGAGTAATTTCCCTAAATGTGATGTAGCTAGATAAGTTACAAAATTCAATGTTCTTATCTAAACAATTCATATTATTAAGGTAACATGTAATGAACTTACAATGAAAACTATAGAATATGTAAAGGACATAAAGGATGTGCTAAACCCTAGAACTTAACCATGAAGAGGGAGACTCTTCATCTCTTATGAAAAAGTAAACAAGAAAGGAAGATATGATTTATAATCATTAGACTTCATTTAATAAAGTCTATGAAGATACAACCTAGGTGGTTGTTACACTTCCTTGAATGATTAAGTCACATTAAATGGAACTTATGAGGTTGTTGTCCTTTCTTCATGGTAATTTCATGTTAAGCTAGAAATTAATGAACATCAAAAGCAATATTAAGTTAAGGAAGTTCTTCAAGGATTAATGGAACCTGATTTGGAAAAGAACTTAGGGAGATTTGGATTAGGGTTTGGGAAGGGTTGCTGAAATCTGATTTTAAGTATCCAAATTAATTAAATATTAATAATCTCCTATGGGTATGTACATCTCAATGAGGTTGTTCTATAGGATGATGGCACACGCCAACTATAGGGTTGTACCTTCGAGAATATTGGGATCTTCTTGAGGATACAGCGTTGCAGTCGACATGTGGCAACACCCTTCTGCATTGATCGTCTAGTTCTACACACTTATGGACTTGAACTTAGTTTTTCTCTAGGACTGGGTAGTAGCATATTTACGATATGAAGTATCCCTCTAGGACTCAAGGTACCTTAGCACATGGGGTTGACCTAGGTTGACCCAGTATGCCAAAATATCCTAAGTCTTTGTGAGCCCCTTCCTATCATAACCTACGTTGTTAACCAGAACTAGGGTTAAACCTTGGGCAAGAGGACTGACGGAAGTTAGTAAAGGACATTCTAGATAACAATAGAGTGGGGGTGAAGGACTTATTTTGGATTGACGAGTATGTTGTCAAGGAATAAGTAATACATACAGTATGTTAGAAATCTTTAGGCAAAGTATCACAAGCTGCTGATTGCGTTGTCCTATGTCACCTAGTTTATGGATCATGATGCGGATGAATATTGGTAACAACTATTTAGTTAGGTTCCTTAGATAGATCACTCAATACCCAGAACAGGGTAAGAGAACCAAGTATATGTGGTATACAGAAAATTACTCACTACTTAGTGTTAAACATGAATAGATCGATAGCTTACTGAGTCATCACAGCTGCATATGGTTATCTGTTATAAGAATGGTTGTTATGGAATGTATGTTCTAAATTAAGTATTTAGAACAGAGAACATTACTCAAAAAAAAATTCCATTGTTTCTAAAGTCTTAAAATAGGAATGTTACAAATGAGACAACAATAAACATTGATAAAGAAAAGGAGGAAAACAACTCCAGTGCAAAGAATAAATAATTTCTTCCTCAAGCAGTGTTGGAGCAAATGCAACATGTGTGTCTCTCAAGCATACAATCAGAAGATGAGAGCTCAAATGACGTGGTGGTCACACCAAGGAGTGCATCTAAGATGATTAACGATAAAACTAGAGAAAAAATAAAAATAATGCTTCATCAAGTTTCGTTGATGACTTCATAATGTTCTAATGTAATATGACAGGATAGTATGCCTTCTCTAGGCTTCTAGAAGGTGTACCCAATATAAAGGAAGCACTATATGATATTATGTCTACCAATCAGATTTTCTCGTGATAAATTTGAGAAAGAAGGTCAAGGATGTTGGTAAGTGAAAGTAGTTGCTGATTAGTGCTATGAATCAAATTATCAAGATTTGTGTAGGGTAATGTGGTTTATTCCTCTTCACGAAATCAAATGATGAGGTCATGTCTAAATGTTATCAATATTACAGAGGTTGATCAAATTGGATATAAATGTACTTAGTAGAATATTTGACATCATAATTTATGCAAGGTCATGTGTTGCCTACCAGTTGTCTTAGGTATTTGAAAGTGCTATTGTTAATTGAAGAATCATTGGTGGTCAAAGAGTATGCTCTAGTACAGTCTATGCATCGGAATGGTCTGAGCTATTAGAGAGTTTTGAATAGGTAAGTAATATAAATGTTTTTCAAAATTTGCAGTCTACTGGTAAGAATGGATATAGATAAAGATGAAGAGTTAGATCTTGATGTTGAAAAGTGATTGAATCTCATTTTCTTGTCATCAAATATTTCCAAATTTGCATAGAAATCTCAAGTGAGTATATGTGTGATATGATCATGTACAAAGGCTAAATTTTTAAAGGATGGTGATCACATTTATGAATTAAAGGAGGAGAAACAAATTGATTTGTATAGGTGGCAGATGTAATGCAAGAATTCATGTATCAATCCTCGATAAAGAACAAGATTTTCTGAGAACAAGGATATGCTCATTGTTTTTAAGGACATAGTAGTAATATGAGTTGAATAATAATCTTTTTCATATACATTGGAGACTAAAATGTGTTTTAAGAGCATGGATAAGTTCTTGACGGTACATATACTATGTTAGTGATAAAAATGGGAAGTGATTTTTTTTTCATAGACCATAATTGATGTTATTATGTCTGAAAGGTAATTGTGGTATTTGGGAATTCCCTATTCTCTATGAAAGATGAATGATTTTTTTGAGGATGATCTTGAAGTAGTTGCATAAGTATCTTACATGACAAGATCACAGAGAGTGTGAAATGGTGTCTCATAGGTTTTATAAATTCTTCAAAGAATGATAATGTTGAGAAGAAGACAGTAATGGTTTTTTACATACATATGTATCCTAAGAAAGGCAATGCATTGCAACCTGAAGTAACTCACAAGGTACAACAGAGTGTTTATCAGACTGAAACAAAGTTCTACTAATTTGGTGAGATAGGTAATTGACCTTCAAAGGAATATTTCTTGTGTCCAAAGGGTACAATATCAACTTGTTTGGAGCATAGAAAAATTGAATGACAGTGAACTAGAGAGAGCAACTAACATGGAAGGAACATTTGTTGACAAATATTTGTCTATCTCTGAGCATTAGAATAACTATACATAGTCCAAGTTACCCTGAAATAGGGAATATGAGATAAAGATATGTTTATAAGTGAAATTTCTTGAGCAACATGAAGCATATTTAATGATGACTATGATAGCTCTAGAGGAAGTGTTGAAGAAGTGAGCAGGTAAGTGGTAAATACCAAAGGTGTGTGATAATATTGAAAACCATTTTGGAGTGTTTCAGCTTAGGAGGAGTGCTATAGAAGTTCACATCATGTCAAATGGATCAGGTTGGATGATTATTTAAGTCAGAGAATATGGAACACAATCTTATGGGGAGCTTGTGGAAAAATAGAGATAGTTTTCAATTCAAGACAAAAGGTATGTACAATGAGATGTTGTTGAGTGATAAAGAATAGCATCATCCAAGGGGGAACTTCTCAAGGTAGGATCTTGTTTTATCAATTTTTATTTTTACATGACTCATCATGTTATAAGGTTAACACTTTGTCATATATGTCAAAGGGAAGAGATACAGTGAGTATTATTAGAGACCAAGCTTGAAAGTGTTCTTTACCTTAAAGTTTAAAGGCTTCTATTTGTGTTTCCATCAATGATAAAGGGGGAGATTGTTGAACCCAGCTCATGGTAATTAATTTTGTCATTGATGTCAAGTGACATTGATGGAAAAAAAGGTAAGCAATGGAGAGTGAGAAATAAGATGAAGGTTGATTGGTAGTGTCATCTCAGAGAGAATTTCTAGGTGATTCCATGGAATATCAGTGACAGGTGCATGGTCATGCGGTCAAACAATAAACAACAGGATTTTTTGTATCCTCTCCGGTTGTATGCAGATTTCTTAGAGTCGATAATGTGATTTACAAGATAATGAGTCCTTAATCAGTGTTCAGTGTGCATGTTCATCTCATGAATGTGATTCAATGGTGTTCAAGATTTTTAGATGTTTTAGGATGGTTCTAGATACATATATGATAAATTTTATGTGAAACATGTGTTGACAATGATTAAAAGGTGATATAATGGTATATAGTGGCCTCTGGATAGTGTATTATGCATACAGGATGTATCATGGTGTTCCAGGGATGATTCAGGATGATACAAGGTCTCTACAAGGATGGATGGTGTGATAGGGGTCCTCTGGAGAAAATTTAAAAAGGTTATAACACTTGGTTAAATTGTCTTTAAGGCCTAAAACATTATTTATAAGTGTCCTAAGTACTCACATAATTCCTATGATGAAAGAAAAATTATTGGGGACTTAGAAAATTTTTTGGGAAAAATTAAGTATAAGGGTACTCTAGTGTAATGCGGATGAAATGGAGGTGGATGGAACTTGTTCCCATGGAAAAAGAGTTCCCTAAAATGGTTTTGAGACCACACATAGAGTATTATGGGTTGGACAAGCTCTTCACACACTTAGGCCCCTTGTGGAGCTATTCCTCATGATCCTCAATTCCCCATATAGCATTGAGGTCCGCAAGTCAAAGGAATCAGTTATTTGTGGGTTTGGGATAGATTTCAGGCACACATCGAGTTATAAGAATGAGTTTCAAGTTAATAGGTGTTCCTTACTGGTCTAATTGATCTGAAATACAAAGGTATGGTTTTTTACTCGAGACACCATTTCAAGCACAACTTACTCCTACAACACATGTTTAGAATGAACTCATGTTCTCTGCAAGGTTAGATGATCCAAAATACAAAGAAACGTGTCCTAGGTGAAGAGGAGAGTATTTTTTGGAGGAGGAGACAATTGCAAGCACATTGATCCCTAAAGGAATAGTTGTCGGACAACTCATGTTCCTCGAGAACCTCGTTGACATGCACTATAAAGGAAAATGGGAAATTTTACAACAAATGAGTGGATATGCAAAGGAACAAGGATGAGATGGTACAAGCTCCATTATACCCAAAGTTCCCCGGTAACCCGGAGGACCCGCAAAACAAAGGAAGAGAGGGAAAAGTAGAATGTGGAGATATAAGAGTGCAGAAGAATAGATTCCACATAGCAAAAGTTCCCTGAGTTCCCAATTCACCTGCTTTATCTGATTTCCAAAGGGAAAATATTTAAATGGATAAATGAAATTTTTATAAAGTTTATATATTTCAAATTGCAATATTTTTTATGAACTAGTAATGTAAATTTGGAACATGTTCCTCACAAGCTCCCAATGTCCACGTGGCCATATCTCGAGCTACACTTATTCAAATTAAATTTTTTAGTTTCGTTAGAAAGCTAGTTAAATTCCATACGTAATTGAACAAAGAAAATAAAGATTTGAGGTCAACTTTAGAAAGAATAACTCAAGAATAGATGGCACACTTTTAGAGGTAAAATTTGGCAACAATCACTCAAATTCTCAAATGCATGCAGAAGATGGAATGCAGGGCACACCAAGAGAGAGATGGAAAGATTTTATATTCTATATAAAATCCAAATTTCAGGCATAATTGGATTTTATGGAGAAATAGAGAAAAGAGAGAGAGGTGGAAGCCAAGTAAGGGGTTTTTACATGAAAAGGATACATTGTTGGATATTGCATATTACATTGTTGCATATTGCAGATTTGCTAAAAAAGAGTAGAGATAGTTGTTGAAGGGATAAGGCCATCCAACATGAACCCAAATACAATGAATGTATGAAGAGCTAATGAGAAGATCAGTATGTTTGAGTTCCTATGCTTTTTACAGAGACAAAAGAGAGTCATGAACATTCAATGAATATTTCTTAAGAAGAGGAAGATGTAGTGAGTTCAAGATCTTTTGCAAAGAGAGAGATTTGGGGGAATCAAATAGAACCATCAACTAAAGACTTGATATTAAACATGAGAGGAGAGAAATGTGTTGAAATTATTAAATCCCTTGAGCATAAATTCAGAAAAAATTAATTCTTGAAAGACTTTTACAAATACAAGGAGAGTGATGAATGCCAAAAAATGAAGAGAGTTGTATGTGATGAATGCCAAAAACTAGTCGTGAATGTGTGAGGGGAAAGATCAAAGACTAGAAAGAGGTAATGATAATATTACATATCTAAATTTTACAGAGTGAGTGAAGAGAGAAAGAGTAAGGTGATCATAATCTATTGTATGAGAAACCAAGAATATAAATGATCAGATCGTGTATATTATCCATCTAAGTTGTTGCTTAGATCTCAGGGGGTTGCATCCTCCTTATGGGTAGTGTCCTGTAAAATATCAGTTGTGGCTAATTAAAATCCATGGGGTTGAAACCTTGTCATAATTTTTGGCTTACCAAAGGTTGGCGAGTGTTGTACTAAATGTGGGATTTGTGGATTTTGGACAAGTTGTAGCTTGTCGAAGACTAGGTGGTGTCCTAGTTAAATTATTGGAGTTGTAGCTCCAACATTGAGTCGTATCTCAATCAAGAAATAATTGTGACTGTAAAGTAAAATTTTCCAATAAGTTAATTGGTTTCCATGGGTTTTTGTCCCAAAAGGGTTTCCCACATTATATCTAGTCTCTTTGTATATATGTTTGTGTGTATGATTCTCTCTCTATCTTTCATGGTCATTGTGGCTTTCTTATGCCAATAAATATAGTTTAATTGTGATAAAATAAATAAGTGGAATTTGATTGAGAAATTTTTTATCTGCATTGATTCACCCCTCCCTCTCTGTGCCTTAAATTCCTAACAAAACTAGGGTTTTAAACTCACAAATGGTAGTTCACCTTATTCACATTCTTTCATAAAAATGTGATGATGGAATGACCTCATTGTTTTTTAGAAAAATTATTATTTCCATGGAAAAACATCCCTAAAATCCTCTAGATCCCATGCAAAACATACAATCCACAATGAGCATCATAAGGTCAACTTTTACCTCAAATCGCACTCTAGAAAACCAGGTTTTGCCAAAATATTCATATCTTGCAAACAATTATTCACTCTAACTTGAAACTTGTCATGAAGCATCATGAAAAAATCCTAAATACTCCTCAAAGTCACCATATATCTAAAATATACCTAGAACTCTCCAACCACAGTGACTTACTTATGCTATCTTTCCTTTTCTTCACATTCTTACTTCACAAGGACCATGAAACACCACCAAACCTCTGAGAAATGACCCGAAACTCATCATACACATCATCTATACTATTAAAATTATTCTACCATGCTTAGATAGGAATGATCAGCTCCAAAATTCACCATCCCATTCTCAGATTATGTGACTCTGTTCGAAATAAAACTTAGCATAATTCATCATTACTAGATATTTGAATTAATGTAATAAGTTAAAGTATTTAATTTTTTACTTTAACTTAATTCAATAGGTATTAGTTTTCATTAGTTGTTAGTTAACTATGAGATGGGATATCATACATATGTTTGTGGACAAAATTCTATTGTGTGTACACCCAGATATCTCCCGACATGCAGTTACTAGCAGAAATAAGGGGAAATCTGTTATTTTTTCATATTGCTTAGTTTAGGTGATTTGATCCATTTTTCATAGACTATATAAAAGCTCTTGAAATTCCATATAAATTGTAGATATTTCAATTTTTTTAAATCTTCATATTTTTATATCAATAAAATTTTCAAGCTGCCACCCTATTTGGTCAATAATATTTGGTATCAGAACTGCATTCTGATCGCAGGGAGAGTGTAGGAAGTTCTAGGGAATTTTAGGGAGATTTGAAGAAAATTCAGAGCTAGGAGGAGCCATAAAACCCCCCAGCCATTTCACAACCCCTACCCATATCCACACCCTGAACAAGGTTGATTTGCAGTAGAAGAAGATTTACAGGATTTGAAAGTTATGGGAACAACCAAAAAAATTGAGTTTAAGAGAAAAATCACAGGACCTTGCAAACCTGATCACAACTTAGTTAAATCAATAGGTGACATTTTTCATTAGTTTGAATCAATTTTTTCAACAAATTTTCAAAATTTGTAAAATTGGCCATTAGTGATAAATTTGTTGATTATTGTAAATCAAACGATAGTGCCAACATATTGTTAACGGCCAAAAAATCAAGCCCAAAATTAATAAATTATTAGTTGGGGGGTGTGTATGTTTTAAAGGGGGAAAAGTGTTCAATTTTTCTTCTGCTATTTATCATTTTTCACAATGGCCGTAATTACAACACTAATTTTTTTGCTTGATTCTTAAATTTTGCATTCTAATAATTATCTAGCATGGAAAACAAAAATTCACGTAAAACTTGATGTTGACAATCTATGGCCCATAGTTTCTTGTACATTAACAAGATCTGCAACATATGCTACACAACATGGTACATTTGATCATGCAAATCAAAAAGCAAAGTTAATAATCTTGTTTAGTGTTTCAGATGAGATGCAACCTCATATTCGTGAGGCCATAATAGCAAAAGAATCTTGGGACAAGTTTAAAATAGTATATGAGTCGAAAAACAAAAACACAATACTTCATCTCCAAAGTCAAATATTGAATTTGAAAATGAAACCAATTGATAAAGTTGAAATGTTTTTTAGAAGAATGGAAACTTTGTGTGCATCACTTCAAGATTTGGAAGAATAAGTAACTGACACATCACTTGTGCCAATAGTGTTGAGAACTCTTCACTCCTTATAGGATTTTTGTGTGATGCCCGCTTTAACTACCACTTGAGACTAAGAAACAAACCAAGAAAATTACGGAATAATTTTTTTTTTATAAAAAGGGTCTCCAAACAAGGAGCAAGACACTAGTTAAAACTAAATAGGTTCTGGAATAGATTCTTATTAACCAAACACAATATTTCCATTTTTATCTTATAACAAGTTTACTAGGTTCCAATTTGAAGGTTACAAGTTTTACTAAGGTTCGGGGAGAAATTTGTCTCCATGCCTACTCTCTAACAAGCTCTGAAATTCAACTATATTTTTCACATAGTTAGATTTATCAAAAATTTCCTAAACTAGGCTCATTGGATAGGAGATTTCCTCACCTTTCCAACCATATACAGAAGTCCTCCTAACTCCTTGTAAAACTCAAGTTATGGCCGGGTGGAGTTTTAGGGGAAAATTTTCCCTTGGAGGTCCGCGGGGTTAGGGAGAAAATTGAGAAAAATTTCCCAAATGCCATGTGTCATCACGTGATTAGTGCGAGTGAGTGGGTCACGGGGAAAAATTTGAAATTTTTCCCAAAACCAAAGTCTCAATTTTCCAAAGGAAAATTTTCCTCCATGCCTCTGCACTTGCTTAAATGGCCACATGGCGCTTTGTGATTGGCTGTGGGCCAGACGGAGAAAATTTGGATTTTTTTTTTTGCCCATGGGTTAAAAGGTTAAAAGAATTGCATGGACCCGTGCACCCATGGAGACACATGTCAACATCCTATTGGCTGCGGGGATGCGGGGACAGCGGAGGAAAAAGTGAAATTTTTCCAAAAGGGTAAAATGTTAAGTTTTCAATTATAAATCTCAGGCCCTCTCTGCCACGTGTCAGCACGTAATTGGTGCCTCAGAGTTGTGGGGAGAAAAGTTAAAATTTTCCAAAGGAAAAAATGGTTAAGTTTTCCATGCTGTGCACCCCCTGTCATGTGTCAGCATGTGATTGGTTGGGGGCCGCAGGGTTGTCAGGAAAATTTGGGAAAATTTTCCCAAGGCAAAAGTTTCAAAAAGTTAAGTTTTTTTTTTAAATTTTATTAAGGGCCCCCGCCCCTCCAAGGTGCCACGTGGAAAATTCTGATAGGATGAGAGGTTGGTGGGGCCGTAAAAATTTTTTAGGAAATTTTTCCAAAGTTCAAAATTTAAATTTTTCTAAGGTCGAATTATTTCATTTTTGGTTTGGGATGGCCATTTTGAAGTAAAACTTCAAATGGCCATAACTTTTGATAGGAAGCTCCATTTTAGGCAAACAAGGACTTTCCAGAAAGCTCTCGGAGTCCTCTTTACATAGAAATTGTCAATTTTAGAATTTGGTGAAGTTTCAAGGGTCAATTTTCAGAAATTGATCTGTAGTGATTATAATTTATAAAACTGGCAATTTTTCCTACTTGCAAGATTTGTTCAATTTGATAAAATTTGAACTCTTCCTTCCACTCAACATGTCAAATAGACATGGAGGATCAACTTAGGGAAGAATTAGAATGTTTTAAGTCAATTTGATTAATTTATTGAAGTTGTGTTTTTATCCCAACAAGGAACAGAAAATGACTTAGGAAGGGGATTGATTTAAAATTGGATTGATTGAATTGTTTTCTCGAATTTTCCTTGTCAAGCTAGGTTCAAAATAGTCTTAGCATGTTAATTCATAGTATTTTTAAATTGATTGGGAAGTATAAAAGTGGATTGTTCTTTTTTTTATTATTATTCAAATGTACATTACCAGATTTAACTTTAAAATAGCAAGTTATTGCTTTAAATTTTGGTTTGTCTCTTTTTTTTTAAATTCAAATAGCAAGGATTCCTAAACTTAATCCAATGTAGTTTCGTATCAAACATCCATATAATTCAAACTAAAAGTGTAACATCCTCATTTTTAACTTTAGAACAAGTGAATTTTTTTTTTTTTTGATAATTGCATACTGGTTCTAAATACATAGTTTAGAACTCACAATTCAAATAACCATTCATATAATAAGCAACCATATGCAGCTGTAATGACTCGGAGTACTTCCGATCTATTCATTCCATGACTCGGTAATCTACCGATCTATTCATGAGTAATAAGAGTCGGTGTTTTTATTTAACACATCACTCTTGCGGTTCTCTTCCCTAATCTGGGAATTCAGAATGCTCTGTCCAAGGAATCTAACTGAATAACTGTTACCATTATCCATCGGCATCTCATCCCTTAGACTAGGTGAATCAGGACAACGCAATCAGCAGCTTGCGATACTTTGGCCAAAGATTTGAAACATACTGTTCATGTCTCGTATTCCTTAACGGCATACTCGTCAATCTGGAATACGTCCTTCACCCCATTCATATGTTATATAGAATGTCTTATACTGATTATTGTCAGTCCTTCCTTCCTCAGCTGAATCACCCGGAGGCAGATTAACAAGGTGATAATGTTATATGGATACCCACGAGGGTTAGGGATATGATGACATACTGGTTCAACCTTGCAGTTCAACCAGTGTGTCATGACACCCCAAATCTCCGAGGCAGTCATATAACATGACCACGTTCTTAATCGGTCCCTGGGTAACTCGTGCGAAATCAAGTGTAAATCTCAACGATCAATGCAAGGGGTGTCGCCATAAGTCACCTGCATTGTTGTAACTTCGAGAAGATCCTAATCTCCTCGGAGGTACAACCCTGCAGTCGACTTTATGTCGTCAACCTTTAAATCCGCCTCGAGAAGATCTACCCGAAAACAAGCGTTACGCACTAAAGATTAAATTACTTCTTAAGACTTTTCCCTAAGGTTAGCCATTTCCAAATCCCTGGATTCATTTTCTTAAGGCGACCCTCCTCCATTATTCCATTTCTTGGTAGAGGTATTAAGGTCTAGCTTCTATCAAGGAGTCATTAGAATACGTCTGATTCTAAACAACAGATTCAGACAATATCTCATAACCTATGCTTGAGATTGCCACCTGAAACTCCATTGATTGCCTACCAGTTCTCTTAACTGAATTTATATCATACTTTTCAGTTTAAAGATATGAATGATTTAGAATCCAATTTACTATTGTCCTGTTATACTTAGGACTAGGGATTAGTAATTCAATCCAACTTGTTTAGCGTTATCTTTTAGGCTCAATTTTTAACCTATCCTCTAGAGAGACAATATTTAAATTACAATATTGCATTATCCAGATCAAATTAGAACTACTAAATACTCATAAGAATTTAGTCTAATTACTTACAAGCTTTCATTGTCAATCACAAAAGCATCCATATTATGCAAAGATAACTATGCCTCTTCGTTACGTAAACCGAAGAAGTTCATCATTCATAATTTAATACAACACATAAGTATCAAACGCTTATTTTCATTCCTTTTGAAACTCGTACAATTACATTTATGCAACAGCATACTTGATATAATGCTAACGGAAAAGAAACATCTTTTCTCATATAGTACATCCATAAAATCAAGCTGTAATTCATAATAAATCAAATAAACTATCTGATCGGACTGCCAGATCTGCATTGTATTTACCTCTTACGGCAACCATCTGCAAAAATAGTCAACATGAGTCAGTTCAATGAACTGAGCATGATAAGCACTAACTTTTAAAACAACTGCAATCCATCAATTGTTTCCATTAAACACCCTGTTTAAATGAGATCAAATATCCAAAAAGAAAACATATTCAGGCTATGTCCTTGTAATACTAAATGATTACAAACATGTAACTCTATCATTGTTACAAAATAATCTTAAACACTTTCTAATATTTCATCAAATATTAAAGAAACAAGAACGAATGCATATAAACAATCATTGAATCCAAATCACGACACAGGTCAGATTGTTGCAATCTTCCAAAAAGGAAATAACATAACAATTTGGTCTCCTACCAAAACGTTCCAAATTAATTTCCTACTGATAGTTCATTATCAATAATATAAAATAAAGGAAGAGAAAGAATCAATCCATTCTTACTTCCCTTTTTACATAAGTTCATCACTGTACTGCCTTCACTTATGAGAACAGTCATCCAGTATATAAATGAACAAGTTAGACAGGCCGAAATCAAGACCACTGTTCTAAATCACGAAAATAGCAACCCAGCAAATCTCTTGTACAGCAACTAACACATCAACTATCCATAAATCAGTCTGATGTCCAAAACTAGTTTCACCTAAACACAGTAAGGCCTTCGAACCAAGTTCGAAAGCAAGAGCTTCAAGCGTATTGCTGTAATCAACAACTCTATAACATTAAGCCTTTTAAGGTTTCCGAGAAACTATGCTATGGTGACCACACATTGATTCCAATTCATGTTCAGTCAATCGAACTGAACAAACAGAAAGGAACTTAGCATACTTATACTTTCTCAGTCTATCGGGCTGAACAAACGGAAAGGAACACCATCAATCGATCCCTACCTTGGTGCATGCAAATCCCTAGTGCAACTCACCCAAACAGGGCCAGAACGCGAAAACAGTCATCAATGACGCATATAAAAATCAGACAAACAATCAAGCTCTTATTTCAACCAAGAAACCCGACTGTACTCTGCCAATCATTTAGCACAAATAGAACAGGTTGAATATGTAGTTGATCACCTAAGGAATCTGTACCACCAAAGCAACATGCAACACAAAGTACTCCAAGAAAATACAGAGGTCTTCAGTACAGATTTTCCCTTCAAGTCGCTGGATCAACACTTAACAACTGTATATACACATTCTAACTTGAACAGTGACCAAAATGGAATTAGAACATTGAAACGTCTCCTCACAGTCGTTCGGAGTTCAATCCTAATAAATCCACTAATTCACACTACATACTGATAACGGATTTGCGCCCATAATCACAAACCCAACAACAGTGTAAAAATAGAATTAATTGATAAATCCTTCCATGCCATTCAAGACAAACATTCCGAATGAAACAAGTATAAGCAAATCAATATACTCATTCCAAAACAACGAAATAAACTGAACTGCTTCAAAACCTTCGAACAATTTTCGCAAGGAAAGGCAATACATCCACAAAAAGTCAATACTCAGTATTTACTACAATAACAGTAGCCACAAAACCTGTCTTTTCCACAAGGCTTCCACGACCATATAATAACAAAACTCAAGATGAATCTACATTCACAATAGTAGATTACTGTAAACGATTCAATCATGAAATCCACTGAGTCGTTAAAGACTATGGTAACTCATCTGTTGCCTATTCCAAGCCAGAAATTAGAAAACAATGAAACCCACAAAGTATCATTAGTCGCTGTTAACAAAACCATGACAGAGCTTCGAAAATCTTCAAAAGCACAGAACAATCAAATGGTACACCAGTATCATTCCCTACTGTCTCACAACAGCATTGACGATCAAAAGTCGACAGCAAAACAGTGATCTATACCCTTCACAAGTATATTCGACGGGCTCTCGCCAAACAGGCCGAGCATTCAAACCTTATAAATATAAATCTCTCATATTTAAACCAGAAGGAATACACAACAAACAGAGTTGAAGTTCGATTTCAACAAACACCCAACAAGCGGAAATTGCCAAAAATCGAACCAGAAGAGATACAGAGCCAAAATCAACTAAATCTTCATAGAAAATTTATCTAATCTTCACAAACAAATGAACAGAGTTGTTTTAATGAAGACATTTGAAAGACAGCAAAATATTTAAAGGATAGGGCCTAACATGCCTGTATTTTGATCGAATTTCCGAAGAAGACAACAGGAAGAGCTCAAACTTCCTTTTCTTTTTCCCAAATACAGCGACCAACAAAATTTCGCTGTCCCATTTACAATATATCCTCCATGGCAGAGAAAAGAGCCAGAGAAATTCATTCTCGCCATGCAACTCAAAGAGAACTGGTGTGCGAAGAACCAGTAAACTAGCAGAGAGAGAGAGAGTAGACCGAAAATCGCGATACACCAAACAAACCTTCCAACTTCTCGTTTGCATGCCGTTTCGCGAGCTCCGGGCTCAACTCCCTAAACAATAAATGCCATTAAACCAATTTTCCCGCCTAATCTCTACCCCCACCGACCGCCAAAATTGGCGACAGTCCATCCAAAATCTCAAGTTCATTTCAAAACTTAGTAATTGCCAAGTCTGCCAAGGTTAGCCGCCGCCTAAGCCTCCGCCATCTGCCTGTCCCTCATCCTTATCCTTCCCATTTATTGCCATAGAGAATAGCGCCCATGGTTCGCCACCCTTCAAAGGCCCCTTCACATAAACTCTTAGTTAGCTAGGTTAGTATCTTAGGTTAGAGTTTTAGGGTAAGAACCATGCTAACCATTTTGCACTTAGTTATTATTTTAGGATCATAACACATAGCCTAGGTCTAGGTTAGACTAACAATAATCTAACCCCTAGGTTAGGTTATTGTTTTAGGTTACTAACCCTTAGTAATTCAGTTTGGTCCTTCTCCTGAAAACTCGGAGAGACCTGCATCATACTTTCTAGAACAGAGTCACTCCTGTTCTTATTACAGAATTGTATGTCAATGAATTATTACCTGGTCTTTAATCGAGACCTTCCAGATATACCAGATATCGGGAACCGTTTCATTTCTCAAGATCAGCCTGAGTCATACTCCTGACCAGCTTACCAAATGCTTCCATACCTTGCAACCTGTTCAAGGTTCGTGATCTAATTTTATCACTTCACAAAATTAAAGCATTACTTGGATCAATTCCTCTGGTCCAAGTTTAGATATTATTGATGAATACCTGTATAATTTCATTCCGTGATCAGATTAATATTCAGTCACAAGATGAAATAAATAAAAGAGTCTATTAATATTTTGACTCAGTCAAGATCTGCAATCTGCAAGAAATTCAATACATATCAAGCATGATTTCCGAATCGAGGTACACAATCCATTTACTAGAAATCACATATCAACACTTGAATGCTTAGGAGAAAGTAACAACAGTTCAGGGTGTTACAAAAAGCATCTCTGAATTTCCAGTTTTGATATACAATTTTGCAAGAAAGAATAACATTTAATTTAATTTCATATGCATCTTTTTCAACATTAAGAAAAAATAGAGATTTATATTCTTTTCAAAATGGAAATTTACCCTTTGACAGCAATACAATTTTACAAGAACCAATGCCATCCTTCTATTGAAAATCAAATAACATTACAACTGATCTCTTTTCTAATTTGATCTAATTTCAAATTTCAAATACAAGTATGAAATGTTCTTCCCATTTTCTTTTCAAACTAAACAGAAAGATACAATTCATTTCTACATTTGAATTTCAATGTTAAATATACAACTGTATGACAGTCTTTTCCAATACAGAGAATAGAATATTTCATCTTTACATTTCAATTAAATTTCAGACTTCCATTTACCATACAATGGCTTCACATTACAAAATTATACAACTCATCCACACGAAGTGGGAAGGGATTACAAGAGTTTTCTCAAAAGAGATGATTGTCAAACTGTAAAACTCTCCAAACAGCAGCATGCTTGATTCATCTTCTTTCTTCTTTGGATCACAACAAGAAAGGGAGAAAGGCAACGCTCTCCACCCAACCAAGACATCCAATGGGAAAAGAGAATCCATCTTTCCCCATTGGCACCCGAGCCCCAACCATATTGGAATGGAGCATGATAATTCAACACATGGCAACAAGGCTTCTTTCACAACAAACCACATTCTTTTCACATTACAAAAACAATAATTAAAAGCAAAATTTAAAACAAGACAACAATTCTCAACTGCTTTTGAATTTATTCAAACAACACATAGGCTTGGACAAGCAAGCCAAACAAGAGCAAGAACTATGGAGGTCTCCTTATGCCTCCCAAGTTGAATTTTGGGCATCCACCAAGAGCAAACCGCCAAGATCATAGCAATCCCATAAACCTTATCCCTCCTCCAAATTTATCCCTTATACCTCCCCCAAAGTAGGAAATGCAAGTAATTTCCTTTCCTAGGTGGATCCCAAACCAACATTCCCTCCCAAGAACAAATAACAATGGCAAATCCCTTATCCCTCCTCTGATAACCTCATAGTATTCTCTCCACACCATGCCCTAAGCATTCTACCCATCCCTCAAAAAAATTACAAACACAACACATTCAAATTCATGCTAAAAGAGGAAAATACAGCAGTTTTAAAAGAGTGGGAGCCTACCTCTCCATAATGGAGACTTGTTTCCAAAACAGCAGGTTATTTATTGCACAAAAACCAATCCCAAATAGTAAATGCAGAGCATGTAAAACAGTCCAAGCTCCTTCCACAAGATAAAGCTCCCAATGCAAGAGAAAATTCCACCCCAAGAAGCAATAACAAACTTTAAACAACCCCAAATGAGGAAGCAATTCCCATTTTTAAAGGGAGAGGGTGAAAGAGGATGATGTGGATTCCAAGTGGGATGCCACATCATTTTTCCTCATCCAAAAAGTAATCAACATCAAAACAATAAAATCACAATAAATGTGAATGAAAAACCACTTACACACTTCATTTTTACCCATCCTAAAAAAAAGAATGGATTTAAAGTTTGTAAGACAAGTGTAAACAAATCTTACAATAAATCATGTCAAAATGTAATAAAATACATTGATTTTGACTCCAAATTAATAAACATGGTTGGTGGAGGATTTTGAGAGGTGTGGGACAAGTTTAACTTGTCCCACAAGCCTCCAAATTTGTCCTCCAAGCTCAAATTCGAATTTCAAGAGAGAGATGGAGTGTCTAACCTTCCAAAATCTTCTTACAACCTCTTACAATTTCTTACACAATCTATCACTTCACTTACACAACCCATACTTGGTAACTTACACACTCTTTTAAAATGCATTTATTTCTATGACATTTATTTATTACAAACTTTAGACACAACCATATATTTAATTACCATATGGTTATAAAATATATAAATAAATTTCATTTTCAACCAAGACAATAACATTTAATTTATCTTCCACATCCTGATTAATATAATTGAAATTTAACTATAAGACTCTCACATTATACTATCACATTAAAATAATTAAAATAAAGAGCACATTACAAATAAAATACATACAACAATAATTTTAAAAAGGGACACAACAAATAAAGCACACATATACCCCATGGTCACAATAATGGAAATCCCCCCCATGGGAAATCCTAACAAAACACAACATACAACTCAGACATAGTTGCCATGGTGACCTTGTTGATTTCACACTGAATTCCAATATGGTTAGTCTCCAGTCCCCCGACATTGTTGTGATTTTTTTTAAACCTGCAAAATGCAATATACCCCTTCGGCCTCATGGCCATATCAGAACATCCAAATGATATAAGCAACATACAATTATTAAATCCAAATCACAACATTATCAAGAATTTAACATTTATCATTTAAATTCAACTGCAACTATATCATCATCCAATAGATCTCTATACTATAGCTATTCATATTATCAATGTCACATGTCTACAATCAAAAGCAATAACCTATCCATGTCAACCAGTATGTCATCATCCACATAATAATATTGATGTCTTAATGATCATCAAGCAAAATATCTGAATCCAGATCAATATTAATCCAGGATCTAACATCTAACGATCATATTAATCAAAACATAATAATGTCCATAATAATCCCTGATACATCATACTACATCAAAACATAATAATATCCAAAATGTGACCAATAATGTCAAGAACAGTATCTGAATAGTGTCCAAGGAAAGTGGGCACTACATCCCCCTCCCCTTAGACTTGACTTCCTCTTGGAAGTCACTAGAACAAATGTGGAAACTGCACTTGTAAATCAGTAGCATCCTCCCAAGTGGCCACAGTCTCATCATATTTGTCCCGCTACACTCGTACCTGATCAATCTATCTACCTTGAAGGCCCAGGGTCCTATGATCGTTGATACGGATGGGCTCCACCATCACCTGCCCTTGATCTTGTACCTGTAATGATGTCCAATCCAGCACATGAGAAGGATCTGTGATGTATCTCCTAAGAACAGAAACATGAAACACATCATGTATACGAGACAAGTTGGGTGGCAATGCTAGATGGTAAGCCAATGGGCCGATACGCTCTAAGATCTCAAATGGTCCAACGAACCGAGGAGCTAACTTAGAACCTTTTCCATAACGGATCGAGCTCTTATGTGGCCTAACACGAAGGAAAACCTTCATGCCCACATCAAAATTAAGCTTGGTTCTATGCTGATCAGTGTACTTCTTCTACCTATCATGTGCCTCCTATAATCTCTATCTGATCAACACTACCTGCTGCTCCATGTCCTACAAAAGAGCTGGTCCTAAGGATACTCTATCCTCCAATCTATCCCAGCTAAGGGGTTTCCTGCACTCCCTACCATACAAGGCCTGAAAAGGAGCCATGCCTATAGAACTCTGGAAACTATTATTGTAGGCAAATTCCACAAGATACAAATACTCCTCCCATCTCGCCTGGTGATCCATCACGTACATCCTGAGCATGTCCTCCAAAATATGATTCACCCTCTTAGTCTGTCCATCTGTCTCTGGGTGATAGGCTGTGTTGAAGTTAATCTTCGTCTTGAGAACATACTACATGGTGGTCCAGAAATGAGAAGTGTACAAAGGATCGCGGTCACAAATGATCTTCCACGGAATCCCGTGCAACCTGATAATATCATCCAAGTAAACACGTGCCACTGCACTATCTTTATAGGTGGTCTTCACTGGGGAAAAGTGAGCTAATTTTTTCAATTTATCAACCATGACCATGATGGCGTCGTGGTGATATCTTGACATCGGTAATCCAACAATGAAATCCATGGAAATGGTGTCCCATTTCCACTCCAATATAGCATGAGGATAGAGAAGGCCAGTTGGGTGCTGATGCTCAGACTTCACTTTCTGGCACTCTAAACAGCGTGACACAAATTGAGCCATGTCCCTGCAAAGTCCTCTCTAGTGATATAATTGTCTCAAGGTGGCGTGCATCTTCTTCACCCCAGGATGGGCTGAATATCGTGCATGATGTGCCTCTGTCAAGATGTCCTGCCTCAAGCCTTCATCTCTAGGAACATAAATCCGACCTCTGTTCCTAAGAAGACCATCTACCTCTCGTGAGAAACCATCAAATTTCCCCTCAAGGGGGCTCTGAGACTCAATCTTTGCTTGAGCTGTAATGTAAAAATTGTCAAGAGGAAGCTACTGAAGGATCCTGCTTCGTAAATCTGTGCTCACTGAAGTAGCCATGCTCAAATGCCTTCGTATACTAAGAGCATCTGCAACCACATTCTCCTTCCCCTTCACATGCTCATCTCCATTTCGTACTCACAAAGCAACTCCATCCAATGTCTCTGACGAGCATTTAGATTGGGCTGCATGAAAAGGTGGTGAAGACTTAAATGATCTGTCCTGAGTGTGAATCTCCGACCAAGAAGAAAGTGTCTCCATCGAACTAAAGCATGCACAACTACCACAAGCTCAAGATCATGGGTAGGATAATTAAGCTCGTGATCCTTGAGTTTGTGAGACTCAAAAGCTACAACTCTTCCCTCCTGCATAAGAACACCTCCAAGGCCTGCCAACGAAGCATCTATCCATACAAATAACTCACCATGTGGTTCTGGCACTGCAAGAATGGGTGTTGTAGTGAGATATTCCTTCAGTGTCCTGAAGGCCTACTCACACCTGTCTGACCAAACAAATTTCTTCCCTTTCTGCTTAAGGGAAGTGATGGGGTGTGCTATCCAAGAGAAGTCCTGCACAAATCTCCTGTAATACCCTGCTAACCCCATGAAGCTGTACACCTCTATCACTGTAGTGGGTACTGGCCAATCCATAATGGCTCTAATCATGGAAGGATCGACTACGATTCCTTCACCTGAGATGATATGACCTAAATACTGAATCTCTGACTGAAAGAAGACACACTTCTCCAAGTTCCCAAAAAGCTACGACTCACGAAGACACTGAAGAACCTATTGAAGGTGCCCCTCATGCTCCTCATGTGTAAGTGAGTAAATCAGAATGTCATCAAGAAAGGTGAGCACGAAGCGATCTAGAAAGGTCCTGAATACCCCATTCATCAAACTCATGAATACTGCAAGGGCATTCGTCAAACCAAAGGGCACCACTATGAACTCATAGTGCCCATACCTCATACAAAAAGTAGTCTTATGGATGTCTACCTCCATAATCCTCAACTGATGGTACCCAGACTTGAGATCAATCTTAGAGAACACCGTGGCTCCCTTCATTTGATCAAACAAGTCATCAATGCAAGGCAAGGGATAACGATTCTTGATTGTTACCTTATTCAACTGGCGGTAGTTGATGCACAACCGCAATGATCCATCCTTCTTCACAAATATAACCGGTGCACCCTAAGGGGATACACTAGGATGGATGAGGCCTTTCTCTAGAAGGCCCTCCAACTGCAACTTGAGCTCACAGAGCTCTGGGGTGGTCATCCGATAAGGAGCTCGTGAGATAGGCTCTACTCCTAGAACCAAATCAATATGGAAATCAATCTCACGTGGGGGGTGGCATCCCCGGTAGCTCCCCTGGGAAAACATCTGCATACTCTCTCAAAATGGGATGGTCATCTAGCGATGGCCCACAAGACCCATCCTCTATCTGGTCACTGACTATGAAAGCATACATCTGACAACCTTGTCGCACACACCGCTTGAGCTGCATAGCAGAGATAGTGTGAATAGAAATAGGTCTCCTGACCCCAGAAATCACCGACTCAACTCCAAGATCATCTGCACAAGATATAGTCTTGTGATAGCAATCCATCCTGGCCCTATGTGCAGATAACCAATCCATGCCTAAAATGACTCCATACGAGCCCAAAGGAAGTATACGGAGATCTAAAGTGGTGGTGAAAGGTCCCAACTTAACAACACACTCCTTTACTAAGGATTCTACAAAGACCTTGGCTGTCAAAGCCATTTCGACATCCCAACTATGACCCTATCTAATAGCCACTAGCCTGCATCGCTCTACCAAGGATGGTGCAATAAATGAATCAGAAGAACTAGAATCAAACAATATAGAAGTAGGAACACCTCCAGTGCTACCTGTAGTCTCAATGACTGTGCTCTGGTGCTCAGCCTAGCGGTTCTCAAGTACTACGTAGATCCTGTGACTCTGTCCCATGTCTCCAACTGTGGGCTCTGAGATGGGTGCCTTACCCTTATTAGGGTTCTGGGGGCAGTCTCTCCAAAAGTGTCCTGCTACTCCACACCCAAAGCAACCACCTGAAGTCCTCCAAACTACAGCACCTCCAGAAGGTACCCTAAAGGTAGGTGTTGTGGACCCTGATGATTCATTCATAGTCTGTTGTGGCCTCTATGGTAGAGCTCTTGCTGACTGAGCTCTAGCTCCACCCTGTGTCATGGTGGGGCCCCTAGGAGGCCCCATGCTTCGACCTCTCTGTGCATCAAATAAATAAATGTGAGCATTATTTGGTAAGAAAACAACATAGAGCACCATTAAAACATAGTACATTTTGAGCTCAAGAAAAACTTGACTTGGTGCATACCGATTTGTGTGAACCATTGAGACCTAGCCACTCTCGGTTTCAATATTTCATTTTTTTGTTGATGATTTTTCAAGGAAAATGTGGATATACTTTATTTAAACAAAATACCAAGATTTTTTAAAATTTTACAAAGTTCAAAGCCCTTGTTGAAATAGAGTCTGGTAAGAAAATCAAAACACTCCGCTCAGATCGAGGGGGAGAATACACCAAAAACGAGTTCAATATTTTTTTGGAAACACATGGCATTCGTCATCAAATGGATCCTCCTCACACATGGTAACAAAATGGTGTTGTTGAAAAGATAAATCATACTATTATAGATATGGTACGATGTATGATTGACGATACAAGTTTGTTAAAAAAAAAATTGTGCCGAATCAGATAAAATGATAGTCTATCTACTAAAAAAAGTTCCTATCACAGATCTTGATGGAATAACACCACATCAAGCATGGTTAGGGCACAAGCCATATGTTTCACACCTTATATTTTTTGGATGTAAATTTAGTATGCATATTCCTAAGAAACAAAAAACTAAGCTTGATATGAAATTAGAAAAACTTATATTCTTGGGATACAATGATGAAGCACTTGGTTACAGACTTATAGATCCAAGAATAAGAAGGGTATATACTAGTTGGGATTTTGAGTTCTTTGAGAAGAAAGAAGAAGATGCTACTTCAATACACTCACATGATGTAAAAAATCAGCCCTACAATGAAAATAGAGGATGGTAATAACCTTGATGATGACAGTGATGATGGGGAAAATGGTGAAATTCAACCTCCCATAGGAACTGCTAAAATTATTCCTAAATGGTATACAAGTATGATTAGATATGCAAAATTAGATAATGTCCCTGACACATATACCACTAGAATGAGGGCTCGCAGTATGGCTTGAAATGAGGTCAATTTTGCCTTAATGAGTAAAGTTGTTTAAACTATTGAGTTGTCCATAGTTTCAAAATCTCTATAGTTTAAACCTTAGAAAGATGTTATGGATGCAAAATATAAGTCACTTATGAAAAATAATACATGGAAACTTACAGATCTTCCACCAAGAAAATATTTGACTAGATGCAGATGGATCTTCAAAACAAGGTACAAAGTGAATGGAAGGATTGATAAACACAATGCTAGACTAGTTGTTAAGGGATATTCTCAATAAGAACACATTGATTATGGGCATACTTTTTCTCCCACAACTAAATAAAAACTTTCAGATTAATCTTTTCTCTAGTTACACAATTTGGTTGGAAAATACACTAAAGAGATTTGAAAAGTTTCTTTCTTAATGCTGATTTATAGGAAGAATTTTACATGACTGAACCAAAAGGTTTTGTCATACCATGTAAAGAGGAAAAGGTATGTAAACTCATAAAATCACTATATGGTCTAAAGCATTCTCCCAGGGCATGGTACATAAAACTTGACGAGCATCTCATTCAACATGGATTCAAAAGGAGTCCATATGATCCTAATATCTATCTCAAAAATTAAGGGGGATAGTGATCATTGTATCATATGTCGATGATCTAGTCATCACTAGAGGATCATTGAGGATGATTAAATCAACAAATAATGTTATAACATGATCATTCAACATGACCGATCTCGGGCTATTACATTATCATATTGGACTTGAAGTTTGGAAAATATAAAATCATATCTTTATATCACAATTGAAATAAACCAAGAAAATGCTTAAGAAATTAAATATGATGGATTGCAAAACAATTTACATACCTATGGAGACAATAATTCACCTTTCTTGAATAGATCCATCACCACAAGTAAATGTAACTCTCTATCAGCAATCGATTGGGAGTCTCATCTACTTGACTTACACTAGGTCAAATATCAGTTATGCAGTTAACTATCTTTCACGATTCATGTAAGAACCAAGGGTGTCTCACTGGAAATAAGAAAATAAGATAGTAAGATACATTAGAGGAATAATGGAATATGGCCTAGAATAGAAGAAGAAGAGTAAGTTCTTCTTGATAGAGTATTCAGATTCAAATCATGCTAGAAACATAGATTACAAGAAATCCATTTCAGGATTTGTATTATTTTTCGGATCTAGACTGATATCATGGGGGATTAATAAGTAAAATTGTGTTTCAAGGTCCTCCACAAAATCATAATATCATGTAGCAGGTGGAGTTTTCTATGAATTGATATGGCTCCGACGTATACTTGAAGGATTGGGAATACCACAGAAAGATCCAATTATCCTACATGTTTATAATGAAGGAGTAGTATAACTTTTTTAGAATCTAGTTTTTCATGAGTGCACCAAATACATTGAGGTGTAGGTACATTTCATTCCTAAACATGTTCAGAAAAAAAACATCCATCTCTAATATTTCCCAACAAATATGCAACATGTAGATGTCTTCAAAAATTCACTTACTTGAGACAAATTTGAGGACTTTAGAGAATTTCTCTCCTGTTCACTTGAGACCATTCTGAATTAAGGGGGGAATGTTAGAAATAAAACTTAGCATAATTAATCATTAGTAGATATTTGAAAAATTGTAATAAGTATTTAATTTTTTTCTTTAAGTCAATAGGTATTACTTGTCATTAGTTATTAGTTAACTATGAGATAAGGTCTTGTCCCTCAATTTGTGGGAAACTTCTATTATTTGCACACCTAGATATCTCCCTCCATTATTTACTAGAAAAAATCAGGGACAATATGTTATTTCTACATATTGCTTAGTTTAGGTGATCTGATCCATTTTTCATGGACTAGATAGAAGTTATTCAATGCCTATATACATTTTAGCTCTTTCTAATATTTTTTAATATTCATATTTTCATGTCAATAAAATTGTCAGGATTCACCCTATTTTGTCAATAATAGATTCACGCTTCAAAAAAATCCTTATGAAGAGATCCATACACAAATATCTCCAACATTCAAGCTTGTTCTGTCACTCAAGGTTTTGCAAGAGAATCTTATATCTTTAGACTTACATATATCTTCATATACAATTATAAATTATTAAAATGATCTTCCACATGTTATGATGCATAGGTACAAGCTTCATAGCCAAGTAATCATTGTAGATTCATCTCAATATAAGACATCACACTAAGAAGCCATGGTTTTTCAAATCTAGTCACATACTCATTTTCAAATCACTATAGCACCTGTTGATGACTCTCATTCTAACCTATAGCACATTGGTTCATACCTTCATGTTCTTGATACAAATTTCAAGATGCATAAGTGAAACTCAGTACATTGAAGTAACTACACTTTCAACACTGATGTACAAAAATAGAGTACAACCACTAGATCCACTGTCAAAACACATTTACCCATGTTTTGATCTCAAAAACACAGTTAGATAGTTCTTCATGCGAACCTCAGATCTACAAACCACTTTCAAAGAATGATAGAGACCTTTAGACCATCCTTATATCACTTTGATCCTATGTTACATAACTTGATCTCTATTACCTAATAAACCTCTTGACACTATGAACTTTGATTACTTGACACAAACTCTTCATGATCACAATGTTATAATTTTAGAACAATAACTCTACATCTCCTCAAGGATGTATGATAAATCATGATACAATTATACAATATTCATTTCTATTTTGAACCACTTTTGATATACAAATAATTATTATTTAATCCTTTCTATAGAGTATTGATTCCTTATGACAAGATACTTTGATGTACAACTATAGACTACATCCTTTACTTAACTCTTCAAACTTAATATACTTTGCATATCAAGACTCAACTATCACCATACATAGACATAATTACAACTTTGAGACTCATAAACACAACTCCAAGAAAAAGCACCTTGACCACAATATTTGATAGAAAAATGGAACTAAGATAATAAAAATAACATATCTTGATAGACCATGCATGCAAACAAATATTAATAAAGCGCACAATATCAAACACCTACCAAGAACAAGCACTCGAATTTCGTGGATGGATTAAATCACATACCTCAAAACTCTTGAGATATCCCACACTCCTATCCTTCTCAAATTCTCATGTAGTGGAGACTGAGTAGTAGTGAGACACATATGATACCCTTCACTATTTTCTTCAAACATGTTGACCTCATTTTCATGATTATGACTCTTGATATACTTGGTAGATCTTGATTTCTCCTTAGCTACCTTTTGATCATTTACCTTGACTGGATATAATTCTTCTTTGAATGATTTTGGCATCCACACTTCCTTTATTTTGAGAGCCTTAACCTTCTTCACTTTCATTGATGATTCATGAGAGAAAAAAAATTTAATATGATCCTTGAGATGATATTTGTGGAAAATAACCTCTTGCATATCTCTTGACTAACAATTCTTGTGATCTTTTCCATTGCTCCAAGGGTACACACAACTGAAAAACTTCCTAAAATCCATTTCTCTATGAAAAAAACCATTGCAATCATAAAAATAATCATGAAATTTTACATACCTCAATGCATTTGGTTGTTTAATGAGATTAGGCCTTTATTAGACCTTGGTATGAATATTTTCATTTGACCTCCTTTAGAACTAGGATCAGCTTCTTGATATGATAGGTTAGGTTTCTCGTCTCCTTTGACCCTTAGGGTTTATATCTCTTCCTCTTAACATACTCTTCTTATTTGACTTTGAGTACTTTTGTCATATCTTTTATTAAAAGGAACGAAAAACAGATCGTGCCAAGCCAAGAACATATATGATAATCAAACACCACGATCAATAATATGAAAGCAATTCACCAAAATAAATTTACATAAGAACTTTGCAAACAAATGAGAAACAATATCATATATTATTATGGAATTCAATGAAATATAATGAGAATAGGACTTGTTTATATAGGCAAGGAATAACAATCTAAGAACCAGTCAAGGTCGTAGATTTAGGAAAGAACTAGACATCAAGGATGTAGTCAATACCATAGATCAAGGAAAGAACTATACCTAACAACTAGATAATATCCCCCTAATATCTAAATAAATAAAAATAAATATCCACACACATAAATGGGTGAGGATAAATACAATAAAGGTAAATAAAGTACCTAGGTGAACATGAGCTAAGATAAATACATACTCTAACACCCCCCTCAAGTGAAGCTAGGGGCCAAAATAGAAGTGGCATGTCCACATTATGAGTCCCGACAACTATCCCTGATGAGGTACTCACATACAATATATCCTTGAAGAAATATCGAACCAAAAGAATGAAAGAATCCTGTTAGAAGGAAAGAGAAAGAAGAAGAAGAAGGAAGATGTTCTCACGAACACCCCCCAAGAACAACTTCTAAAACCCCTCATTCCATACAACTCAAGGTAGTGAAGTAATGTAAAAGGCTTTGTAAAGATGTCTACAACCTGTTGCTGAGTCATAATTTACTCCAAGTAAATAACTCCATCCTGAATGTGCTAACGAATGAAGTAGATGTGTATCTCAATATGCTTGGTCTACTGGTGCTCAATTGGGTTAGGAGAAATGTGAATTGCACTTTGGTTATCACACCAAAGTACAGTCGATGAATCCTATGGGAATCCAAACCCTGTCAATAACTTTCAAAGCCAAAGAATCTATTGACTCACTATAACTGCTTCCATGTACTTTGCCTCTGAATATGAAATTGTAATATCCTGTTGCATTTTACATGCCCAAGCAACTAGAGAAGAACCAAGACAAAAAAGATAGCCAAAAGTGGAATGCCTGTCATCAATAGAACCTTCCCAATTTGAATCTGTATACCCAACCAACTAAGTAAAACCCCTAGTTTAGTGTAGGCTAAAGTGGGAGGTTCCCTGCAAATAGTGCAAAATCCTTTTAGCATCCTGTCAGTGACTACTATAAGGAGAATGTGCAAACCGATATACAAGCCCTACTATAAATGAAATATCAGGGTGAGGATGGGTCAAGTACATGAGACTCCCAACCAACTTCCTATACAATGTAGGATCACAAAGTGGTGTGGTATATGTGGAAGTAAGAGTAACTCCAGGCTAAAAAGGAGATGGACTTGTCTTGCAATCAACCATATCAAAGCACCTAAGAAGATCATGGGTGTACTTTTGCTAACTCAAATGAATCCCTAAATCTATCTAAGAAATTTTCAAACCAAGGAAATTATGCAATAGCCCAAGATCTGTCATGTCAGACTATGTAGAAAGAGCCCTTTGAATACTCTGAATGTGGGAAGAAGAGCTGCCAGTAGGTAAAAAATCATCAACATACAAGACAAGTATCACAATATCCTCACCAACATGCTGGAGATACATTTTCTGATCGAAGTGGAAATGAACAAAACCAGTAGATAAAATAAAAGAATCCATGTTCTCATACCAAGCCTGAGGGGCTTGTTTGAGACCGTAGAAAGACCTTCGAAGCCTACAAACAAGAGAAGAATCCTAAACAAATCTAGCTGGCTGCTCCATGTATATTTCCTCTTGTAGATCTCGATGTAAGAAGGCACTCTTCACATCCATCTAGTATATGAGCCACCCCTATGATAGAGTAATAGAAAGTACAAGGCATATAGAATCCATCTTGACAATGGGTGCAAAATTATCAGAGTAATTAATACCTTCAACTTGTGAATAACCCTTTATAACAAGATGAGCCTTATACTTTTCAATGGAGCCATCAGTTACATAATTGGTTTGGTATACCCACTTACACCTAACCGTCTTTCTTCCTTTATAAAGATATACCAAATCCCAAGTATGATTCTTCATCAAAGAAGAATACTCAATTGTCATCACATCATCCCACTCTTGTATCCCATGAGCCTTTGAAAAATAATATGGATCCTCAAAAACTACCTGACACAAAAGTATAGAACTTGTAGAATGTGTGTGATGATGCCTAGTGGGTGGAAGATCCTATATGAAAGGTGTTGCCTCAGAAACTATAGTACGAGCCTAATTAGGCATAGTGACAGAATCAGTGGGCATAGGATCCTCAACGACATCTATAGCCTCCTCATCAATCTCCTTAAAGAAAGGATCCTCAAGATGAGATGAAGAAGAAGGAGGCATGGAAGAAGATGAACAATCATGAGGAGTGAAGCGCTCATCAAACTAAACATGTGTTCAAAAAAGAACATCATGTGTATTAGGATCTAAAAGACAATAAGCTTGCATGTCCTCACAATACCCTACAAAGATCAAGGGTTTTACTCTTCTTATCCAAATATTTCCTTTTCTTCTTTAGCACAGAGTCCCAAGCATGGCTCTTAAAGACTCAAAAAAATGAGACATCTAGCTTAGTGTTGGACCAAGCTTCCTTTGGAGTCAAATGTGCAAGTGCTCTGTGTGGTGTGTGATTATGAATGTAGTTAGCACAATTAACTGGTTCTACCCAATAGATAGGAGGTAAATCTTTAGAATGCATCATACAGTTAGCCATTTCTTTCAAAGTTCTATTCTTCCATTCTGTTAAGCCATTCTATTGTGGAGTATGTCAGAAAACTCTATGCTAAAATTACTCCCCCATATTATTAGTACAAAGGTTCTTTATGCAACTAGAAGATTGTTTATGGACCAAAGCCTTAAATACTTTGAAGTGTGAAAAAATATCACTTTTGTACTTGATAAAATAAACCCAAGTACACCTTGATAAAGTATCAATAAATTTAATTTCATACTTAGATCCATTGAAAGAGGGGGTTGGAAAAACCATCTAGTCATTATGCACAAGCTCAAGTGGTGAATAAACTCCCTTAGAAAAATTCTTAGGAAATGGATCTTATTGTTTTCTCCTTAATGCACTGCCATAGAAAAATCCCTCAAGAGAAGAAACTCTAGGAAGACCATTTACCATACCATGAGTGCTCAACTCCTTCAAATATTTGTAATTAAGATGTCCAAATATTTCATGTCAAAGATTACTCTCTGAATGTGCATGAGAAACAAATCATGTCCCTATAGAATAAGTGTCATCAAAACCCTCAAAGTGATATAGTCTAGAACTATGATCAACAATACCCCGAGTAACAAGTGAATAAGGCTCCAAAAAAGTTCTTACTTCTGCCCCATGTGGTGTAAAAATCATTGTTTTCCCTTGACTAGAATGACAAATTTGATATACAAAAAGTGATTTTTTAGTGATGTTTGCAACATTTAGTGCATCTTGGATATTTCCACCATCAAGTTGTATATCCCCTTTTCCCTCAACAGAAAGAAAGGAAGAATCTCCAACCTCAATTTCAGAAGTAGAACTCAAACCTAGAGAAACAAAAGACTCCTTGGAAGAAGTCATGTGATGAGAAGCACTAAAATCTATAACCCAATTGTCTGCGAGTGGTAACTGAGATCTCCCAACAACATTAAGTGCTTTTCCATGCTGATTAGAAGGAGGTGGAATGGAGATATAAATTTTATGTTTCTTGACTACATTCTAAGGCTTACATTTTCTTATAACACCTATGTTCTTCATGACCAATAGCCCCACAAAAAGAGCATCAAAGGCTAGACTTATTCTTGGATTTAGAAGATTCCTTGGGTTTAGAGTTGTTTTCTTTGGGTTTAGGAGAACTTTGAGATGGAGAAGGGGTGGATTTGGGTTTAATTTTTGGATTTCCCTTTCCCTTAGGATTAGATGCAACTAATGCCTTTTGAGATTTAGAAGACTCAAGGTGAGATAATTTGAATTCTTCCATAGTAAGTCTTTCACAAAATGTTTCTAAGTCAGGCATTTTGAATGTGTCAACTAAGGCATCCATGTTAGAGAAAAAGGTAGAAGAAAATATTTGAAATGGTCCTCTCAACTTGGATAGAATCAAGTAAACACACTCTTCATCTTTCTTATCTCTTCCACTCCCCTTCAATTGTGTCAACAAATTCTTAAACTTGGTAAGATAGTATATAGTTGTTGGAAAATATTCAGGATTAAGAGAGGTGATCTCAATTTCAAGTTTCATGGCTCTCATATGATCCACCTTAATAAATAAATCTTCCAATTTCTCCCATATTTTGAAAGGAGAGTCACACTTTTCTAAATAAAACAAAAGACTGTCACTTACATGAGTTCCTGTCAAACCCATACACTCATCAAATTTTCATTGGTACTGAAATTCCTCAAATTCTCTAGTGAACATTGGTTGTTCTGAAGAAGTTAAAGCCCATAATCCTTTCCGCGTAATTATTGTTTCCATTCTTGGTTTCCATGTGTCATAATTATGTGTTGTTAATGGCTTAACATGATCTAATGAAGAAGTACATAAAGATGCCACTAAAATATCATTCTCCAACTGAATCTTGAGAAACTTTATGGTTTATTCATCCTTCTTGTCTATATCTCTCAACTCCCGGTTATCTTTCCTTATTTTCTTAGCCATCTTGTGCTTTTAGGATCTCCTTCATTTGTTAAACTCACTTCACAAGGACCTTATTTGGTGTTAATTATTGGAATAATAATGGACTATGGGGGGTGAATCATTCCTAAAATAATTTACTTCATTTTATAAGCCATGCATTCATCAATTAAGTTGTCCATACATGTGCATATTAGATGTGTATTAACCATTCAAAATATCATAACATAAGAGAGATTACAAAAGACACCAAATATAAGTGGTAAACCCTCAAGGGGAAGAAAATACACTAAAATTATGCTTATATTACACAAATCAAATATATTTAGTGAAGCACCAACTTTGCAAGGAGCACCAACCCTACAAGGAGCACCAACCCCTAATTTAGTGAAGCACAAATTTCACAAGGAGGATAAGGCCCCTTAATATGATCAAGAACTAACTCAACCACCTTTTGATGAATATATTTGATGTATTGTTTCTTTGACAAGTGATGGAGATCACAAATTGAGTTCACACTTCTTCAAACCCTCATTTCTTCAACTCACCCTACTTGGATTTTCATGACCTAATTTGGATTTTACCTCTTGCACATATGCTCTCTAACATTATTAAGTTTTTTTTCATACATCCTCATATCTCTCTTGATACCCTTTAAAATCTTTTACTCTCTCATGTAGGTCACATTTTTCCCTCTCACCTAACTAGTTCAAATTTGAACTAAAACATGCACTTTATACCCTTCTCAAATCAAAAACATGAAACACTTCGGTCCTTCATCAATATATTGACCAATAAAACTCAAAAATATAACATTATATTCATGAAAAACATTCATTATGGACCCATGTAGGTCATCCATTCTCCAAGACACCAAACAGACTCGAATTAAGCTCAAAACCCCATCACCTAATTCATCAAATACCAAAAACCGCATCACCATGATTATAAAATCTCTCAAATTACTCACACATGTCAAATATTACATAAAATCATCATCCATGTTCATACATTATATTTCAGCAATCAAATTATTTATAACTCTACCAAGAAGGCTTGTATCCTTCTTAAAACAGTTGTTTCAGGAACCAATCTTCACCTATCATGCTCAAGATCACCCAAGAACACCTCAACTATGACATGTAAATGCTCATTGTAAATACACTGACCTTTAGATAATATCCATGCTTTCTAGAGATCATGAAACATCCCTACATATAAAGTACACCAAATTTCCTCTTCACTAAATCGAGTTTCCCAGAAATCAGTTTTGGAAATTCAACTAGTTTTCACCCTTTCTACCACTTTAAATACTTCCAAAATCCTTAAATAGGAACAAAATTCATCCCTCGTCAATTTTCAGTGAACATTAAACATCAACCAATCAAAAACATGAGACTTCTACCTCAATCTTTTAGCCAAAGCAATCTTGTCGTGAAAAACAAACAACCTTCTTCTTCACAAACTGAGATGGATGACCTATCAAATCACATCATCATGAAAATAACCATATACCATTTGAAATATATCTGAATCATATTTCCAAAACATCTTTCATTTCCTTCCAACTCTAAGTGCAATGCCTTCAACCAAGTCCATCTCTGAACTACTCATGAACTACCCCAAAACTACCTATAGATCACTTTTCATAAATAGGGCACACTTTTCCCTATAGAATCTCAACCAGGATATAAAACCATCATGTGAATCAAGTAAAACTCTTAGGCTAAAAATAATGTCTATTTATTTCATAGCCCCTTCGGACAACTTTTCCTCAAACTAAACATCTTCATAAACTTACATGTTTGAGTGGGTTCCACAGATCACCACATTCTCTATAATACCTTTATGTAAATATGGAGGTGTAATATACAACATAATATCATCAGAATAGCAATTAAAATCAATTATGGGCACCTATCATGCATATCTTCTCCATCACTCTAGACCTAGGGTTTTAAACTCACAAAAAATAGTTTATCTTCTTAACATTCGTTCATAAAAATGTGATGATGAAATGGCCTCATTATTTTTATGAAACATACTTAGTTCCATGAAAAAACATCCCTAAAATCCTTTTGGTCCCATGAAAAACATACATTCCACAATGAACATCTGAAGTTCAACTTTTACCTCAAAATCACATTCTAGAAAACCCAGTTTTACCAAAATATTCATATCTTGCAAAATATTCTTCAATCTGACCTTAAAGTTATCATTAATTATCATTAAAACAACATATAATTTCTCAAAGTCACCATCTAGATAAAATATACCTAGAACTCTCTAACCAAAAGTAGTAGTTTTATGGCCTGATCCTACTACTTTTGGTCCTACCTAGACCAGTGTGAGATAACCCATGGGGTAACTTGAATAAAGGGGAGATTATTTGCAATTAATTACTTCTAAATGGTGGGTCAATCTGAGCTAAATATGTCCATAAATGTAACACTTGTAATAATTTTCACAAGAGCATTAAATATATTTAGTGCTTCAGACACAATTTACTAAAGAAAACAAAGCTCATTGTTCTTACATCATTTTCTAATGGGAATATGGGTATGAATAAGTGTCTTCAATGATGGTTGGAAATAGAAAAACCTAGGTAGTGAAGGGATTTTCAGAAGTGTGATGGTGTGGGGAAAGATGTAGTAGATTTGATTTTGGAAAATAAGGGGACTAAATGATGATTGATTTCATGTAACTAAGTAACAACAATTACCATGACAACATGCTATTCTGGAAAGTAAAGAGAATGTATGATTAAGAAGTGACACATTTTTACATAAAATATTTGTGTGAATTGATACTCAACAGCTGCAAATGTTTTCAAAAAAATCTCTAAAACACCTGACAAAAAATATAATGCAAGTGTTCTAATGAAGTGTTCATTGCTCCTATTCTCACAAGCCAAAGATACACTCAAAGGCTGACAAAGATCACTCAACAATATGGTTACAATGAGTATTTTAGAATTATATCAAATATTGTAGAGTAAATTCTCATGGAACATGATTGATGTTTAGCCAAAATGCAATTACCAAGTACTGATCTAGTGTGTTACATACAAAAGCAATGAATACAAAATTGCAGTAGAAATTATAACTCATTTATCAAATTTCAACATATAAGATCCAAAACACAATGATACAATCATAAGTAGGCATATATCATTCAAACTGTCAAATTTTTGTCAAGGGGACATGAATCAAATGCCCTCAATGTTCGCCAATGGTTGTACAATACAACTACCTTGACACAAAAGCTTAAGAACTCAAAGTTCATATGTATTCCATATAAGTAAATAGAAACATGCAGAGTTACAGTACTTCTCTTTTAACTTTTCAAATGGAAAACTAACCCCCTTTTTATTTTATATGAGGAAAAACCCTCATGTTTATACAAAATTAGCTACAAATTTTCCTTGATTTTTACCCCAAAAACATAAGCGAACAATCCCATAAGGTTCAGAAAATGAACTCTATTTTCACAAAATATCTTGTAACTACAAATATTCTTTTGTTATTCCTTAACATGATTCCATTTTTGGTTTTCAACATGGATGATGTAATATTTTTTGATTTTTTTCTTAATCTCTCTTTTTTTCATATTTACTTTGTCACAATCACTCATGTACCCAGTCACAAACCGTTTGGTCCCTCATGCCATTATTCTAACTGATTTGACACTTGATTTTTATAGGATATGTTTTAGGGAATGGATAATCATATATATTATCTTGAATTTGATGTTTCCCTTACGCAAAACCTCAAACCAAGCCAAAAGAACACTTTTTTGAAAAACATCAATATGATTTCCCCTTTTCAAATCTATGTGAGTATCCAAAAGTGATTTCACATTCAATCTTGATATGTTAATTCACATAGTCCTTTCCAAGATCCATTCTTTTATAAATTGCACACAAGGTTTATGAAGAATGCTCCTTAAGACTATTTCCCAATTACACATTTTTAACCTTTCTAGCCCAAATGAATATTTTGTTAGGATGTTATTTGTGATTAAAGACTAGGTAGATCCTACAAGACCATTAACTACCCGCAAAGTTCGAATGGCATTGATGAGGAAGCTCGTTAAGATGACTCCCTTCTTCTCTATGTTTCATATTTTGTTTCATCACTTGTTTCACCCAGATGACCACGTAGCTCTTGATCAGTGAAGGAAATTATAGCTCCATTGTAGACCGGATATTAACAAGAACACCATTCATATATCCCTTGTATTTTTTACTGAAGAATTGGAAGAGAAATAGATTCCAATTGATGTCCATTTAGTGTCTGATGATGAGCCTATAGAGGATACATCCCCATATCCAAAAAAAATAGAACAATAGAGAAAAGGCTCACCAATCTTGAAAAATACTCGATGAAATATTCTTCTAAGAGGGGTCCTAAAGTGTGGTTACCTCTATTAAAAATATGTAAAAGGGGTTCAGTTAACCCAACAGGTGAATCTAATCTAATCTTTGTCAATTAAATTGGTGTACCTGAGCATGTTCCCATTGTGCTAGCTGATTTACCTCAGCCATCTTCAACCTCAAAAACTATTACTCGATGGGGTACCAAGGCTTACCTCATAGGTGGGTCTAATATCCTTGAATGGGTCTCATCTTACATGAAAAAATTGGAATTGATTAAGATTTTGGAAGGATTGAAGGAAAGCATCAAGGAACTTATGGACAAGGGTATGTCTCACAATTTAGTAGGAGAGGTTCAATATTTTTATGGGGATCAAGACCGCAAAGAATTTCAATTTAGGATTAAAAATATGTTAGATCAGATCCAAGCCTTTGCGAAGGATTTTGTAATCATAAATTGACAATGTATTTAGTAAAAAAAATAACCCCTTTTGTATATGTATACCAAAAGTCGTGTGAATTTCAAGGGTTAGGCCCCCTATAGAATCCTTGTTTTATTCCGTGTGTGTGTGTGTGTGCACGCGCGCGCACACGCTTGTGCCCTTGTAATTTTCTTTGTTAATTTAATTACTATTTTTTCGTGAATGAACATACCTCAAGATAATAGAGTAAGTGTATTTTGATCAACCTTGCATGACTTGGGTACCCACAATGAGAGTTACTAGTGAAAATGCTCTATTTACTCATTCTGGAGCTTTTCCTTTCATTTATCTTTTCCTCGTAGGTCTCTTAGTTGTCTTGCATGATCCACGACATTTTGTGGATTCCTAAGTTTCTCACATATTTTGAAGTCTATGTAGTGCCAACCTTCTGACATACCCACTGATACCCACTAAATATTTAACTAGTGTGTCACGACTTTACTATATAGCTTCCTTCCTCCATTATTTACAAAATAGTCACCCCATTGTATTGTCATGTGCTTCAAATTGTAAGACTAAGTGAATTTGAATGATATCCAACCATGTCATAATTTTTCCTAGGTCTCAATTTGAATTTTTTTTCTTCAATAGATTGCAGCAATCCACAAAACATTAGGTTTTGCATTCCGCAGATTACCATCTTAGTGCATCATGGCCTCATTAGAACTGAATGGTCAATCCCATCTTTAAAAAATTTCAAATTTATGGGAAGGAGTGATTTTTGATAATCATAAACCTTTGGTGTTACTATATGCAAATTAGATTCTTAAGGGTAAGGGGAAATTTTGGAAGACCCAACTTGGTTCTAAACATGGGCTCAGTATTCTCTGTAGAATCTCAACACATCTCATTTTTTTTCTTCTTATGGTGACAAATACCCTCTACACCTTCTATATTTTCCCCTCTATCTCACTCTTCATCATTTACACAAGCACACTATAATAGGCTTTCTTCACTTGATTTATATACTAGTCTCAAGGACACCAACACATCTAGGTCGTCCATATTTCTCAATATAGCATTAAAATTTTGAAAACATCTTGAACACTTTCCTCGTAACAATATAGGTCAGCAATAGCATATGAAATCTTAACATCCTTCATTAGGACTTAATTAGGCCTAAAGAACTCAAATAGCTCCTTCACCAAAAGTGGGTCTTATTGGCCGTCATGGAATTCACAAAACATAAACAACCTCTTAGAAATATTTTATAATTCCACTTCATTCCTCCTACAATTTTTCACAACTCTGCACCATCATATTATGTTATTAATACATCAATAAGATCAACTATCCTTACTAAGTCTGTGACCTAAAAAACTAGTCTTCAAAGATGAATCTCAAACACTATCAAAACACCTCAACCATGTAAGTGTGACACATAAATATAAATATCATGACATTAGGGTCATAAAAAAATTATTGTATCACCATCACTTGGACTATAAGTGTCCAATAACACCTCTAGAACTAAGACCACTAAAACTATCAAAAATTGCCCCCAAACAAGTCTTCTTAAATTGACCCACATAACTCCAAAGGGGCTATAATTTGATCTAAAACCACCCTAGACATGTATTATGGTTTCCCAACTTCCTCATACATCCATTTAATCATCTATTCTAATGAAAAACTTGATATCAACATCAACTTATTCATAAACATGCACTTTTTTGTGGTGTCCGCTCACTGTCAAGACACTTAAATACCGCATGAAGAAATATGGAGGAGACCTCTAAAACCTCCAACCATCTTCAAGGTAAACTAATTCTTTATATTCCATAATGATCAAGTTCTTCTCCATTGCTACCTAACTAAGGTTGAAGGAGGGTTTTAGACCACCTTACCTTCTTAATGATTGTTCATAAAGGCTTTTCCTCTTAATCTACAAACTAATTCCAAGAACATTGAGCTAGGACCCTTATCCAAACACCATAAATATATTAGCCTCTCATGTAGACTTCACACATTCCAATGAGTATCAAATAGACCTTCTCGAGATGGGTTTCTCACTTTTGTGAACTCGGTAGAGGTGAAAAAAAAATTATTGCTAATTCCTTCAAGTCAAGACCTAAAAATTTTCCCACACCTCTAGAAAAACCTGATATAACTTTCCCATGCTCATATTTTCATATACATTCTGAAATTAGTATTGCTCACCTTCAATTCGGCACCTAGGGATTAAGACAAGGTCTAGTGTAGACCAAGAAAACATGACTTAACCCTATACCTGCATTCTGAGAAACTTGTGAGTGTCTCTCCAATTCATCTTCATGCTCTCCATTCTCTCACAATGCTTAACTAGTTGTTACATACCTGATAATAATCATGACATACCATCCTGATGACTAGGCGTCCTAACTAGGATTCTTGACCATGTTTATAACTTCCATACTAACCACCTCATGACTTTTTCACTCTTTTCCACCTACAAGATCCTTCAACAAGCTTCATTCCTACACTATAACATCCTTCTATCACTACAAAATTGTTGTAAGCCACTACACCTACTCAAGACACCATACCACATCATCGATGAAAACTTGACCAAGAAGCTCATCTTGACATCAACACAACATATGACATTAATTCATAACACTACCAATAAACCTTCATGATTCTTACATATTTTGACATCAATGAAACTTATTGACATCAATGAAAACACACCTTTCCAACATTCTGCATATATATATATATATATATATATATATATATATACATACATACATACATACATACATACATACATACATACATACATACATACATACATACATACATACATACATACATACATACATACATACATACAAACATACATACATACATACATATGTATGTATGTATGTATACCTATGGGTATTTGATATAGTGTGAAATACCAAAAAAACATATCATTATAATTTTGTTTAAAAATCTTGCTCTGTTTACACATAAAATAAGTAGATGAGGAGGTAGAATATTTCCATGTAGGACTCGTTATAAGTGTGGACCACCATATCATTATGAGCATGAATTCTCATCATTTTCAATTTACACGCACTACCAAAAGAAGCACAAGGTCGAGGATTTCCCTGATCTTTACATACTCATGAAAGAGAAGAGAGAAAAGGGAACAATGATGAAAAAAATATGTACAAATTTACATAAATTTACAAACAAATGTTGGTGCACCAAGGATGAATAATTGTTCACAGTTTAAGATCACTACTCGAGGAGCCACAACACACATGCAAACTTCTAAACCTCCTTTAAAGCACATAAGACATGATGAAATAAATTCAAGCAAATAATACCCTAAAAGTGGGTGATAAAAAGAAGTGCTTCAAGAAACTAAGGAGTTGGTTTGCAAACTTGTTTTCATGTGAAATTACCATCCCAAAATTACAAAATTTGATCCATAACAACCAAGCCACAAAGTGAAAATATGCTTCAAAATATTTACGAACCCCTCTCCAGGTTAGCCTGTCTTTCATGTCATGATCATCTTGACCTTACAGGTTCTCCTAACACATTGAATAATCTGGTATAATTTTTCAAAGTGATTTTATAAAATAAATTCTTTCATTCAGTAAAGTACAATAGAAGACTAGTTCTCCTACAAGCTTAGAAAGGCCAAATTTGGCCATTTCAAGGCATGTGTTCATCCTCTGGGAAGGTTATAAAAAATTCATAAACATCTATAGGTATAGTTGGAGATAATTGAATGTTTTTAAAGTAATTTAGGTAGATTTAGGGAAGTTTTGGTGGTTTAAGGGCAGTCTGTGCAAACGTGGGTTTTAAGGGGTAAGGAATTGTTGGTGAGAAAATTTGTTGATATGGTATATTAGGTGTCTCCACCAATGTTCATGGGGATAAGCCCCTCTACATTGAATGGTGCAGCTCTCATTATTGAGTTATAACTAATTTATTCTTAACTAAGTTTTTTTGGTTGGCCAAATAGGATGGGGATCACACAGGAACACTCCATTGAACCTATGGAAAAGTGCATGTATGGGGTATAAAGGAGGAAATTACAACAAGGAGGGGTGAAGGAGAGAAATTAGGAAAGGAAGGTTATTACTGTGAGTAGTTCATTTCCATAGTTCACGCCTAATACCCAGAGTAGTTCACCATTCAATATAAAGGGAAGAAAAATTGAATCTATCTAATGAGAAGAACAAATCTAGACACAAATTTATTAGACTCATTTATCAAAGATACAAATTTGTTTCTAAATCACTATGCTTGCAAAGTGCATAAGAGAGAAATAGAATAAACATAGGAAAAATATAATGGAATAAATGTATATTTTATTTCATGTGCATTCATGACATAAAGTCCAACAACAACAATCCACAATTGCTAAAACATATATTTTACAAAACTTTAACATTTTTCAGATCTTTTGGAATGGAGAAGCCATCCCAATTCATAGCAATGTGAATTGACCTCTCATCTCCCCCCACATAAATCTTCATGTTACTATTCCACTTGTGACCTTTCATTTGCCATTAGAAAAGACAAATTAAGTATTTCTCTTATAATTTTGAGAAAATACTCTTACAATTTCAAAATATGTCACTTAAGTGAATAAGATGAAATAAAATGATTATTCTCAACAAAGAATTAGAAGAGGGAGAGAAGGAAGAGTGAGAAGTAGAGAAGAAGGGAGAACTTGACATTTCTAATGAAAAAAAATTTGATTCACACTTCCCACTCTTTTTCCTTGAATTATTTGTTGAGATAAATTAGCACAACCATCAACTTATTCACCTCTTGAATGCACACAAAACCCAACACTTTGATCCATGTTCTAGGAACATCACTGATATTATTTCACTGACTAAGCCATACTTCATGATCTATTGAAATTATAGCAATGCAACTTCTGATGTTGGCCAAGGCCTCTAAATTGTCTTCATCCAAGGAAAGAGAGTCACCTACCTCCTTCTTTAATAGCTCCTAGAATGAAATGATGAGCTCTTCTGATGACGATTCCTCAATGAGTGGAGTGAACTCAAGTATATGCACATAATTGTAGATATAATTTGAGATCTCAAACCCACAAGAGTCCAATTCAGATATTGCATTCTTAAGCATTGCATATCTTTCATCCATGATGCAAATGCAAACATGGGACAAGTTCTCGACAGCGGATGCAAACACGTTCTTACTCATGAGAGTGTGAGAGATGAAGGAAATCATCTCAGACATTTATGGAAACATATCATCCAAATTATTAACCTATTTTGAAAAGTCCTCCTTTTCTTTGTTCACTTTTGACCTTGTTGTAAGAACATATTTGATGTGAGGCATGACTTATGGAAACAATGCCTTTTCTTACTCAATGATTTTCTCAATCCATTTCTCGCTAGCCTTCCCCTACATCATGTACCCTTTTTCTTTCTTAGCTAATTTGGGATCAACACTACTAATTATAGGAATGTCTTTGATGAGAAGGGAAGATGTATATTCAGGTCACAAGAAGGGTTGAATGTAGGCACTAAGATATTTTTCCTGATTCTCTAATTGTACAATTGTTTTCTTGTATTTTTCATTCTAAGTGAGGATACAGGAAGAGGATTCCTTCAACAAGTGGGAATCACTCTCATTCGAGGCTTGGCCTAATGATATGTGATTCAACTCATAGTCTGATGGAGTCATATCCTTAATAAGCTTTTCAATATTAGGCCTAACAACTTCAACACATTAATTACCTAAGATGCCACTGAAGAAGCGGGATATTGTCCGAGCTTTCTTCCTTTGTTTGGGATTCCATGTCTTTGATATTTCTTCAATACTTTTCATGATAACATGTTGCATTGTCCTTAGCTAACTATTTATCATTTCTTATATCCATAGGAATTTTTCATTGGGTGTTGACATGATGCCTGTCACTAGAAAATTTTCAAGAAATTGTTGTGGAATCAATTGTTGATTACCACGGGGAAGCTCTGAACTTTTGGGAGACATACTTAGACTCTTGAATGATATAAAATGTATTACTCCCACTTGATGGATATTTATTAGCTTGATAAATTCAACCCAACTTGCTCACCTATCCCACTAAGTTCAACTAGTTTGGCTCGCTTTGAACAAATTTCCGAGTTCACTTAACTTTCTCACCGAGGGAGAGTGGGTTCTTTCATCCTAATTAAATATTTATATTGATTATATTTAGATCTCTTTAACCTTTTTGAATATCTGCTTATACTGCACCATGCTTCTCATTTTCCATTGTTGCACCCTGTGGTGTTATATTTTAGTAACGTATGTCATTGTGACCAAAGTTATGCATCAGTGTCCCCATAAAGGATGAATTGCCTCATTTAAGATATGAAATTATCGTAAAACCCTATTAATAAGTTTAAAATTAGAGAGATGAATGGAAATAGAACCAACTGCAACTTTCTACACTCAAAATGAAGACTTTCAATTTTTATAAAATTGTCTTTTTTTCTTTTTTCCTCTTTGTACCACCTTGTTTGTTTCCCTAGTTATCTCCTATGAACACTTCCTTGAAGAAATTTACCTTTTGTGATATTTTTACTATTTATAGTAAGTACTTATATAAATACTTGATATTTTTGTAAATTTACCTTCCACACCTTAGATTTCAATGAAACTACCTCCATTGGAGTATGTTTCTTCTCTCGAGCTCACATATGAATTTCCAGCTCAATCTGATCACTAGAATGGCAAGAAATAAAAAATTGCAAAACTAGGGTGCACAGTTGAGGTTTTTTTGCTGTAAAAAATATGGAACATGTATGTCATTGTACTTACTTGTGTCTTGAATGTTCCTGGAAATGGTGAAGAACTCAAAAAAAACCATCTCGATCTGTGCACCGATTTGTGAGATATGAAATTTTTATTTTCTCAGGTACAAAATCATTCAGGTGAGAAAATGCACATGAAGCCTTTACAAATTTAAAAATTTTGTGGAAATATATTTTCTGTGATCATGGAAATATGGGGGGAGGAATGAAAGAGATTCAATGGAGGCAAAAGACTATGGAAAAAAAATTCTAGAGTTCTGGGTAGATTTTGAGTAAAATGAGGGGAAGATGAAAAATGCACTATCTCCTTGGTTTTATATGCCTTAGGGGTGTATTTTTTTTCCCATTTTTCCTCTTGGAAAGGGGATTAAGGGGACACAAAAATTTCACCTTAGCCCTAGGGGGACAAGTGGCAGACATGCACTAACAGAGGAGAGAGAGGGAAGAGCTTATTTTCAGTACCCGAGAGCTAAGTAAGGTCACGTGAGGGACCACGTGGGAGCAAGGTATGGGGTGAATTTTTTCCCAATTTTCCCCTTGGAAAGGAATGAAAGGGACAAAAATTTTACCTAGCATCATGGTGACAAGTGGTGGGCATGCATGACACGAGGCAGGGGCTACAAAATTGCCAAAAGGTGCTTACGGAGGCCTCCCAAGGTTATGTCATGAGTATAGAAGGTCAAAGGTGGGGGGCACATTTTTATATCCACATTGTCCCCTTATAAATATATAAATGGGACACAAAAGTGAACCTCATCCCTATGCTTCCTCGTGGCACTAAAAATTTTGACTAAGGACAAAGCCTTTACCTTGGGAAAGGCCTTGAAAATAATGCTTTCAGAGCTCCTGTTGATGGCGAATCACAGCACCCCTAAATGTCTGCAACTCGATGGGCTGAGACTCTCAGTGTGATTGCATAACATGGAGCTTTTCCCAAGTGTGGGACCTTGCGAAATCGGAAAAGCTCTCCGGATGAAGGCCAGTTCCTATTCCTCTGTTCAGATGCACACATAAAAATGCAGAGGGTCTACTCAAAACCTAATCTAATTTTCCAAGGAGACAGGGTAAGAAGATGCATAAAAATAAACCTAAACTAACAAAGGTGATGCACCGAGGAATGAAGAACAACTGTCTTGCCAATAAACACAAACTATTAAAATGCGATGCAAGATCATGCACAGATAACATATTTGCAGTGAAAGATTAGGAATATGAAAATAAACACAGAGAGGGTTGATAATCATCCACAGACATGCATTATTTGCTCCAAATATTGATACAATACACCACAAAATGCCAAGAGACAAGGTTGCATTACAGTTTTAGATAGGAGGTTTGAACTCCACAGATTCACCTGCCAAAGAGAAGAAGGGAGGGGCAAAACAAGAATGTCCAACCTTTAGAAAGAATCCCCTCCTTACAATTTATAGGAAGAATGAGAGAGGAAAGAGAGAGGAATTCGAAATCTGCCCCAACCACCTCCAGAATGCACTTAACTATCTCATTATGGTGGTAGGTGAGAACCCCAGCGAACCCAAAAGTGGCGAACTGTATTTTACATTTTTAAGAATTTTTTCTCACCCAATTAAAGATATCCAGTGGTAGTTGGACAGAGGACCTCGTAAGCTTTCCAAAAAGTCCAACCTTGCATGAATCTGAGCTCCCAGTCAAAAGTTATGGCCATCTGAATATCTGCACCAGGGTCTGCTTCCTGTCAGCGCTCAAAATGTTGCGCCTCCTGAAGGTGCGCCAAGGGCGCATCCGTGTGTGTGTCGACATTCTATTTCATGTGCCAAGGGCACACCATTTACCCTATTGACACTCTGTGTCATGCGCCATTTCTGTGCGCCAAGGGCGTATACATTTCATTGTCGACACTCATTTCTGTGCACCACTCCTGTGCGCCAAGGGCGCATACATTTCATTGTCGACACTCATTTCTGTGCGCCACTTCTGTGCGCCAAGGGCACAAATTTTCCTGTGTCAACACTCCATGTCATGTGCCATTTCTGTGTGCCTTGGGCACACCATTTCCTCTGTCGACACTCCATGTCGTGCGCCCATTCTGTGCGCCTTAGGAATGTCATGGATTTGAGCTTCTTTGATTTCTCCATCTTCTGCTTGCCTATATCTACCTGGGGGGAAAGATATATACAACAGCTCCCGAAGGAGTTTTTGGGAACTTATTTATATGAATTTGAATGAAAAATGAATTTTTAAAATAATTGTATGGGTACCAAGGTATGATCCAACCAACTACTAAAAAAAGGTCTTCTTTCTCGGGATCTCCAGTTGTGCCTGCCAAGAATGAGTTGTGGAAAGAAATGCATGGGTATTCTAAGAAATATGAAAATACCATCATGTATGACCTTGAATTATATTTCCATTTATATCTTTTTTGACCTCCAACTCATTCTGGATCTCTTAGAATCATCTTCCAAGATCAGGTGCTTTTTTGCAGTGCAAGCTCCTTTACCTTCAAAAACCCAACTTTTGTTGAACTTGCTCTTAAACCTTCAAATATTTCCTAAATATTCCTAAATCAAATTGAAATATGATATTATCTCATTAATACCACTCCCTAATGAATTTTGGGATTCAAATATTCTTCAAAGAATATACACCTTTCTTAGGAAAAGGCTAAAATAGCCATTCCTAAGTCTGTTGAAAGATCTACCTTGAAAGACACATTGTCAAAAGAAACTTGTGGACTTGTCTTCCATATTTACAACACATGGGAAAGGTAATTACAATACATGAGAGCACTAAAAGGATTGGGATAGGCTTTACATAAGGGATGAACTGATCTAGGGAGTGCTTGTGAGGTTTACAATCCAAATTTTTGACACTGGGGTCCGTTGTCATGCTTGAAAATTGAAATTTTCATGTTACACATTTTCATGAAAAAAACTAGCTCTAGCTTGGGGACATGTTATAGATCAAGCAAAGTGAGGACATAATATGTAGGAATCCCAGAATCTCAATTCACTTCATGGACCAGTGCCTTATCCATTGGGCTTAATGGAGTCATTTCTTCCAAACACACACACAAATAAACACATGGAAGGGAAACACACCAAAAGAGGAAAACACACACACAACAGAAAAGGGAAATTATGTTACAGGGGAGGGATATTTATAGAGGTGGGGAAATAATGTACACATACCTAGTAATAGGTTGGGAAAAATACATACCATCATGGAACAATGGACTGAAATGTGATCTTTGAAGCAAAAAAACTACTATCTGATCATACCATGCTCCTATGATGGATTTTCATGGATTGAGAAGAAAGAAGACACATCAAGCTTACATTTTCATCTTCAAATTGTATTGCAAAAAATTATTGCATCCAATGAGAACATTTGTTACCTATCTTGAATCTCTTGTATCTTACAACATCCACTTGATGTGTTGTGATCATGAGACACCATTCCTCCATGCTCTCAAAAGTGGGAACATTGATTTGTCATAGAAATATTCCTCATCTTTGAATTGCAACATGGAATCATCCCTTGGATCAGTGAGGCACTCTAGAAGGAGTGAGAATAAACTTATTTTCTTCCCATTCAATAACTTCTCTAAACATCTCACTTTGTTGCTCTAAGAAAGTGATTTCAAAAATAGAGGTTACATCATTGACTCTGAGGCCTTCATCATTCATTGAGAAATGTTGCAACATGGAAACATTTTCAATCCAAATTGGAGCTTGGGAAATGGTGAGTGTAATCTGATTTTATCTCCTTTCACAAGAATCATGCACATTCTTGCTTTGTTGTTCGAAACAATTTTTCAATATCTATCCACTCAAAATTGATTTTGGCATCATTCTCAAAATCACAATCCTTGATTTTTTCATAGAATAATTATTCACCCTTGAGTGAATATTGCAGTGTGGATTATTGTTTCAAATTGGTAGGACATCCAATTTTGGTGAGAACGAGTTTGATCTTGAGTACACTCACAAGACTCACGCAATTTTCTGTCTTGAACAAGTCTCTTCAATGAAAATCAGCTCAACATTTTTCTCACTATCATCCTCCATGGTGGAGATGTGTCTTCAAATATTGAGAATATTCATTGTGGATTCAAGGATATTTTTCCTTTTACATTCATGATATTATTCACTAAAGAATGAAAGAGAAAGACATATCTTCACATTCACTCTCACTGACCAAGGCATTGGGGAGGACATCAAGCTCATCCATCTACTCTGTATCAAAATCAAACATTGGTGTATCGAAAATGAGAAGCACAAATTGACTCATACCTATCTTGCATTTCTATATCCCGAGTCAAGATCTTAAGACTAGTTGAGGGCCTTCAATTTCTTTTACAGTCCTTCAAGATGTCTTACACAGAGATTGTTCACTCTTCCAACTTTTCCATATACTCATTCTCATCTTCATTGGAAGAATCTTTGCATGGTGTCTCTCAAGGATATGGTTGAGAATCTGATTTACACATGGCCAAACTTCATTTGAAACCTCTTCACTCTTTTTCTCTACATTTCTTGTCATCCAAGTCTCACCTTCTTTTAAGAATGGGCATACTTAGTTTTCAACATTTTCTAACAAGGAGAAGAGATCCAAGCTATGCGGGAAAGGCACTCCTTTGAGCTCAAGATCCATTTCATCATCCTCATGATGGGAAGTAGAGAACCATGTTGGGGCAGAAATATGGGAATGATTTTCAACTCTATATCTTGATCATCATTATTGAATCCTATTTCTCATATGGAAAATGAAATATTTCATACTCATCCATGATGATCAACATTATGCTCCTTGGGTGAGAATGGTGGAGTCAACTCCTTGAAGAGGTTATGTTCAAATTTTTCATTCTCCTTGGATTCAAAAATGAAATTGGCCTCTTCCATTTGGTCATCCATGGTTTATCAAGAGAATAACTTGATTCTTCAACTAGATTCATTTTCATCAATCACCATCTCTACATCACTTGAAGATTCAAAATTGGAAATCAGATCATCCATGATTACCTCTGAATTCATCATCTTAGTGTCTGAGATGTCAGATTGATTTTTCATACATCTCCATGATTGATGGAGTCTTCAACAAGCATTGGGTCTTCTGTTGTGCAACAAAGAATCTTCCTCTCTTGAATCCATTGTTTCATCAACAGGTTGTGCCTTGAGCCAAAATGAGTTGATGAATGGAGGTTCAACTATCATGTCTTCTTTTTCATCCTCCAAGGTTTTGATTTATTCGACTCAATAGAAGGTTCAAGGATATGAAATTCATCAGAAGTATCCAAGAATATTCTAGGGATGAATACCTCATAGTGTGGATAATCATCATGGATCTTCCTCCATAGGAAAAATCTCCTCTTTCTTCCTCCACTTGACGAAGTGATTCAAGGTGTTCATACCTTATTTGTAATGCCAATGCATATTTCCAAACTTCATGATAGGCCTTAGGATGATAATTTCCTTCTTCTGCATACAAGAGCCTTTTCACAAATTCTCTTCTCAAAATATCCATTTCTTCATCACCGTATGCAAGAAATCATCTAGAGGGAGGGAGATGAAGGATAATGTTCTCAAATTGTTAGTGAGCTATGTGAAGTTGAAAAAGTTACCTTCAGTTGATTTTGCACCATCATGTCCTTCATATAACCTTTTGTATCTCTTATGGATATTCTTCATCCATCTCTTGGATTCTTGATCATCAGCAAACAAAAATTCCCATTTTATTTCCTTTAGCAACACTCTTCTTGAATTGTAACCACCATGACTTGATGATGGGATCTTCACAAATAATAATTTTCTCCATTCTAAAAAGTCTTTTCTGGCTACTGGGGAGATGGTACGGACCTTCTTTCCTTCAAATTTCTTGGCTTTGCAAGAGATGTTCCAGAATGATGGCTGATAAAAATTTGCATTTCTCGGTAAAATATTCTTCTTCTTCTTCACTGTCACTCATTGGTACTTCACTCCAATCTAGAAATTTCTTCATTGTGTTTACAAGGAAATGAACGTGACATGGATTCATTCCTTGATGGATTCACCTTCAAAAATTGATTTTTCTTTGAAATATCTGATTTTTTTGTTTTTATTTATATATATTTTTTGTATTTTGTGGGAAAGATATTTTTAGGGTGCACTGGGAAAATCTCTCCCTAGCAGAGTCACCAAAAATTATTGGTGAGAAAATTTTTTGATATGGAAAATTAGGTGTCTCCACTAATGTTCACAGGGCTACACCCCTCTGCATTAAATGGTGCATCTCCCATTATTGAATGATAACTAATTTATTCCCATAATTGTTATGGGTTGGCCAAATAAGGTCGGGGATCACACAGGAACACTCCACTGAACTTGTGGAAAAGTGCTTGTATGAGGTACAAGGGAGGAAATTACGTGATGAGGGATGAAGGAGAGAAATTAGGAAAGGAAGGTTATTATTGTGAGTAGGCCAATTGCAAAGTTCACACCCAATAACCAAAGTAGTTCATCATTCAATATAGAGGAAAGAAACAATGAAGCTATCTAGTGAGAAAACAAACCCAACACAAAGTTCTTAGATTCATTTATCAAAGATACAAAGCTCTTTTGGATCATTATGCTTGCAAAGTGCATAAGAGAGAAATAGAAGAAACATAAGAAAAGGAGAATGGAAGAAATGTAGCTTTTATTTCATGTGCATTGATGACACAAAGTCCAACAACAACAATCCACAATTTCTACAACATATATGCTATCAAATCTAGCATTTTTCAGGATCCTTTGGAATGGAGAAGCCATCCCAATTTATAGAAATGTGAATTGACCTCTCATCTCCCCCCACATGACTCTTCATGTTCCTATTCCACTTGTGACCTTTCATTTTCCATTAGAAAAGACAAATTAAGTATTTCCCTATAATTTTGAGAAAATACTTTTACAATTTCAAAATATGTCACTTAAGTGAATAGGAAAAAATACAATGATTATGCTCAATGAAGAATTAGAAGAGGGAGAGAAGAAAGAGGGAGAAGTATAATTAGAAGGGAGAAGTTGACATTTTTGATGAAGAAGCTTTCTTGATGAAGAACTTGTTTAATTCATGCTTCCCTCTCTTGTTCCTTGAATTCTTTGTTAAACTAAGTTATTGCAGTCGTCAACTTATCTACCTCTAGAATGCACATATATCCCAACACCTTGATCCATGTTATGGGAACATCACTGATCTTCTTGCACTGACTGATCCATACTTCATGATCCATTGCAATTGCAGCAATGTAACTTTTGATACTTGTCCAGGGACTCTAAATTGTCTTCATTGAAGGAAAAGAGAGTCGACCTTCCTCTTTCTTGACCAAACACCTAGAATGAAATGATGAGTTCTTCTTATGATGAGTCCTCAGTGAGTGGAAAGGGAACTCAAGTCTATAAACACAATTGTAGACATATCATTCAAGATCTCAAAATCATGTTACCCATGTAAGATTCCAATTTGGATATTACATTCTTGAGCATTTCATATCTTGCATCCATGATGTGGATCCAAACTTTGGACAAGTTCTCGGTAGCGGATGTAAACACATTCTTACTCACAAGGGTGTGAGAGTCAAAGGAAATCATCTTAGACACTAGTGGGAACATCTCATCCAAATGATTGACCTCTTTTACAAACTCCTCCTTTGATTTGTTCACTTTTGATAGTGTTACAAGAATATACTGGATGAGAGAGATGACTTCAAGAAACAATGCCTTTTCTTGCTCAATGATTTTCTCAATCAATTTCTTGTTAGCCTTCCCCCGCATCATGTATCCTTGTGCTCTCTTAACTGCTTCAGGATCAACACTTCTGACTAGAGGAATGTCTTCGATCGTAAGGGCAGATATTGATTCAGGTCCCGAGAAGGGTTGAACGTAGGTACTGAGAGATTATTACTTGATTCTCTAATTGTATAATTATTTTCTTGTATTAATTTTTCCAAGAAAGGATATTGGAAGAGGATTCATTGAACAGGTGGGAATCAACCTTGTGCGAGGCTTAGCTTAGACCCAATCCCCCACTCTTGGTCACTCACATGACCTCTCCTGGATCTTCAAGGTTCTTTCTTGACCCCTCCATCTCCCTCACACTTGAACTGATGTTAGAACTTATCCTCATATTGCTTAATAGAACACTTTTTTTTTCCTTGGTGTCCCTTTTTCCCATTTTCAACATGAAAAAGTAGATTTAAACTCATATTCCACCCAGAGTCAAACAATGGTCCAGCAGGACATCATAAAAGTGAAAGATAACTTCTTTTCAAGTCATTTATTCACCACATGTTGATCATCCACCATAATTACTGCTGAAAAACCTATAAAAACATCATAATATGTCATATATGTTGCCAAAATTATTCCATAAATCCATAGCCTTGAAAACTAAATTTTATTCATATCTCAATAACCAAAAACTTGTTTCCATTGAAATTTTGACAAAAATTTCTACTCCTAGAAACCTTTGAGATGCCTATATCTACTTACTAGATGATGTCCTAGATTTTTTACAACATCAATCTAAAATCCTACCCCCAAAAATCTTTATTTTTCAACTTCTAAGAGTTCCAACAAAAAGAAACATGGTGAAAATTGGGGCATGGGATCCTAGTGTAGAGCTAAATCCAACGATGGTGGTTTCATTGCAATCCGAAATCACTAAGTTAAGTTTTTAAAAATATAAATTTATTTTTACATTTATATGCCAAAAATATTAAGTCTCCCAAAACAACAAGTTCCCACCATTCAGAACATCTAGAAATAGGGAAAAAACAACAAATAGGGTAAAACGAGCAACTTACTAAATATAACAGGTTCCAAACAACTAATTATCCAAAAATAGAAACTTTATAAAAAAAGAAGAACATGTTTAATGGAGGTTTTATAAGTGTATTAGGAGCTTCAGAGAATAAGGTTTGAGATAAAAATCTAATTTTCCCAAAATAGCAACTCCTAACTCCACCTGCCAAAGATAGAAAGTTTCGGATTCTAGTACATAAAGTTTTGTTATCTTCATTTTCACTTATCTTGTTGATTTTTGAAATCATGAAGTTAAAATTATATAGTATGGAACCTTTTTCAACATTTTTCATGGAATATTCAAGTGTGGGTGATAGTGATGTCACTCACATGGACCTAGAGGACCTAAAAGTAGGATGTTCAGAGGATCAAGAGAGCCTGTTAAAGAAAATATCTTCACAAGTGAGTTGCTTATAGTAGGAGGCCATCATTTTTTAGTACAAAGAATAGAATTGGTGCTATTATGTGCTCAACACTATAAACCAAAATCCAAGATAGTACTTGCAGTACTAACCTCGAAAGGCATTTCACAATGTATGTATATTCTGACTGGAAATAACATGGTCATAATCTTGAAGGAGTTTACATCTAATGAGTGGTCAAAGACTAAATCCTACCTCTAGGGCCTTGCATTGGGTTGATAGTTGAGACAAGGAATAAAACCCTCTCGTATACTAAAAACCTTTTCAAAGAGTGAGTTTCATGAGGGTTAATCAGATGTAATCATTTTGTTGAGCAAGATTGAACCCTTTTATGTATCCTTATTTATAAATGGATACCACTTAAATAATTATATCATCAATTATAGTTCTCTAGATAATTTCATTCCCACCAAACTTTCTCAAGCCCTTGGTTTGAGTCTCTCTCAAAAATTTGGACATTGCTACTCAATAAAAATCAAAGAGGTTCCAATTTTTGGGAAGATCAAAGATGCAGTGATGGCCCTTGTAGCTTATCCAGAGAACTAGGTGAAGGCAACAATCCTAGTGGTTAACATGTCAGGTGCATACAAAATGTTTCTCAGCATAAGCTTCTACCAAGAGATGGGAGGTGAAATACTAAATGGATTGGTTTTCTACATTAGTTCCTATTCAAGGATAAGACAAAGAAAATTATTCCTGAGCCTAAGACAAAGTATAAAGTGTAGAATTCAGATGAACCTAGGGCCACCATTCTATTTCAAAGGAAGGTAGATGGGAAAAGATTTCATTTGAAGGATTCGGGACAGAGTGTCCATATGAAGAAAAAGGTAATGGTAATTACTTCATGAGCTTCCAAGAAGAGAAAATAAATTCCTATTCTAGAGGAAATATCCAACAAACATGTTTTTGATGATTTTTGGAACATGGAGTTTGATGGACATTTGTTCTATAACATGGGTCAGGAGCAGGTATTGTCTTATCTTCTCCATAGGGAGACTTGTTTCCCATTAGCATACAAGTTGAAATTCTCTAACACAAACAACACTGATTGAATATGAGGCTTTGTTTCTTAGGATTGCAGAGATAGCTAAAGAGATGGGAATTAAGAAAATCTCATTGTACTAAGGCGATGTCTGAATTGATTGTAAAACATGTGAGAGACATTTTTCAAGTAAAAAATTCTCATCTCCACCATTAAATAAATAGGGTCTGGGAATGTATTGAAGCCTTTAATGCATTTGACATTAAAGTAGTCACTAGGGATCATAATGCATATAGTATGATTCCATTGGCCATATCTCGCATTAGTTGATGATTCTAAATCCTAACTTCAAAGGAGAAAGGTTCTTAGTGGAAATGGTCTTTTGGCCTAGCATGTGCCAGACAATTCAGAGAGTTGGAAAGTTTTTTATTATGATAATCAAGTTTTTTTCCTTCCTCAAAACATATAGAGACTTCAGGTCCATGTATTTCTAGGGAAGTGACTCATTCCCAATGGGAATTTCACAAATAATGATAGTGAGAATAATTCAGTTGATCAAGTGGATAAAGACGTAGTGATTCATTTAAAAGGAAACAAGATTCCAAAGGGACTATATGTCTTTGGAGGAACTATTTGACAAGCATGAAAGGTTCATTCATGGAAAAGAAAAGGATCAACCCCGGTCTTCATCAGAGTATGATAAAATTAACATTAGAACAAAGTGAGTAACCAAGGATGGTGAAAATAGGAAAATGTTGTTCACCTGAAGAATGGAGGAATTTCATGTCTTTATTAAAAATTTACTCTGATGTGCTTTCATACTCATATGATGATTTGAATTCCTTTTAACCATAGTCCATGTAACATTCTATTCCCATGAAGCTTGATGAAAAATCCTTTTTGAAAAATTAAAGGCAATACAATCCCAATATTTCTAGAACAATCAAAGCATAGGTTGAGAAGTTTTTAATTGCTTGCATTATCTTTCCTATCCACCACTCAACATGGATAGCCAATATTGTATCAGTAAGGAAAAAGAGTGGTGAAAGCTACATCTGCATGGATTTTCAGAATCTGAACCAAGATTATTTGAAGGACAATTACTCACTTTTAGTCATGGACCACATCTTGCAAGATAGTCAATGGTTTGGATATGATGTCCATATTAGATAGATTCTTGGGGTACAAAACGATATTGAAGTTGCTAAACAAGATCAGTTCAAAACTACCTTCACTACCCCATGGGGAACCTTCACTTACCACAACATGTCATTTGATTTGATCAATGTGGGTATCTACATTTCAGTGGGCCATGGTCTTTGATCTTTCAAATATTTGAAAGGAAAGTGTATTGTAGTGCACCTTGATGACCTGATAGTGTACTCTAAGAAAAGAGGAGAACATCTACAATACAAATTAAACAAGTTTTGATTCATTTGCAGGAGGAATAAAATTTCCCTAAAATTTGAAAAAAATCCATGATTGGAAGTTACTGAGGGAAATATCTTTGGTCACATCATAGAAAGGAGGGAACCAAGATTAATCTAGAGAGGGTAGAGGCTATCCAAGATTATCTCTTCCTACAAGTAATCCAAGTGTGCATTCCTTCTTCAATAAGGTCAACTTCTTGACAATATTTGTACCATATTTTACAGATATCACAAAGGATATTTTCAATATGATGAAGCCAAAAGAATCCTTCAAGATGGAGAAAGCAGGGATAAACAGTCCTTTGAATCTATCAAATTTTCCATTTCCCAAGCACCTACTCTAGTATACCCATATTTTGGTAGGGAATTCATCCTTTACTATTATGCCTCTGAGCATACTATCTCTACCATCCTTGTACGCAAGAAGAATGAAGACAAAGTGTAGTCACCCATCACCTTCATGAGTTCCCCTATAAGGTACATGAGCTCAATTACTCACAAACCATGAGAAACATTTTATGTGGTGGTAAGAGCATTGAAAAAATTTAGATTCTACCTTCTAAATTCTCGTGTTATGGTTATGATCCCAATCCCAGTTGGACAAGTCTATTTTGATGCAGCAAGACCCAGGTGTAAAGAGAGAAATTGGGTTTTGAAGGTGTAGGAGTATGATCTTGACATCAAACCCTCCAAACTGGTGTGAGGAAATGGATTGTGTGAGCTTCTTTCACTAGAGAAGAGTGGGAAGACTATTCAAATTTTTATAATTTCTTGATCAAGGATCTTCCTCTTATTATTTTTGTATAAGTACAACCAATCCATGGTATGCTAACATATAGCATATTTCTTGACCTATGGATATTTTCCTCCTGGCCTTGATCAGAAGAAAAGGAGAATTTTGTGCCTCAAAGAAACAAAGTATGTCATTTGGGAAAATGTTCTATACAAAAGAGGTCTAGATGGCACATTCTTGAGGTGCATAGAGGAAGAACAACAAAATAAAATATTCAAGGCATACCACGATCAAACATGTAGAGGTCAATTCTCCACAATGGTCATAATACACAAGATCTTAAGGGTGGTTACTACTGGCCTACTCTATTTTTCATGATGCATACAAATGGGTTGGAAAGTGTGATCCATGCCAACAGTTTAGAGGAAGGACCAAGGCTCACTGCTCTACCACTCTAGAATGTGATCATTGAAGAACCTTTTCAACAATGGGGTCTTGATTTCATTGGTGTGTTAAATCCTCACTCCAACGCATGGGACACATGTATGTACTTACTGCCATAGACTACTTCACAAAGTGGGTAGAAGCCATTCTGAATGAAGCATGCAAATTTTGAGATTGTGTGCAACTTTTTGAAAGAAAATATCATTATGTCAGATTCAAAGTTCCTAGCAAGATCGTAGCGGATATAATGCACCTACTTCTCCTTGAGTGATCTAATGTACTTCTGCTACAACCATGGTAATTTCTTTTTCTCACTCCTGTTATTACTACCCACAAGGATAATGGCCAAGCGAAGTCTAGTAATAAGAATATTGTCATGATTTCATAATTGGATGTCTCAAAGGTATTGGCATAGTAAGGATGCCCTAAATTGAAGGGACTTGATGGGATTGAGGCTCATTCCCATTTCTCAGGAGCTACCTTCCTTGTAACTTGTGAAGGTAGTATAAAATTAAGAGTATTAAATGTATCCTTATAAGAGGATATGCTACTTGGATAATTTTAATTGAAGACATGGTTGGTAGTAATAGACACACTAAGAAGACACCAATCTAAGGTGAAAAATATCTTCAATAAAAATACATAGGATAAAATCTTCAAATCGGAGACTTTGTCCTACTTATAGGAATAATAGAAGAGAACCCAAAGGAATCCATGGAAAATTTGATTCTCTCTATCTTGGTTCCATTCAAATTCAAACACTTCTATGGATAGAATACTTAATTACCTGACATACCTGGATGAACCCCATTAGAGTTTCCTCTTAGTGGGAAATATCTCAAGCTCTATAGTACGGTGAGGTTGGTCAATCCATCCTTTATACTATAATTTCCCTATTATTTTGTGTGTCTTCCCTTTCCAATTTTGGTGTGTTTCCAAATTTGTGTGTGTTTCTGTGTCATGTGTTGTGTGTGTCTGTGTGTGTGTGTTGTGTGTGTTGTGTTTGTACATATATTTTTGCTTGTAATAAGGACTCTATTACCTAATGGATAAGGCACTGGTCTACTCACCCAAGATAAATTTGAGGTCCTCTATTTCCCATTATGTTCCAATTTCCCTAAGTTAGAACTCATTGTTTTCATGTGAAATTATGATCCCAAAAATGTAAAATTTGATCCATGATAACCAAGCCACAAAGTGAAAATATGCTTCAAAATACATTCCAAACCCCTCTCCTGGTCAATTTGTCTTATGTGTCATTGATCATATTGACCTTAAAGGTCCTCCTAATATACTGAAATAATCTTGTACAAGTTAATCAAAGTGATGTGATAAGGTAAATTCTTCCATTCAACAAAGTACAATAGAAGACTAGTTCTCCAGCAGGCCTAAAAAGGCCAATTTTGGCCAATTTGAGGCATGTGTACATCCTTTGAGAAGGTTATTAAAGATTATCATACACTCTAAGATGTGGTATTGGAGAGTATTTTATGTATTATAATTAATTTAGTAATATTTAGGGAATACTTGGTTGTTTAGGGACAGTCTGTGCAAAAGCCGGTTCTCAAATGTAAGGAATGAACAATCAAAATAATGAACCGAAACTTGGTAGGATGATTTTGGGAGCTATGTAAGGAGTTAGAATGAAAACAAGTAGGAAATAGAAATATGGAATAATCCTCTACATGGTGGAAGAATCATATTTGATCCAAGACTTGATGGTTTCTTGAGGAACATTTCAATCTTTGCAGGCACACCCCGCTGTCTCGAATAAAAAAGGAGCTAGTTTTTGGAGTCTCAAGACAAATTAAGTTTTGAAACCTATGGAATTAATCTTAGAACATCTCTTCTTATTCATATTCATATAAAATTTCATCTCAACAGTACTTTATGGTTTTAGATCTGTGCATGCACACCCCATGTGTCCTTGAAGAAAAAGGTAAGCCATTTTAAAAAAATTGGATTTTCAAGATGGGATTAAGTTTTGAAACATGTTCCATTGATCTTATTGTAGTCTTTCATAGATTCATAGAGGGGACATATAAAATGCTTCATGACATCCTTTTAGACCATTCTAATCACTCAGGAGTGAATTTTTCAAGTCAACTCTCTAAGTCAAGGTGTTAGGTGAAAATTTTCCCATACTTAACAAAACTTTTTACTACCACATGTTAGCATTTCACTCCAAGAAACCATTTGTGTCCCTCTTGTATCCCTTTTTACTAAGGGTAAAGTGGGGACAATAAATTAGTGACTCATGTGCACAGCTTATCCCTCTATGGTTTTCACATGTGACCCTTTTTTAGTTGCCCGGGTATTTTCCTAGATTTTTCACCCTCATGCACAACTTCACCAGACCCCTGTTGCTCAAACTTGGTATGATATCTCTTAAAGTGCCCATTTTTTTCCCTCTTGTCCCTTTTCCCCAAAGGTATATAGGTATGAAAAATTGTGCGCCCCATGTGCCCAATGCCTCACTCTTGGTCCCCCACATGACAATCTCTCTCATGCCCTACAGAGTACTTAATCGACTTTTTCATCTTACTCACACTTTACTCACAAGCTGAAAATTTTCATGATCTCTCTCCAAGTGAAAACTTTTTCCCCTTGTCCCTTATCATTTCTCTTTGTCACCATTGAACCTAGTTTTTAACTCATACTTAATCTCATCAGTCAACCCAGGGTCAAACCATAGTTAACAAGGAAGCATCAAAATAAAAAGTTGACTTGTTTTTAAGTTATTTTCTTCATGCACGGGTCAAACTATTCATCATTTCTTGTGCTATGAATAACTATAATAAAATTAAAATATACCAAAAATTCTTACAAAATATATTTCATAATAGACATATCCTTGGAAACTACTTTTTCTACATATCTCATTCAACCAAAAACGTGTTTCCATTGATATTTTTACATAATACTTTGCTCCCAGGAACCTTAAAGAATAAACTTGATACATATTAGATGATGATATAGTTTATTTATTTAATAAAATCTGAAAACCTACCTCTAGAAGTTTCTTTTTTAGATTACAAGAGTTTCATTGGAAGAATCACTATGAAAATTGGAGGACGTGATCCCGGTGTAGAGTTGAATCCGATGAGATGTGTTTTAATTGAAAAATGAAATCAGTAAGCACATTTACTAAAATTGGAAAATTATCCATATAGTAACATACTAAATATAACAAACCTCCTACAACAACAAGCTCACATTACTCAGAACATTCAAAAACAGTGAAAAACAACAAACACGACAAAACAAACAATTTTCCCAAAATAGAAGTTTATGAAAAAACAACCTGCTAAAATAGAAACTTTATTAAAATATTAGAGCATAATAAAATGAGGTATTATGAGTGTGCAAGGATAATTATATGAAAAAAAATTAGCAAAAAAGTAAAATTTCCCAAAATATTAGCTCCTAACCCCATTTGCAAAAATTAGAAAAATTTGGATTATAGTGTAAAAAGTTGTTTTCTTCATTTTCACTTATCTTGCTCATTTTTGGAATCATAAAGTTCACATTATATAACATGGAACTTTTTTCAACACTGGACACAGAGTACTTATTTGTGGGTGATAGTGATGTCAATCACATGGACCTAGAGGATCTAAAAAGTAGGATTCTTGAATGACTGATAAAACCTCTTGAGGAAAATATTTTCAAAAGTGGATTATTTACAGCTGGAAGACATCCCTTTTCAATACATAGTATAGAATTGATGCTAGGATGTGATCATCACTATGATCTAGAATCTAGGATTGTAAGAGTGGATGAAAATTCCATACTTGAAGTGCTCACCCCAAAAGGCTTTTCACAACATATGCAAATTCCAACTGGAAACAACATGGTCTATATTATCAAAAGAGTTTACATACTAGTGATTTTTCAAAGAATGAATCCTATATCTAGGGCCTTGCACACTGGGATCATATTTTAGACAAGGAAGAGAAATCCTCTCGTATGCCAAAAACCTTGTCAAGAAGTGAGTTTCATGAGGGTTACTCATATACAATCATATTGTTGAATTAGGGTAATGGGAAAAGAAACCACAAAGGAATTTCAAGTTTGGATGGAACTTAATTCATCCTTATTTTCAAAAAGTGTAATCACTAGGTGGTTTATTTAGGACAAATCATAAGTGATAACATCCATCTATCGGTTTCTTCTAATTACAGGTTATAAATAAATTCACAATGAAATCATATCTAGTGTATGCCCTTGCAAACACAGAGACTATTCAAATCCTTGAATATTACTTAGAATATTTCTTAAGAAGGCACTAGCTTATGAAAGGTATCCTCAAATAACTTTCAAAGAAACCAATCTTTATTTTTCCAGAGTAAATGATGTGTTTCACCATGTTTTTCATTTGATTGTTAGAAGGTAATCCAGAATTGAGGTTATCTTTTCAAGCCACAACATTGATCATGAAATACAAGTCTTACTTCACTCAATTCTCCACCTTCTCCTATATCATAGTTTTAGGATTTAACCTCGCTCATTGTATAGCGATAACTACATCATGCACTTATTTCCATAAAGTCTTGAAGGCCAAGAAATTTAATGGTTTCTCCATCTCCCCAAAGGGTTTGTTTACACATTTGTAGACTTATCTGAGAATTTTTTTTGCCACTTTTCATTCAACAAGGAGAGAGATATCACTATGATAGACCTTTGTAATGCAAAAAAAATGCAACAAGGAAACTTTTTTGGTTTCTTACAACAATGGTGAGGGTTAGCTAGTTATTTCCCTTGCTCCATTCTAGAGAAACAACTTGTCAATATATTTGTACCTAACTTGCACCTTGAGATAGCCTTTCACTTGAAAATTCATTGTGTAACAACCTTTGAAGAAGTTATTGAAAAAGGAAGTCAGATTGAAAAGGATTTTCTTTCCAAAGGGACCTTAAATCCCTTCCAAAGAAAAATTTATGAATCAAAACCTATAGAATAATTTAATTTCTTCAACAAAGATAAGAATGTCATGGGTGATAAAATCATTGATTCCAAACATGTCCAAGTGGTCTAAAATACTCCTCATTTAAAATTCTCACAAGGACTGCTAAAATTTGAAGTCAAACATCGAGAATACACTCAATTCATAGAGTCTTTATCATCGATTCTAAAACATATAGATGCAGAAAACATGTTCAAATTTCTAACCACTACATCCTTTTATGAGGATACACCAGAATTGTCATGGTACAAAGGCCACAAATATTGAAAATATCATTGCATCAAATGACATACTACAGATTGATTTATGAAGTTGAAAAACTTCATTCAGGATCTCCTTGAGCAAGGAGACATCGAGAAAGATGTATAAGAACCCAAAAAAACATCTAACAATCATTTGGGAATTTATAAAGAGCCATTCCCCAAGCATAAACATATGGAAAAGAAGCTAGATCGAGGTCAATCCTCACAAGGAAAATTTAATCACATTATTGCCAAAACAACCAATCCATTTTATTCTATCATTATTTATTTCCATCCCGCTACTGAGCATATAAACACCATCAAAATCAAATCACAAGAGTGTGTCATGGAAATGCAATGAACTCATCTTATCATCCTAGGACATCCTCTACCTACTCCTTTGGATGGTCATTACGATCTCCTAAAGAAGCTTGAGAAGAAAATTGTGAATATCTCTATCTTGGATCTTCTTAATATATCTACTGTTCATAATGACATCCTCTATAAGACCCTTCAGGATTCAAGATTACCCACGGACATTGATGCTTCACACTTCCAAGCCTTGGTTTTGTAACTCACCCCATCTGAACAAATCATTTTTATCCAAAATTATATTCTAACAGATGATCTAACACACAACCTACCCTTTTACATTGAAGTGATCATAACTTGTAAAAATATTAAAAGGGTGCTTGTGGATGATGGATATTTCCTTAACATATGTACTCTAAAGCTTATAAAACAATTGGTACACACTGACACTAAACTAGAGCCTAAGGTGATCACCATTAAGGCATATGACAATGCAGAGTGAAAATCAACAGGCACAATCACCTTACTGGTGGAGGTTAGGCCTATTACACATGAAACTCATTTCTATGTCCTTGACTTGGAGCTACCTTATAATATTTTCCTTGGTCGCCCATAGATAAATTCCATGCAGGTAATTCCCTTAAATTTCCACCAACATATCAAACTCTATCATTAAAGACAAGAAATTACCATTCTTGGGGACCTCCAACCCTTTACACATTGCAGCTCGCATTATTTGGCTAGTACCCCACAACATATAATGTCCTTCTGAAGAAATAGTTATCGAGCTTTAGTCAAAATCCCTTTCCTCTTTTATCAATCTCGATACATTACACCTGCAAAAAAGTGGTGTCTCCACATCCATATCCCCATTTGATACATAAGAATCAAAACTGAAAATATTTCATACCAATTGTGGGGAATATAACCTCTTATAGTCCCTCATTGTTTCAAATATTCCCCTATCACCCAAAACACATTATAGGCCCAAATTTTAGCCACAACGACCTTAGGAATCTTATAGTATCGAAAAATTCATCTCTGGTGGTCTCTTGGTGGACGAGAAAATGCATAACACTTATACATCACAGTCCTCTGATGAAAGGATGGCTTCTTGTTATCAATCCCTAGAATATTTAATCCCCAAAAATATAATATACGTTATGAGATACAAAGGATAAGAATGTGCCATAAATAAACAAGGTGTGCGGCAACCTCTTTTGGCACATGATAAAATGGATATATATGGGGTTAGTATTCAACCTTTTGGATTACCACCTATAGAATTTGAGGCCACCTCTTTGGAACGTGAGGATATCTCTTCATATTATGATAGCAAACTAGATTCCCTCTAGAGTCCTTACAAAGACCTCACTTCCACCAATTATTCGATGACATGGATATTTTAACCCTGTCCCCTTTCATTCATGAATTAGACCTTGTACACCCTTCCCTCAATTACTGGGAGCAACAATGACACATACCAATTTATTTATTCCAGAATTACAAATCAATTGGCCAATTCATGGGGTTACGTAACAAAATTTATATTAGGGACCATAAGAAGGGATTTTATATCAACATTGATGTGTATGTGTATTTCAGGGAGGAGGCTGAGTTCTACGGTCAACAAAAGAAAAAATAAAACAAGGGAAAAATATCTTCCAAGAAGCCTCACAAAAATAAATGATCCAAGTCGTATAGTGAAAACCTATTTGAGGCACTTATAGATAAAAAAATAGAAAAATAAAAAAGGATATAAAATGTGAACATCCTATTGGTGAAAATATCATTAAGATACCAATATAACAAGAACTCAATCTCCCTCTTGATATTATGCATATGGTGGATGGATATAAATTACTTATGGAGGAGACTATTGATATCAATATTGATACAGAATATGAGCCTAGAATTTTCAAACTTGGGGCTTCACTTTCAGCACACAAACAAAAATACTTTGCTCTACTCCTTGGAGAATTTTCTATTTTATTTTCTTGGTATTGTGTAGACATGTCAGGCTTGGATCCTTATTTAGTAGTGCACAACCTCATTTTGCATGAATCGATGAAGCTAGTAAAAAAAACTACACAAAATGTATCCACATGTGGCTCTTTTGGTCAAAGAGGATCTACAAAATTTATTAGCGGTGGGATTCATTAGAAGTGTTGATTATTCTGAATGGATCTCTAACATAGTCCCTATTCAAAATAAACCTATTGGTATAAGAATTTGCATAGATTTCAAGGACATTAACAAAATAGTCCTAAGGATGACTTTCCTCTTTCAAACATTGACATGATTATTGCTTCTAATGTTGGCCATGAAATGTGATCCCTCATGGATGGATTCTCAGGATATAATAAAATTAATATTGTGGAAGAGGACCAACATAAAACCACCTTTACTACTCCTTGGGGTATCTTTTGCTATCAGTTCATGCCTTTTGGCATCAATAATGAAATTCCAACGTATCAGAGAGTTGTGACTGTCATATTCCATGACATGTTACATGATATTGTGGAGAATTATGTGGATGATATCCTCAAAAAATATAAGACTAGAGAAAAACACCCGAAAATCCTTCAATGTATCTTTAAAGGGCTCTAGGATTACAAGGTTCATTTAAATCCAAAGAAGTGTGTCTTCAGAGTAATTTCAAGTAAACTATTAGGCTTCATTGTGTCTCAACATGGATTTGAACTGGATCTTGCTAAAAAATTTGCTATTACTGAGATGTCTCCTCCTAAGAACATCAAACAATTGTGTAAAGTCAAAATTTAATCCATATGAAGATTCATCTCGTAGCTTACAGACAAGTGCCACTCCTTCTCCCATCTACTAAAGAAATATATTAATTTCCACTAGGGCCTGGATTGTGAACAAGCCTTTTCTCAACTCAAACAATATTTGGTGAATCTGCATGTTCTTGTACTACCTACCCTAGATGAACCTTTTTTGTTATACATATATGTTAGCCAATTTTCTATTAGCACACTCTTGGCACAATATGATGCCCAACATAAGGAAATATTTGTTTATTACGTCATTCATACCTTAATTACATATGAGCTCAATTATCCACATATTGAAAATGCATGTTTGGCTATTGTCTTTTCTTTTCAGAAACTCTGCCATTAGCTTTTAAACAACCATTCCAAGCTAATATCTAAAGTTGACCCTCTCAAGTACCTTTTGTCAAAAACTACATTTACAAGAAGGATGCATAACTGGATTATTTTTCTAAGTGAGTTTTACATTGAGTATCTCAACCAAAAGCAATAAAAAGACAAGTGTTTGCTAACCAATTGGATAAAGCACCACTACCAAGAATGGAACCCTTAAGTCTAGATCTATCATATACTTCCATTTTATATGTCAAAGAATCATCAACCTGGAAGGTATATTTTTATGGGTCATTCACATTAATGGCTCAAGATCAATAGTAGTATTTATTACGCCCATAGGTGATATCATCCCACAAGATTTCAGACTTGACTGCCCATGTACCAACAACATTTTTGAATATGAATCTCTCATTGTAGGACTTAAAGTCACTATAAAATGGAACATCAAACAAGTTGAGGTTATCGATGACTCACCACTTATCATCAAACAAGTGAATGACGAATACAAAGTCAAAGACGAGAATATTATCCCATATAAACACATGGTGGATGCCCTAAAAGATTATTTTATTCAAATCTCCTTCCATAAAGTTCCACACATACAGAATTGATCAGTGAATACTATGGCTACCATCAGATCCATGTTACGCTTATTTCTCGATACCATATATTTGTAATTCCTTGTCGATCATCTAACAGTACCGACCTATGAAATGTTAGAATCATGTTTAGTATGTGAATTTATTGGCCCATTTTCCCTCTAGTATGTCGATATCTATAACTACCTACAGGATGGTACCTTCCCACATAACCTATACCACTCTAAAAAAAAACCTTATCCAATGTACAACTCGTTACACCCTACTTGGGGGAACTCTCTATCATCGAGGTTACGATGGGACTCTATTACATTTATTTCATTCTAAAGAAGTTATCTAAGAAACCAAAGAGGTGTACAAAGGCATATTTGGTGCTCATACAAGTTACATGGTCCTCACAAAGAAACTTATACATATGGGATACTTCTGGACTACTATGGAAATAGACTATTTCTAGTATGTGAAGAAATTTTTCCTATGCTAGAAATACAGAAAATTGATCCATATATCATCTTGGTCCTTATAGCCTATCACAACACCATGGTCATTTTCCAAATGGGGGCTCGATCTTATAGTAAAACTTATCCTCACCTCATCTGGAAGCCATAAACACATTATCACTATTACTGAGTACTTTACTAAATGGATGGAGGTTGTTCTTCTCACTTATGTTACAGGTGCTCAGATTTGCAAGTTCATTATGAACCACATCATCTTTCATTAAGAAATCCCTTATACCATTATTTCTAACAATGCTAAATCATTCATGAACAATAAAGTGAAGGCTGTGTGTCATTGCTTTAAAATTCTCCGAAATTGGTCTACACCTTATTACCCTCAAGGTAATGGGTAAGCTAAGGCCACAAATAAAACACTTGTTTGGATTATGGAGAAAATGGTTGGTAAATCAAGCTGTAATTGGCATCTTTAAATCCATCCTTCCCTATGGTCCTATCGCACACCTACGTGTGCAACCCCTTATTCCTTGGTATTTTGGATTGAGTCCATTATACCCCTAGAGATCAAGATACCCTCTTTGATAATCTCTTTGCAAGACTATCTAAATATAGAAGATGACTACATAGTAGCCAGGATAGCAGAGATTGAACTTCTGGATGGAAAACGCATTCACACCCTCAACCATCTCAAATTGTATCAGAATTGATTCCGTATAGTACATAATAAATGTATCATCCCTCGTGAATTTGAGGTAGGTGTTATTGTGCTTAAGTAAAACCAGAGGAAAGGAAAATTTTAGCTCAACTGGTTATAGGCATATATTATGGTTGCTAAATTTGGTTCAGAGGCCTATAAACTTGCATATCCCAATGGGTATGAGCTTTGGGAACCTATGAACATCATGCATCTTAAGAATTTCTATTCTTGAGCTTGGAGGCATTCAAAAATCAAAAAAATCAAAAAATCAAAAACAGTAAATAGAAATAAATTCATTCAAATGTGAAAACCACACAACTATGGCACTTTGGACAAGTCTTTTGGTGAAAACTGGTTTCCAACACCATAGGAGGATTCATTTTTCACAATCATCTCACACCTAAGGGCATGATGACTTCTTCCTAACTAAGTCCTTTGCCTATGTTTGAAATCCTTTTGAGCCTATCCTTCTTAGCCTTGATCTAGTTGATCCTAATCTTGTATATATGTGAATGATTTTCCCCTGTACATTCTCACCTCTCGCTAGTGGCATCGTTGCATCATTTTTCATGTACATAGCTTTAGCAAACTTCCAAAAACCCTAAAAAACTAGGACACATTCAAAAATCTAAAAACATTGGTAAAACATTAAAAAATACAAAAATATTAGTAAAACCTCGAAAATCCAAAACATTTAGAAAATCAAATAATCCTAAACATTCATAAACACAAAATCCTAGAAATCAAAAACCATACCACAAAACATCCTACTTCAGTGCTTGCTCATTCTTATGTGTGACATGTGGATCATTTTGTGATCTTCCTTCATCTACAAATTTGGTTTTCTTGTTATGTATATCTTCCATACCTATATCGTTTCTTGGGGTAATTTCATAGTGCACATTACTTTTCACAAAACTTATATGTCCTCCATATAATCCCTTCCATGTATCCTTGTTTGGCGCATCATCTTAACCCTTTTCATATAGCTCAAACATTTGGGAACTGAAGTTGGATAATAAAAAAATTGGTACAACTTTCTTGAACATTTTTTTTTTGAGTTTATTTTCCTTCTTGTTTACTTTCTCATATTACATTGCTTATGTATTTTTCATTGATTCAATCCTCTAGCATCGCAAAGAAATTTTTATTATGTCTCTTCATGTCATTTTTTCCCTTTTTTTTATGCTTAAATCCAATAAAAAGGTACTTCCGAGCCAAGATGATACATATGCTATGTCACAATATTTCCATCCATCATCTTACTTATCTTCCATTTTAACTAACTTTTTACCTATCATTTTTCAACTCTTCTAAATATTCCTTCAAGACCTAGTTATCACAGTGACTCGTTTCTTCCCTCCTCCCTCCCTTGTTTCTTCCACTTGAGGCATGAGCTCCTACTTAATCAATCAATTTGAATAATGGCCAAGTAAGCCAAGTTTGAATCCCTTCCCTCACTATGACCTTTATCTTCCACATGATCTATTAAGAAAAACATATATCGCAATCAACAACAATGACCATGTGACATTACCAACAAAAGAGTTTGTACTGGTATTATTAAGGGATAACTACTCACATCTCCTCCATACCATCATATGTAGTATACCGGTGTCTACCTCACCACCACGATAGGATTTTTTGTCGTTGTGTTCTTTCCCCTTCTTCTTTTTTCAAGCATCAATTGACCTCTTATATCACCCCATCGACACTCGAGGTGGCAGCATCATCCATCCTACTGATTTTTCTTATATTCCTTCATACTGGTAATTATATTTGAAATGGCATCATTTGTGCTACACCACATCAAATAGGGGCAAATTTAGACACCTAAATCTAACTACGCAGTTTTAATACTAAAATTGCACTAATTGTCCTTTTTCTTGTCATTTTTTTATAATTAGTGGTTTTCCACTAATTATCTAACATTCCCCTTTGTCTTAGTCAATTAATGACACTTCGTTAATTAACTAAGGTTTGTCCCCCATCCTGGATGTTAATTAACATCACTTTATTAGTTATAATCCTCTGTTAATTAATTAATTAACCATTATTAATTAATTAAGCCTTTCAGTCTCATATTTTATCAACAAAAATTCTTATTGGATAAATACCCCTCTCAAACCCTTCAAATTCTACTGATTTTCCTCTAAATCATCTCCAAATGGTTGTTATAATCTTAACTTGGCCTATTAATTAATCCTAATTGATTAATTAAATCAACCCCAACTCCCATGAGTTATTAATAACTAATTAATCTCCTCTAATCATACTTATCCCTTTCTAATACTACATTCCCTTTATCCCACATTCACTAGGTTGTAAGCTTCTCCCAAAATGGAAAGCTATATAAGAAACCTAGTACCTTCCTACAATTTTTACACCTTGTACATCTTGTACACCTTCATAAGTGCATTTGGTAAGAGCATTTACATGCTATTGGAAAGCTTTGTTCAAACCCCATTTTCTACTTGGAAAAGAGTAGTAAGAGAAGAACCAAAAATGGCAATCAAGCCATATTGGTGATATCTCTTTCTCTTCCTTGTAGAAATTCTTTGATCGTGCATAGTTGCATTTGGTCCACAAAGGAAATATCTACAATCTAAAATCACATCCAAAAATCAAAGGAGGTTTGCATTTGAAGTTCAATTTAAATTTTTATGCATATTAGTTAAGCTTTCCTTTATGATTTATCATGATGTTTTTTCTTAGATTAGATTAAGTTAGAATCTACTTGGTGTTAGGTTCATTCCATAGCTTAGTTTCAATTTAATCATAGCATACACTATTGCATGTTTATAATTTTCATTTTACACTTTACTTATCATGTTAGCTTGATAAATATTATGCTATATCATTTTCTATACACATGTGCATTCACATGGTACATTAAATTGAATGCAGGTTACACAGAGATTGTCACATGATATAGGATGTTTGACACTGCTCTTTACCATTTTTTTAACGCCAACTGGGGGTATCCACTTTACACTTTCTTACACACAAGTGGTATGATTCCAATATTTACTAATTTACTTCCTCTTACCTCATTTACTCAATATATACATTTTTTCATACTCTTTATTACTCTAACATGCTAATGGGTGCTTCATGTGTAGTATCTTTTTTACAAGTCACTTCCAAACCAATGACCATTCTCATTTTGTAGTTTGTCTCTTATTTTACATGCTTAATCCATCCTTCACTTCTCTGCGGGTAATACCCTATGTTACTTTCTTGTTGTTTGTTTTCCTTAAGTGCCTTGATTATCTTTCGACATACTGATTGATGTCCCATGTATGTGGCATATTATTTTCCATGATTATTCTACTTATGTGTCTTTACATGCTTTTGATTGCATCTATTGTGTTATTTTTCTATTACTTATCACTAACAGTTTGTAATATTTAATATTACACTATTGTGTATGTACCATGGTATTGTAAACATAAAATTCTAGGCACTTGGGTACACTTCTAGGTCCTAAAGCATACTAATGTATATGTGATTCCTAAGCAATAAAACTAGTGGTTGACAACTCCTTTTGGAATTTTAATTACTTTATCTATTACACTTTACTAGTTTTACATCTTACAGCTATTTCGACTCTTAACCAACTTATCTTTTGATGTCCTTTGACACTAGCACCTAGTTATAAAAACACGCACATGCACTCTTGTCCCTCCTGGGAACTCATGTACTTTTTTGGGCCCTTTTCACCTTTTTGTCACCTTTTAAAACTTTGGGTCAGATTTTTAATTTCCAATTATAAATTCAAACAACAGAATCATATACATACTTAGTTACTTCTCTCAAATATGGGGCTAATCATCATAAGCATTATCTATCATCTCCTAAGCTTGTATAAAGGAATAAGAGAATTACAAGGCATAGATATAGCACATCCATATAAGGTACAAGGGTTGTATTATACTACATACACAACATAGGAGGGGAGTTCATTCTATTCCATTTGTACATATTTTCCATACTTGAGACAATCTAGATATAGTTCGCTATCATTGTGCAACTTGCACAAGAGCATCCTAGGACACGAGACACACATACACACACATACACAAAGAACTACATGAATTTTGAGATATAGTGCAGCGCTTGATCATAAGTTCACTCTTCGAGTGACCATTGCGGTCAATCTGACTCCATGTTCTACATATTTTTATTAGATTTGATGTGGTTTGTGAACATGTGTAGGTAGTAATATGTTTTACATGTTATAGGTATGACCAGTGATCTAATAGTAAAATCAGAGTGACAAAGATAAACCAGAAATGAAGATCTTCTAACCCAAAAAATAATAGAATCCAAGCATCTAAGTGGACACAAGCACCCAGATGAGTCACTAATGCCTAGGGTGCTCTTGTCCTCTCATGGGAACTTCTGTCATGTACATTTATAGGGTTCCAAAGCCCACATCAAGTCTTGATGACATTGTTTATAGCCTGTTCTAGCAGATACTTAGTCCAAATCACTCCCTGATCACACATAATTAGCTAAGTCACTTTCCTCTCTCATTTGTTTAGGATTTCATATCTTTGAATGATTATTTTTCGTGCATTAATGTATATATTTACTTGAATATCATTAGTTATAGCAAGTTATTATGAAATTAAGGTTTAAATATATTTAGATTAGAATCATTTGGTGAGCCAAAACCCTTATTCGAACACCACAACTTAGTCTTGTGTATTATTTCTATTTTGGATATTTCCATTTTCACCAATATGATCGTCTCTTTCCCCAATTTCTTACAAGAAAATCTCGAATGTGATTGTAAACTACAATGTTTTTTTATCTATTACCTACATTAATCCTCACACTTCTCTCGAATATGTTTATCATATATTCACTATGGCATTATCTTTTAATGAAGAGCATATTACATGTATATCTGCTAAAATTTATTCTCAATCTGTTTTAGATAATGTTCCCCCCTTTGTATTCAAGTTTACGTCCATAATAGGGGGTTAAATGAGTTCTAGTTGATAATGGCTCTAGTATTAACATTTGTAATTTATCATTCCTCCAACAAATTGGCCTTTCTGAAACCTCCATAACTCCCTCATCTTTTTATATTCATGTCTTCGATAATATTCCTAAAATATTCTTAGGTACTATCACACTTCCTTTTACTGTTGGGCCATGTAATTTCCCATCCCATGCCATGTAATTCCTAATAATATTAATTATAATATTCTTCTTGGAAGGCCTTGGATACATGTCATGCATGTATTCCCTTCACCTCTTCATGTGCATATTGAATTTTTATACCAAGGTGTGGTCTATGAGGCCTTAGTTGATCCCTCCCATTTTTCCTTTTGTAACACCATTGTTCATTTCACTAAAGCCCCTATTTCCGCCACACTGCCTCCTAATTTCACAAAGTATGGACCTAGATATCAGTATATGCTTCGTTATGATTTCACTGGAACTAGATTAGGTAAAAATGGAAAGGGAATCATAGAGCCCATTTCCATTCCCACACACTCCACTAAACTTGGCATCGGATATCCCCCTCCGCCCAATTCTTTTAGTCCTGCCAAATCTTCTCCTGAGGCTTACACTACTTCACATACTCATAATCTTCCTCTACTATACCCTGAGATTATTTTTTATTCTACTTTTCCCACCTAGCATGCCTTGGATACATTCCTTAACAATGTTTCTCTCCTAGAATACATGTGTACTTATGAAATTTTCCTCCCTACCATCATAAAAATCATTTTCCATCTATTCTCAATACCACAACTTACTTTGGTGAATTTTATCCTCCTAACACCAATACCAATACTCCTAACACTATTCCTACCGATCCATACATAAAAGACTGATCTACCCTTTTAAATTAAGAAACTATTCAGTACAACCTTTGTACCAACGAAAACCCCAGTATTGTTCTATTAGTTTCCTCTCTTATGCCCGTTGAGTGAGCTGATATCAAATAGGTGCTTCACGAATTTTCAGATATATTTGCATGAGTTTATAGTGATATGCCTAGTATATATACCTCTATTTCCATGCACAATATATTACTCAACCCTAGATATAAACCAGTACAACAAAAATTATGGAAAATGCATCCTAAGGTCGTATTACTAGTCAAAGAATAAATACAATGACTTTTGGACATCAGTTTCATTTATGTCATGGATTATCCTAAGTGGGTGTCTAATATAGTTCCTATTATGAAACAAGATGGAAAATTCCATTGTTTCACTAATTTCCACGATCTTAATAAGTCTTGTCCTAAAAATGGCCTCCCATTACCACACATCAATGCCATATTTGACTCTACTATAGGCTATGACATTCTTTCATTCATGGATGGACTTGTTGGCTATAATCAAACTAAAAACAACCCCATGGATCAATAAAATACATCATTCACCACACCATGGGGTAATTTTTGTTACACTTTCATGCCCTTTGGCCTTAATAATGTCGGGACCATCTAGCAACGTGTTATGACACACATATTTCATGAATACATACAAAATCACTGAGGATTATGTTTATTACAAACTTTCCAAGTCCCGACATCACACAACCCATGCTCAAGATCTCTACAAACTTTTTGAATGATTAAGCCAATAAAATGAATGCCTAAATCCCAAAATGTGTGTTTTCAAAGTTATGACAAGTGAACTACTTGGTTATATTATTTCTCAATGTGGAATCAAAATTAATCCACAAAATATCCGTGTCCTGGTCGATATGCCTCCTCCACAAAATGTACATCAATTGTGTTCATTACAAGGAAAAATCCAAGCCATCCATCACTTCATTACCTAGTTAGCCAACAAAACCCAACCCTTCACACGCCTTATGAAAAAATATACTAAGTTCACTTGGGATGATCACTACCACCATGTTTTTGAGGATATCAAAACATATTTTCTAAATTCTCCTATTCTCATGCCTTCCATGGCCGATTGGCCCTTCTTATTATATATTTATGTTATATTCCACACCTTAGGGGCCCTTCTTGCACAAAATGATGATTCTCGCCATGAACATGATGTCTATTACATCAGTCACACATTACTTTATTACGAGTGCAATTATAGCTATATTGAAAAATTATGCCTCGTCCTTGTATTTGTTGTGGATAAATTGTGACATGATATTCTCAATAAAAATTCACATTATTACCAAAGTAGATCCCTTATGATATCTCTTCTCCCTCACACACCTCTCTAGACACCTTTCTCGTTGGGTTATTTTACTCACATAATTTTATTTCAAATTCATCCCGCAAAAATCCATAAACGGAAAAGTCATCATCGACCAACTCAATGTTGTACCTCTATCTGACTTTTCTCCCATCTGTGACAATTTCTTTGATGACTTCACTATTTACACAATCAATCCTGACACTTATACAATGTACTTTGATGGATCTCATTGCACTTTAGGCACCAAGACAGGTATTGTCTTCATCACCCCACATGGTCATTGTCTCCCCTTTTCCTACCGTTTAGGTTTTTCTTGTAGAAATAATATTGCCAAATATGAAGCTCTCATTCTTGGCCTCATAGTCATCTCTAAGTTACTTATTCACAATATCCATATTCATGGTGACTCTCAACTCATTTTCAATCAAGTCAATGACACATATCAAACTAAAGAAAAGTGACTCACTCTTTATAACAACCTTGTGAAAGCCATATTGGCTACAGTCAAATCCTATTTTATCACTACAATCCCTCACAAATACAATCACCATGTTGATGCAATGGCTAGTGTCTCTTACCTCATCCCTCAAGATATTACCGATGATCAGACCAACTTTATAATTTGTCATGTATGCCAACCATCCACTAATATTCCAGCTTTGGAAGCCTACGTTGTTACACATAGCAATGATCATCCTGAATAGTTCACACCAATCTATAATTTCTTATATCGAAAAGCCATCCCCACTGATATACAACCCCAAAAATTCCATCAGTTGTGATGGGAAGACATAATGTATGTAATCATAGGTGCATCATTATTTAAAAGGGGATTTAATGGTAATTTTCTATATTGTTTAGGCATCGATGACATCCATGTGGTTGTATCTCATATTCATGACAACCTATGTGGTGGGAACTTCTCTGGAAAATCTATGTCTCATAAACTTCTACGACAAAGTTATTATAAGCCTACCATAAGACAAGATTGTTTGGAATACACTACACATTCTTAAAAATTTCACAAACATAGTAACCTCCATCACGCACCTACATATGATCTCCAGACTATTGCCTCATCATGGCCATTTTCCCTATTATGTTTTTACCTCATTGGTAAATTCAATCTTGAATCATTCAATGGCCAAAAATTGATTAATACTGCTACTAAATATTTCACTCAAAGGGTTGAATTCACGCTGTTGATATCTATCAATTTATTACTACCCACTTCAATAATCCTTCAGCCAACGTCACTGATAATGGATCTTCTTTCAAAAAAAAGATGTCAAAAGGATTTATGTAAAGTTAAAAATCAAGAAAACCTTTTCTACCCATTATTATCCACAAATGAATGGTCAAACGGAAGACACTAATAAAATCATTATCAATATATTACGCAAAACCGTTGATAATAGCAGAAGTGATTGGTATAATAAACTTATATACACTCTTTGGGCTTACTGCACAAGCATCCATACTCCCACCAATGTTACACCTATTTCATTAGTCTATGGCGTCAAGGTTGTCATTCCCCTAGAACTTGAAATACCTTCATTACATGTGTCAATCATAGGAATTATAAAATACAATGAATATCCAGAAAAATCAATTACATGAACTCGAAATTCTTGAATATTTCCATGTACAATCCTTGGAGCATCTTTTTTAGTATCAAACATGTATCACACAATAATATAATAACAAATTTTGCAGATGCAAATTCTTTACTGGCGATATTTTTTTGAAAGAAAACAAAAAAAACACTAATATTGAAGCTCACGTAAAAGTAAAATTTAATCCTAATTGGCTCAAGCCTTATTTCATTACTACCAAGCTAGGACATGGAGTTTATCACATTTCTACTCTTCTTGAAAAACCACTCAAGAACCCACTTAATGTAATGAACCTTAAATGATATTATGATTAGAATCCTTCTCCTATTTCTTACCCGATGATGCACTCATGTTCTCAAGGTTCATACATGACTATTGAGGGAAATAAATGAACCTCACTCGCACACTTGGGGGAATTAAACTTTCTCCCCCCTCCATCACTCTTGGTTATCTCTATCATCTATTCATTGCTTATCTACTACACCTCATGTGTTGTGCTTAACGATAAATATTTCTATTGGATCTCAAATATGCCCCTGTCCCAAATCAGATTAAGCCGGGGCTTGAGACAACATGGGACTGTCTCAAATTTGTGGGACTTGAACTAAGATAGACCTCCAAAGAAGGATAACTTCCTCTACCTATATATAACACTAATACTACTCCTAGAAAGGTAAATGTAGCTACCTAACACTAGTCTAAAATTCCAAGGGACCAGGGATAGAGAGAAATGCATAAAATTAAAATCCTAAACTAGGGGAGATGATAGCACCAAGAACATGGGTGGAGATATTCCAAGTGAGTGAAAATAGGAATAAATGAAGTAGGAGAGGGGAGACATAAGTGTCATAGTCCAAAACAACATTCAAATATCCATTTTTTGTAAAGCACAACAGATTTGATTTCTACGAAAAGAACAAAGTATGCCCAATATACCAGTAAATGCAAAGGAAGGCAAGAAATGCAATATAACACAAGATAGGGTGAAAAAGCCACAAAAAATGATTTTTTTTTGCTCAAAAGGATGCACAGTCCATTACAAATTATAAATAAGGCAAGAATTCTTTCCAAAATGTTGAAATTCAAGACCTACGACTCACAAAAGTCCTAGAACAATTTTGATAGAGTTCCTTTACGTTTTAGGATATCCCCCCCTCAAAATGATAGGGTTTTTTTCATTACATATATACAAATCCTTGAATTTTTCTCACAAACTGACATCCTACATTAAATATCTGAAAATAGGTATGGGAAACCCTATTAATTTGTTTCCCAATGGTACCTTTCTTACATGGGAAAACATGGGAGCCTCACCTCATTAAACCAGTTATTGAGCTACTATGTACCATGTTCATTAATGTTTGTCTCGTCAACATTGATATTTTTGTATTCAGTCAGTTGTATGCTCACCCACTAACATCTGGTTGCATAGACCCTAGAATCAGCTGGAAACATGTCCTCTATCTTGTGTTCATGTTTTTGGCTGGTTGTGTATTCATTTAACCTGTTGGTATCATAATTCCCTACTATCAGTCGGTAGCATTCCTACCACCATCATCTACCTCGATCCTTGTTATTTTCCACCTAATCATTATACTTGTGCCACCGGCGCATACATTTTTTGTCGTCCGGTAGCATGGGATTTGATATTGGTCGGTAGCATGGGATTTACTACTAGTCGGTAGCATCCGTACACTACTGATACCTGCTTAACCATCACCCGAATGGTCCTCCATTGGCTACCAACCAGTATCTTTATTCATGTTACTGATTGGTAGAATTTTAAAATTTTACCATCTAGAGGCATCTAAAGATGCTACCAGTGCCAATTGTGCTACGTCATCCGCATCTTCTATGATCCTTTGCTATCACCGCCTACTCCTACTACCAGTCAGTAATAGTATTATATTTTTTCAGCCAGTATATATTCATGCAACCATCTGGTAACAAATTTGCTACATGTTACTGGACCAAATAAAACTAACTCAATGATCTCCCATAGAAGATCGCCCAACTCACAGCATTAATTCAACTCGGTCATAAATCATCCTCGTAATCCATGAGCTAACCTTGTATCTACAAAATATTTCATTCCACTTTACCACCAATTCCCAAAATTGTTAAGTTTTCTAATTTGCGGGGGGTGCAAAATTGGATAATAGTTTCGTAATTCACAGGATAATATTCCTTTTAGATTGCAAAGATCAGTAGCCTTGAAGCATCCATTGGGTATGGAGTCAGTCTTAAAACTGAAATTGATCTGATACATGAAAATTTTACCCCTAAATCCACTTGAAACACTACATGGACTTGACCTTGGTCTAAAACTACAAGAGCTGGTAACTGATTTGTTGAGGCTAGATGAATACTCCCTGAGACTTCATCAAACACTTAATTACATCATGAAACCTTACCTGAAACTGGAAAGTGCAATAGCAAGAAAGGCACAACTACGTACAAACATGACAATCATATATGTCTAAGTGAAACATGCAAAGTGTGTAAAACACTTATACAAAAACATACTTATACTACCAACAAAACAAAGTGTTGAAAACACTTAGAGGAATTAAAAATCTAATCTAATATATACAATGATGCAACAAGATAACCTAATGGGAATTCTTAAGATAAATCCCATTGACTTGGATTGGCAATGCATCTCTATTCAAGTCAGTTAACTCAAAATAATTTTCTTCTTTGCAAGCACCAAATATATATGGACCACTCCAAATTGCATTGAATTTGGAGCATCTCTCTAGTTTGGCTCTATCAACATCCCATTTCAAGACCAAATCACTAACTTTGAACATCTGAAACCTGGACCTTTTATCAAACCACTGGTTGGTTTTATTTTTAATGTTGCTCTAAACTGACCATGGCAAAATTCCTCAATTCTTCAAGTTATATCAATTTTGCAATCCTAATCTCTCTTTTTATCTACCCCTTCAAATTATAATTATTGGGCCAACTCAAGTGAAGGCAATTCCAATGACAAAGGCAAATGTGCTTCTTTTCCATAAACAATCTTATAAGTAGAAGTGCCAATTGCCTTTTTCATTTTAATCCTGTCAATCCAAAGATAATTCCTCATCTTAGTATGCCATTGTCTTTGATTGATGTCCATGGTTATTTTCATAATTCTAATCATATTCCTGTTAGTAGATTTTTTCATACCATTACCTTGAGGGTAATAATTGGAATAAGTCTTCATCTAAACACCAAGTCCAAGAGCCCAATCAAAAATATTAGATCTTAGGAAATCCTATGCATTATCAGAAATTATGGTCTGTGGCATACCAAACCTTGTCAAAATATCCTCAAGGAATTCAAAAATAATGGATTCACTTGCTTCCTTCAATGACACAGCTTCGGTCCACCTCGTAAAATAATATGTAGTTGTTAAGACCCATTTGTGGCTAGCACTTGATGAAGGATTGATCATTCCAATAAAATCAAGGCCCTGCTGAGAAAATGGTTGATCTTCCCAATTTGGATAAAGTGGAAGAGCTACCAACCTCTTCTTGTTAGTGAAGAAAGCACATTTCTTGCATATTCTAACCCATTTCTGACAATCAGCAAATAAAGTGGGCTAGAAGTATCATACCTTTAAGATTTTCATTATTTTGGCTTTGGCTAAAAAATGACCACTGGATAAGCCATCATGAAAATTCTCCTAAAAATTTATCTGCTTGTTCACCTTCAATACACCTAATCAAAAACCCATCAATATTTCTTTTGAATAAAATTTCATCCACCAAAGCATAGGGAAATGGCCCGCAACCTTAGATGTCTCATTTTTTCCTTATTTAGACCAAGAGGGTAATGCACCAGTAGATAAAAAAGGTGATCATATGACTCATCAAACTATGATCATTGGTTGCATCTTCTTCATCATGTTGAATTTCAGCATCATGTGAAAGTTCTTCATTCACGAAGGAGGTCTCTTGATTATCCTAAGCATCTAAAACAATTTCTCACAAATTGTTCTCCCTCTCACCACTCTTGTGGCCTTGATAGTTACATCATACTCCATTATTTTATTTGTCCATCCAGATCTGTTCTCACTGAGATTTACTCCCATAATGAAGTTTCTCACACCCTAATGTGAGACTAAAACTCTGATATGACTAGTGGATAACATGATTTTGAATTTCTTGAGATCTCTCATGATGGAAAATACTTGTTTTTCAATGTGAATATATTTCAATTCATATTCCCTTAGTTTTTTACTGAATAACGCCACTAGTTGTTCCATACCTTTATCATTTTACTGAGTCAAAAACAACAGAAATACTAGCATCATCTCCATATGTATATAAAACAAGATCCTTACCATACTTAGGATTGACAAGTGTAGGAGCTTGAGAAATTTCCTATTTGATCTTAGAAAAACTTTCCTTTCCTTCGACTATCCATTTGAAAACTGGATCCTTCTTTAACATCAAGGTGATTGGCTTGACTAATCCTACAAAATTGGGAATAAACCTCCTAACAAAATTAATCTTGCCAAGAAATGATTGCAAGGATTTTTTATGAGTTGGAAAAGAGAGAGAAAGGATGGCTGAAATTATGTCTGAATCAATGGAAATTCCATCCTTTGAAACAATATTTCCCAAAATATTACTCCTAGGGACTGCAAAATTATACTTTTTGGGCTTAAGAGACACCCCAAATTCCTTACATCTCTCAAATACCTTCTCCAAGTGGTTGATGTGATCCTTTCTCTTATTTAAGAAGATGGTAAAATCCTCCAAGTATACAAGGATGAACTCATATATGCCCCACCTTGTTGTAAATGTAGTCTTAAATTATTCCTCTTCCCTAACCTTGATTTGATTAAAAATGTGAATACCCATCCATCTTGGAGAACCTTTCAGCCCCTGCAATAGTTTGAAAAAAAATTCTCCATAGAAGGTAAACTTAAAGTGTAACTTGGTCCTTTAGGGAAGCCTTTTTAAAATCTCATAAATCAACACAATGTTTGATTTCCCTATTCTTCTTTCTAACCAAGACAAGATTGGCCACCCATGTAGAGTTACTTGATTGGAAAAATTATTTGTGCCTCAATGAGTTTGGATAACGCCTTCCTCATGAGGGGCTCTTTCTTAGGGTTGATCGGCCTTTGTTTTTTCCTAATTGGCTTGACATTAGGATCAAGATCTATGGAATATCGCATAATATCTAGATTAAATCCCTTTATATCCTCATAATCCTAAGAAAACACATCACTAAATTTTTGACACAAGTAAATGAAATCTTACTTCTCACTATTATCGCATACCTTTACCAGCAGAAGCTCCTTATTTTGTGTAATTGTGATTGATTGGCATTCCTCTTTTTTTGTTGTTATATTCTTTTCATCACCTTTAAACTCATCATCTAGGTTAAAATTATGCTCCAAGGTGACCAGTCCCTTTGGAAATTTATTTTTGTTCAGCTAAATAATTTGGTCGCCATAAAATATCATGCAAATCAGATTGCATACTTCAAGAAATTTTAGCCTCATTTTGGATGAACTGGATAGTTTTTTTCATCACTTTCAAACACCTTCTAGTTGGTTTCATTGTCCAAAATGGAAGGCTTGACTACCACCTTGATATGTTGCACATTTTCTTTAACCAAATCCTTAGTAGGTGAAAATTGTGAACCAAGGGCTGCCATTTTATATGTTTCTTTTTTTAATTTCCTTAGCACCACTTATAGGTTGAGAGCATCAAATATCTCCAAAAGTTCCTAAAAATATATTCTTATAAGCTTTCAGTAGCTTATTTTTTGTGGCACACTTCCCCTCTCACCTGATGAATCACTAATTCTATGTCCTCAAAAATTTCTAATGCCTTTATCATCCTCTTTTCAAAAATTAATAGACCATGCACTAATGATTAATACTCTGCCACATTATTGGAACATGTAAACTGCAATCTATAGGAAAATAATACTTTCTCATCCATTGAATAAATTAACACAGCACCTGACCCAACTCCATTTTCCTGCTTATAGAACCATCAAAGAACATTTTTCACAATCCTAAAGCATCATCCTTCTCTTTCTTCATTGGTGTTGGTAAAGAAAATCCTTCTTCAAGAATACAGTAAGTACTAAGATCCATTTTCAAAATATCATCATAAGGATCCTATTCTTAGTGTTTGGCCCATTCATCTAAAAATGAGATCAGGAAAATGAGGAGAAACATGAAGCTCTTGTGAAATTGACTCATGTTCGGGATTATCTTGTATAAGACAATTAGATTAGAGAGGAGTGGGGTTATAAGACTCAACATGATAGGAAAAAAATAGGTTCATCTTATATGGTAAATCTAGTACCATACCTAGTTCTTAAGAGCATATGGGTCTAATCTGAAGACAAATAGCCACCTACTTTCTCTATGAAGTCTCTTTACAAGAAAAGGGAAAACATTGGGGGAAATTCAGTCACTGATACTTCATGGGTTATAGTTGGGCTAGGAAAAAAAGAAGTGTTAACTCCAAATATTTAATCACTCTTAATACACCAACAATTGACTCATCAATTTGCAAAACTCCTTTAGAAATAGGGGTATACTTAAGACCTAAGACATTAGCAATTTCCTTTTGCATGATAGAGGTAATAACCCTTGATTCAATCATGTAGTTATGCACCAAGTGTTTACCCATAATTAATGACATATAAAATGTTGGATTCTTAGTAACTTTACTTGATCTTCCTTTTCTTGGAAAATATTGACTACAACATGTGTCTTTTAAATCACTAGGTCGGCTAACATAAGTTTCTTGAGAGCTTCACATAGGAGGTCCCTTTGCGATGGGATAGCCAAGGCATCCCAAATTGTCACATTAAGCTTCGTCCTCTTCATTTTCTCCACAATATTAAAAGGTAGACCCATATATTTCTGCAATTGTGGCACAAAAATTCTCCTTTCTTGTCTGTTGCACAGGCTGAAATGGGCATCTTTGGTTAGGGAAAAACCTCCTTGTTGTGAGCCTCAAGCACTCTATTTTTATTTTTTGTAACATCTTTCTCCTTGTTGACAATATTTCCTTGATTAGAAGAGGATGCAGGTTGAGATTCTAACATCATTTTCTTGGACCTTTTATAATCAGCCACATTAGTCTAAGGTCTATTAGAACTTCCCCCTTCTTGATTTATTACACATAAATCTTCAACTCCAAAAGAACATGAGGTTGGTATCCTAATTAGCATCTTGAGATCCTTCCACATTAGGATTGGGTGCTTCCACCAATGACTCTTATTGGTTGGGCAGAATGTTGAGTCATGAGGGTTTGATCATGTAATGCATATGCACAACCATATGAACTATGTGGTTAATTATATGAGAAACACCATTCAACCTCCTAAACTACATTATTTTACATTAGGGACCAGTGTTTGACTAGAGCTAACCATGTGAGGTGGTTGAGGAGGATTAATTATTACAAGTGGAAGAGAAGTAATTTTGAGCCTACTGTTTCACCTGATTCTTAGATTGTTTCTTTGAAGTGTTGACGAAACAAATAGGGTAGCGGGCATAGGAGGAATACATGTTCAAGTGTTTGGTTTATGGGTTGTTGTGCATGTATGACTTCTAAATCCATAGCTGATTGTGAGAACTTTCTTTTGGCTAGGAGGAAACTACCTGTACTAAAAGCAAGACCACTAGAAGGAATTAAACAATATGTGCAGTGAACTGCCTAGCATATGCTAGGTCCTGAAAGTGTGAAACTTCATAAATGGCTATCAGTCCACTGTTTTAAACAATTTAATGCCATAAACAAAGTAAATCCTATTGTAATTCAAAATGATTTAGGTATCTCACATACAACACAATAAGAAATAGATCTAATCTAACAGGCTAAGTCAAGATAGGATCTAAAGGTCAAGTGGTTGGTTCTGGGTTCTGCAGGTTTGACAGAGGTCTCAGGTAGATCACATGTGAATGAGGGTGAGGTGAAATTAGGTGGGTAGGTCTCTATTCTGGGTTGTATGGGTAAATACAGAGACCGATGTTGGTTAAGGGTGACCAATGGTGGTTAGGTGTAACTAGTACCAGTTACTGTGGAAATCTGGGAATGCCACAGGATAAGCTTTGGGTCTCCTTTGATTGCACAAATGATTTTGGTTGGTCAAGATGAGGTATTGGGTGACTTGGAAGGGATTTGGCGAGGTTTTAGTGGGTATATGGAGGTGGAAGTGTTGGAGAAGGCTAATAGGTTGGTAGGTAAACAATATATGATAAAATGATGATGAAATGAAATAAACTAGAGAAATATGACATTATACTTACTTGGATTCTGATTCTGGACACTTGTGAGTGAGGGATGGAGATACTGATGAGAGGTTTGAAGGCTGCAAGTGATCACCAACTAAAAGAAAGCTTCTGCATGGGCTACATGTATATTCCTCTTTACTTGGCTAGATCAGATCATGGTTGGGATGGTTATGTAAGAGAAAGTGTTTGATCTCCTTCCTTGCATGCATGTTCTCTTTGGAATTCACTCTTTGAAGATGTGTTATCTCTATGAGATGTGTTAATACTCGTCAACCTCCTTTTTTCAATTTCCAACCCTGAGAATAAGGTTTTTTTTTGGGTTAAAAGGGTAACTGACGGTGGTTCCGGCTTAACTGGCGATGGTTAGGGGTAATCGGCATCGGTCAAGGTAGGATTTCCTAGGTTTACTAAACTAGGGAGATCCTCTTGATTTCCTCATATTTCATGTCGTTAACTTACGGATTATACTAGGATCTTCTTGTAAGCATGTGGGAACGTGGTTAGAGGGAATGTAGGCATTGATTTTTAGGGTTTGGGTAAGTCTTAGTTAGTTATGGCAACTTCCTAAGAATAGGTCTTAGGTTGAGTTGGCTTGGTGAGGTGTCTAAGTGAACTGTATGTGTGGATATTATTTAAAATAAGATATTTAAATAATAAATATAGTGAGGATAATGCATTAATTTAATTTAATTAATATTAGTGGGGTGAAAGGGGCCATGGTAGGTGAATGTGATGAAGGGTGCTTATTTGTCGAGGGACCAAAGGGGAGTGTGACCTAATTTTAGTGTCTACATTTTTCCCCTTTTTTTATGTAGCTTGTATTGGTAAGTGATGCTAACAAAAATAAGATGTGGTTGCCTCATGTGTGGATGAAGGTGGTCCCTCTCAAACTAGGAATTGACGAGGCAGTAGGCAGAATCGGTGAGTGGTCTGATAAAAGGTAAATGGGAGGAAAAGGCAGGTGGGCACGAGGGGAAAAAAGGTTGAAAGGTCTACTCGGGAAATTCCAGGTAATGGGTCTAAGTCAAAGTTAGCAACAGTCAAATGCACGCACATGTATAAACCGCAGCATGCTACCATGTTGAAGAGCAGAAAAACTCTACATCGTCTAAGGTCGATAGGTTTATCCAAACAAGGTTGAAGTGATTCCATTATCCAAGGTATAGGATATGGTCAGGAAACACAATGAAGGCTAGGGGCAGGAATGTTTAGATATGTTCCAGTACTCCAAAGGTAAGGTCAGGATAAACGGTCACAGAAATAGGCTAGGTAAGTTCATTAGGTCAACAACACAAGTAACAGTGCTGCAAGGTATAGCGAACACATGAGGTCAAAGGTCACTAGTGATGGTCCAGGTCCAAATATCTGGGTCACAGCACGGGTAAGGCCAAGGTAGGGGTTAAGGTGGGGTGGGGTAAATGATGAGGTTTTGAAAGGTGAGGGTGACTGATGTTGGTCACAGATAACTGGCGTCGGTATAGGTCAACCAACGACGGGTAGGTAGGGCATGCGACCGATGTCGGTCAAGGGTAACTGACGTTCGTTAGGTCAGGTTGGTTATAAAAAAAAATCTACATTTTTTGTTATTCATTTGTTATTGTGCAAAGTGAGAAAATGAAAAAAAAGAGATAAAAGAGAGTAAAATGTCCAGACGAAATGGGACACTAAGCTAGTAGTGTGATTGTATGAGGGTTTGGTTGGTGAGCAGCATGTCCATGGGATCAGGGTGAGAGATTTGATTGGTCGAAGGTTACAAGTAGCTATTCAGTGATGGTAGAGGTTAGAGAGGGATCGGGCAGGCCACTGATATAGTGGTCAGACGTGCAACCGAGATAGCGGTAGCGTGACGAGGTAAGAGCCCTACTCTACATTGTGGATGTGATATATTAGAGGAGTAGATTATTGTTATTTGTAGGTTTTTGTGATTTTTTTGTTTTTTTGGTTGAGTAAAAAATTAAATTTGGGTATGGGGGGAATAACAGGAAAAAAGAGGAAGGGGGAGGGTAGTAAATGGTATTTGTGGGGTGGGTAGAGGTCCAAGGGGAGTGTAGGTAATTGTAGGTGGGGTAAAAGGAGCAGGGGGGAGGTTTTTAGAAAGGGGGGTTTTGGGAAGTCATGGGTTTTTTCTGTGACAGTGACCGGCGTCGATCAAGTGTGGTCGGTGTCAGTTGGGTGGAACCGGTATTAGGTACTAAACAGGTAACCAATGTCGGTTAAGGGGTAACCGTGGTCGGTAAGGGTAAACTGGTATCAATCACCAAACAGGTGACCGGTGCCAGTTAAAGGGTGACTGGTGTCAGTTAGGATGAACTGGTACCAGTCGAGCTTTTGGACACAAGGGTCCAAAAGTGATGTGGGCTAGGTAGTTGAGATGGGTAGGGTGAAAATAGGGTGTAGGAAAAAGATTAATGGTGAATAGGGATTGATGTGAGTAAATTAATGTTATTTTTGTATTAGATGTAGGGGAGAGTGCAATTACATATGTGGGATAGGGTTTCACCTCTACTAGTGACATTGTGTGGCGCAATGACCCCATTGGCACTGCAGCATGTGGAGGTAGTGCATTTGAGTGGGGTTTGCCATTACAGACATGTTGTTTGGCAGCCCAGCTTGATGGTCGTGCTCATCAATAGATGGGACTCTGCAACTAACACATGGCCACTAGCGCATAGAGACTAGCTCTAGGTGAGGTTCCAGCATGGACATAAGAGGCCAAGGGTACAGGTGACATAGAGATGGAGGACATCTGGGGAGATGCCTGATATGTAGTCACCTAGTTTTTGATGTATGATAGCTATTCTTTGAGATATATATATCGGCCTATGTGCCGAAGATAGTTGTATGTTTGATCACATACCGGCCTGCGTGCCAAATACAGTGAGGATATATGATTAATTTGTATATTTTGAGCATATACTGGCCTATGTGCCGAAGAGATTTTGTATTGATTCATTCTATTTGTATATATGAGACCAGCCTGTGTGCCGGTGACATTTTGTTTTGTATATCGGCATGCGTGCCGACATTTTTGAGATGATGGACATGTTGAGATAGCCATGTATATTTGAGATACACATTATTTATTTATATGATGAGATACATGGTATTTTATTTTTTATTTTGTTGATTAGTTGATGTGCTTATGAGATTGTAATTTATGGCTTGTGTTAGATGAGATATGGATTTGTTGTTTTGGTAAGGATGTAAATTAGGTGAGTTAGGCATGGTAGAGTCAGGTCAGTTTAGGCATGGATCGAGTCAGGTCGATTTAGGCATGGTTGAGTCAGATTATAGGCATGGATTGAGTCAGGTTTTTTTAGGCATGGTTGAGTCACGTTGTAGGCATGGTTGAGTCACGTTGTAGGCATGGATTGATTCAGGTTTGTTAGGCATGGTTGTGTTGAAAGTAGGTGAAGTTATGATTCATTATTTTGTGCAATGAATGATACTATGGGTCATATGTGAGATGTGTTATAATCTATGTATACTGATGATAGAGAAATGGTAGGCATAATAAATGTAAGTTGTGATAATGTTTAAAATATGAAACAACTTGTTATGTATGTGGTTTAATTTCCAATGTTGGTTATAAAAGGGAAACAAAATTAGGTGTGATGTAATGTGACGTAAATGGAAGATGAATTGTTTAGGGTAGAGGATGGATGAGCTAACCTCCAAGGGCCCCATGCCCTTGGAGTACTACCTACATAGTCCCAAAAAAAAGGGAATGTAGTTCTCCCATAAGCTAGGGAAGAATATGAGGAGGTATGAAAATGAGTTGGCAGGTTTTTGGGCATGTGGTGGGTTTAGGTTTGTTAGGTGTGGGTGGATTATAGGCAAAATGATGTAGGTGGGTTTGATTGTGGTGAAAGAATAAGATTACCCCAAAAGTAAGCATCGAGGACCAAGTCCTATATAAGGTAATCAAAACGTAAACAAAGATGGTTAAAAGATAAAAGGGGGCAATAAAGCCACCTGATTGGGTAGGATCATACCGTGTAGATCATACCTTGGCAGGGGTGATGAATGTAAGACCATAAAGGCATTGCATGATGGACTGTTCTACGGTGAAAATTAGTCACATGATCACCAAATGTCTAAGTTCCAAGAAGTCCCTTGAGGCAGTAGGAAATGAGAGTGGGCATGGTTCAAAGGGTGAAGAGTAGGTAATTTTTATGTGGTATGAGGTACCATGCACTTTGGGCAAGAGATCTGAGGTCACAATGGGAAAGTCCATGACAAAAAGGTTGAGTGTTTTGACATATAGTTGAGATAGACTGATCGATGCGGCAAGTCTATATGGGAAAAATTGAACTCCTTGAGGTCTTCGTGAAGCTGATCAATGCGGGAAGCTTCGGTTGCTCTCATTTTTTTTGAAGAGCTTTACATAGTTGTACTTTTTGGGAGCAGTCTATTTATAGTAGCAATTATCAAGAGGAAGATGTCCTTTTAAGGGAGTCATCTTTTTATTAGAATTTTGACTCAAGGAGTTTGGTCCCATTGTGAGGTATTTGCAGTCATGGACAAGACCAAGGTAAAAGATAGGACTCTTGTTTAAAAAGCAAGGTGAAATGACCATGGGATCTCATCTAAAGGTAGACAAAAAGTATCCATGAGAATCATGCTATGTGCAGCACTGTGGTACACATATTTAAGAGAAGATAAATAGTGATGGGTACTCACATGATTCTTGTTTAATCATTGGTGAGGTGTATGGAGTGAATGGCACTCAAGGGATGAGCATGGAAAGAGACAAAAGGTGATGTAGGACTAAAATTCAACAATAGAATGGTCAAAGATGCAAGGCGTCAAGGGGCTCAGGGTCGGGTTTACCCTTAAGAGAAGATAAATTATAAGCACCTGATCCATATGTATGAGTTACAATGTATGGTCCAAGCCAATTAGGAGCAAATTTTCCCCATTTACTTTTTTCTGCTTTAGTTACGTAATGATTTTCTTTCAGGACAAGGTCACTGACTTGGAAGGTTCACTCATGGACACATTTTTCATACGCATGTTTGATACATTTTTGGTAAACTTGAAGGTGATCCAGAGTGTTAAGAAGACATTCACCTAATGACTCTAGTTGTGCTAAATGGTCTTGATGAAAGTCATCATCATTGAGCGTGTCCTGGAGAGAAATACAGAGTGAGGGGATCTATACTTCGAGAGGTAGAACTGCCTCTATACCGTAGACCAGAGAAAAGGGTGTGGCCACAGTGGAAGTTTGAATACTAGTGTAGTATGCCCATAGGGAAAAAGGGATGTGCGTATGCCAATCCTTCCCATTATCGTCAACCACTTTCATAAAAAGAAAAATTAAGGTTTTGTTAGTGGATTTGGCTTGGCCATTGGTTTGTGGGTAATAAGGTGATGAGAAACTAAGCCGAATTTTGAAGGCATCGCAAAGTTTTTGCAATGTTTTTTTTTTAATTGTTTTCCATTGTCAGTGATGAGGTGATGAGGAACACCAAAGTGACAAATGATGTGGTGGTTAATAAACTCACATATTTTCTCATCTTTTGTGGAGATGATTGGTATGGCTTCCACCCATTTTGTATAGTATTTGGTAGTAGTGATGATCCATTGATGGCGTTGGGATGAATGAGGATTGATTTCTCTGACAAGATCCAAACCCCATTGAGAGAAGGGCCAAAGGTCACGAGCGACCTGTAAGGCATGACTAGGTGTATGATGAAGATTGGAAAGTTGTTGGCATTTTACACAATGTTTGACGTAGTCATAACAATCATGGTTAAAGGTCAGCCAGTAATATCCTAGGTAAAGAACATACTTAGTAATAGCAAGGCCACTGAAGTGTCCTCCACATATGCCATCATGAACCTCCTTAATGGTATAAGGAATTTCAGAACTCATGAGGCATCGTAAGGGAATACCATCAAATCTATGCTTATACAGGAGTCCCCCTAGGATGACGTAATGAGAGACCTTTTTAAGGAAGGTGCGTTGTCCGTTATAGGTGAGATCAGGAGGTAAGATGGAGAGGGAAAGGTAGTCGAAGTATTGTTTATACCAAAGGTCACTCAGGTCAGGGGTAGTGGTTCCAATTGAGTAAACATCGTGAGGTAAATAATAAGGTGATTGGATTCATTGTACAGTGACAAATATTATAGAATCGGCATGTGAAGTGGGTATTTGGGAAGCTAAGTAGGCCATGGTATCTGTAAATTTGTTGGTTTAACGCGGGATGGTTTGAAGGGTGTAACGGTCACAGGTGGTCAAAATTATGTCTACATGATGTTTATACTTTTGAAGTATCTCATTATGACATTGGTACATGCCATTGACTTGGTTTACGACCAATTGAGAATCACCAAAGATGTTGATTGATTTAACATCTAGGGCATAGGCGTCTTGGAGACCTAGTACAAGCGCTTTGTATTCGACAATATTGTTGGTACATTCAAAATCTAATTTGAAATACAAAGGTATGGGCTCAACATCAAGAGGAATGAGGATAATACCCAGCCCCGCCCCCACGCTGACACTTAGAATTGTCAAAGAAGAGTGTCATTTGGTAAGGGGTTTGTCCAGGGAAAGGGTAGCAATTGACTCATCTAGAAAGTCAAAATTAGAGGGTTGATCCCCGGAAATAGGTGCGTCGGCCAATTGGTCAGCGATAGCTTGGCCCTTGATGGAATTTTGATGAATTAATTCAAGGTCAAGATCAGCTAAAAGCATAAGCCATCATGTGGCGTGCTGATTTTGATAAGGTTTGGCGTACATGAAGTGTAAGGGGTCGGTGTTGGTCACAACATAGGTTTTGTGGTTGAGTACGTAATGACAGAGTTTGGTGGCAAGAAAAACTAAGGCTAAGAAAAAAATTTCAGGATGGATGTATCGGGTTTCATAGTCCAAAAGAGTACAGCTGATGTAATAAACTGCCTACTCCCTGTGTTGTTCATCGTGATGAGTGAGCATGGCTCCCAAGGAGTGATCGGTAGCGGATATGTATAGGTAAAAAGGTGATCATCTTTAGGTGGGATGAGTATGGGTGGTTGGAGATGGTATTGTTTTAGGGCCTCAAAATCTTTGTGGTAGTTATCATCCCATTTAATGGAGACATCCTTCTTGAGCAGATGATGAAACAGTTGGCACTGATCCGATAATTGGGAAATAAAACGACGAACAGAGTTTTCTAAGGTTAGTAGGTGGAGGTATTTCGAGAAGGGCCTTGACTTTAGTAGGGTCAACTTCTATACCATGGAGGGAAACTATAAATCCCAGGAGATTTCCTGAGAGAACCATGAAGACACACTTCTTAGGCTGAAGGTGGATGCAATATTTAATGAGGTGGTCAAAGATGGTTTTGAGGATGGTTAGGTGCTCGAAGTAGTGTTTAGATTTAGTCAAGAGATCATCCATGTAATCTTCCAATATGTGATGCATGATGTCATGGAATATGTAATTCATAGCCCACTAATACGTGGCACTAGCATTTTTCAGGCCGAAAGGCATGAATCGATAGCAGAAGGTCCCCCAAGGGGTGATGCATGAGGTTTTGTGTTGATCTTTTGGGGGAAAGCAGGATTTGGTTATAACCTAAGAAGCCATCCATGAGTGATAGCATCTCATGGCCAGCGGTAAGGTCAACCAGCTAGTCAATACCATGTAAGGGAAAGTCATCTTTTGGGCAAGCTAGGTTGAGGTCACAAACGTCCATGCAAATTCAGATTCCCCCGGTTACTTTAGTGACAGGGACAATGTTAGAAATTCAATGAGGATAATCAATGGGTAAGATGAAAGAAACAAAAAGAAGGCATTGAAGTTCCTCTTTGATGAGAAGAGAAATTCGAGGGTGCATTTTCCTCAAATTTTGTTTGATGGGTTTGGCATCGGGAACGGTTATGATATTGTGGACCACTATGGTGGGGTCAATACCAGGCATGTCTATGTAAGACCAAGTGAAAGTGTGGTTACGATCTTTGATAAAAGAACTGGTGTCTTCCTATTCAGAAGCATCTAAAGATTTTCTGATCTTTAGGATGTGCGGGTCGTCCTGAGAATGAATGTTGATCTCAATAGTCGATTCATTCAACATGGTTTCCATCTCAGAAGGTAATGACCGATGAATATATGAGTCTTCTTCACAAAGGTAGGTGAGTATGGATTCATCAACCTGACATTGAACGACGTTAATTGAAGGTGTATCATCGTTGATCATTTCAGGATACAAGAAGGGAAGAGTGGAAGGGGCCTCACCCTGGTGTTGATAAGTCAGAGGCCCCAAGGAAATGGTGTTTATGAAAAAAAAAAAAAAAGTTAGGAGGGATAGATTCAGGATCCATCAACTCTATCGGTGAAGGTGGTGATGAAGGTGGAGCGGGTGAAGAAGGTGTAGAAGAGCTAGCGCCCTTAATGAATTCAATGCAGGCATGTTTGGTAGGTGGTTCAGGAAAGCTGATACCACTATGGTTGTTATGTGTGTGGGTGGTACATGGAATAATGGTATGGCGGCCTTGCTCATTAAAGCAAAAACCAAAACCTTTCTATGCACATCGGTGTAGGAAGGTGTGGGTGAAACGATGATTGGTAAGTGATTGGAAGTCAGTGGAAAATGGGCGGGTTTGTGATGGTGGTTCGGGTGTGTAAGTGGTAGTATCAAGTCCCCCATATGTGAGACTAGTATGAAGATAAGGAGGATCAAAAAGGAGGCATTCTCCTATATGGTGATCGTAACATGGGTGTTGGTGAAGGCTTTCGTACTTTCGTGGCATAAGGAAAGTGTTGATACTATATAGGCAGTACTCCCCCATAGTGAGGCATTGAAAAACACCTTCCAAGGGATCAATGGTTAGTATGTAGGTAGTTGGTATGGATAACATGTCAGAGGTTGATGTAGAGGTGGAGTTAATGGATTGTGAAGCTGATGGGTCAGTCGTGGAGGTTATGGCAGTGGTAGGAATGGAGGAGGTATGTGTGGTAGAAGTAGCAGCTGTACCAATAGGTGGAGGTGTAGGTGAAGTAGTAGTGGTTGTGTAGATAGAGGGATTAATAGGTGTGAGCACATTATTGGGTCGGTAAAGCATGTTGCATGTTTTGAAAGGTGAGGGGTTAGCTGGAATGGTATAGGTGTGTCCTTCATGTTCAAACTTTACATAATTATGCAAAGTGGAAAGAACGCAACCCATGACATGGATCCAGGTTCTGCCAAGTAGCAGGTTGTATTGGAATTCCCCCTCTAAGACATAAAACAATTCTAGAATAGTACGGGGGCCCACACGAATGTGGAGGATGATGATACCTAGTGTAGAGGTGATACCGTCATTGAATGAATGCAACATGACAGGATGTTTATGCATGAAATTGTTAGGTATGCAGATTTGAGTGAATGCATGGGATGAAATGATATTAATGCTAGTTCCCCCATCAATCATCACACAGTGTACCCATATGTCGTCAATGTGGACAAAGATGAAGAGGGCTGGGTCTGGGTCATCATTTTGGTGTGGTGTGATCTCTTCCTCTGAGAAGCTAAGGGAGGCTACTTGGTGAACAGGGTAGGGTGAAGATGAAGGTGGTAATTTGGTGAGAGAGGCTACATGATGGGGTGTGATAATGGAGGCTACAAGTGTAGGATTATTGGATAAAAGCTCAATAGATTGAAGAACCTCCATGAGAGCTTGACGATGGGATTTCAAGGTTTATATGAGATCATATAAGGACATTTTGAGGGGAGACTGATGTAATTGTTTGAGCATGGTGCGATGTGTGATGCCATTAGAAATGGGGTACGTGGGGCCGTAGATAGTGATTTTAGGTATGGGTGTAGATGGTATGTTGGGTATAGGATTGGTTGGTGGTTTAATTGCTTTTTCTTTACCCTTATCCTTCTAAGCATGTTTAGTGACGTGTATCATATTGATCTGAGGGGAGTTGGAAAATGGAGAAGGTGTAGGGTGAGTGGTATAATGACACGACGGGTAAAAACCTACTGGAGGAGAAAAACCCTGTGAGGTGAGTTGGGCGCAACAACATTTGGGTGGAGGTGTGGCAAGTTCTCTAATGCGAACCATGTTAATTTCAAATTTTGGGGGTGGCTCTAGGAGTTGTGAGGGTGGAGGTTGTGGTCATTGAGTGGGCAGTGTAAGAATGGTTATTAGTGTAGTAGGATCCTCATCGAGAAGGTCATCATTGTCAAAGTTGGCCTCTGGAGGACACAACTAGATAAGGACGGTTTTCAAGGCCTTATAGTTCTCCACATCCTTCCCTGGCACATGATGGTATGCACAAATTCTAGTATCGTCAAACCCTATTGGCTTGGGTTTGAGGGGGTCATAAGGTCGGAGTGGCGGTAATGTCATGACAGAAGTCTCAAGGAGGTTGGTTAAAATTTTGGCATAGGACCCTGCTAGTGGATCACAATGGGAAGTTAATGTGGGTTTGGGTGTAGGTGTAGGTGATTGTTGAGGAACGATCTTCGGAAGAGAAGGGGGTCAAGCTATGGGTTTGGGTGCTAGCATGGTTTTTGGTGTTGGTCATGTTTGTTTAGGTATGGGTATAGTAGGTGAACGGGTAGGAGGGTGTGTGGTTGTTTTGAAATCCTTTTTGTGGGTTAGTGGAGTTTTATTTTTGGGTTACACCTTCTTGGGTAAATGTGATGTGGGTGTACAAGATCTAGAAGGAAAATTAAATGGAGGAAGAGGGTGAGTTACCCACGAGGATAACGGGGGTGCTGTGAAGGTAGATGACACAGGTCGTGCTTGGGGTGTGAGAGATAGTGACTGTAGTGTAGTGGGTAATAAAGCAATAGTTGAGTGTATCGGAGGTATGGGTGGTAGCGATGTTGCAGGTGTGAGTGTAAGTCATGTTAGGCATCGAGGTAAGTTAGAGGTTTTTGAGGAAGGAATGGGCTGTTATGTTTTTGGCTTATTGCTAGGTGGAGGTTGCTTGACCAAGTTGGGAAGCTGAGGTCCTAAGACAGACAGGAAAGGTGTTGGTGTGATTGGTGCAGCTGGGGTATGAGTTTGATGGATTTGGTTCTTATGTTTGGGTATAGGAGTAGGTATGGTGTTGACTTTGGAGGATGTAGCTAAATCCAATTTGATAGGTGGATGAGTAAGGCTAGTGGTCGGGGTGACCCCTAAAGTGGTAATAGGTTTAGTTGAGGAAAATGTTGTAGGTATGGGTTTGGGTTTAAGTGTAGGTTGAGTTATGGGTAAGGGTGCAGTTTGAGATATAACAGGCGTCATGAAAGGAGTTATGATAGAGGTGATTATGTTTGGTTTGATTGGTAAAAATATTTTTGGGTAGATAGTGGAGGTATCACTAAGTGACCTCTGCATCTGTGTTGAGACAGGAAGCAAAAGGTGTCCCCATAGTAAGGCTCTATCCACATAATCTAAGTGATCGGTCAAATGTGAGAATGGCATGTTTGTAGGTGGAGTTGATGAGGACCTAATGGAAATTCCCATAAAATGTGTCTTAGAGATAGTAAATTGGCTAGCTTCAGCTTTCGTGGGTAAGAGATCTGAAAGTAGGTTAGCAAGATTTTGGGTAGTAGATGGAGAATGTTGACCAAGAAGCAAAGGTATCTCAACTAGGTCTATGATAAGTGGAGGAGATGATGGGTGCTCCTCTATGGGTGGAGGAGGTAATGGGTGCTCCTCTATGGGTGGAGGAGGTATTGTAGGTAAAGGCTCTCTAAGTGGTGAAGCTAGGGGTGAGATGGTCGCATTGTTAGCGAAAGCCTCCTCCGTAGGTGATGAACGAGATGAAAGGTGTTCCTCTATTGGTGAAGGAACAGGGGAGGTTAGTTCCAACATAGACGGAGAATTTCGGGCTAGGATCTCCTCTATAGAAGGAATATGGGGTAATTGGGAGGCAACGGGTACATCATTAAAGATAGCGTGAACCTCACGGGTATGGGTATCGTGAGTTGAGGTCTCACCGGTTTGATCAGACGAAGGGGCATGGTTGGGAAATGGTTTCTTGAAGATGTGTAGGTTTTGGTTAGTAGGTGCATTAGGATTATCCACAGTTAACTTGCCTTTCTCAAGCATTTCTTAGACAATATTCGTGAAAGTGATGCAGTTACTTTCACTATGACCCTTTACTCGATGATAATTACAGAAATCATGTTCTTTATACCATGAAGGCATGGGGTGAGCAGGGTTAAAACCAGTGTGTCATTTTATAGGTGGAAGGGTGATGGCTCCGGCTTTGATAAGATTTTCCAAGACAGAACATTAAGGTTCCTCGATTGGGGTATATTTCCACTGCTCTCGTCTAAATTGAAAAGTCTAGACAGGTGAGAGGCTAGATGAGGGCGTAGCTTGATTTGATGGATGTGCTAGGCCAGCCTTGAGTACCATTGAGTTAGCAGTGCCCTTAGCTTTTGAATAATTTGTTTTTTGTTTGGAAGAATAAGAGGTAACATTCGACTTGAATGCCAAATTTTTATTGTGTAATTGGATTTTCTTCTCTTCGATGCCCCAAATCTCTAACTTTCGTGCCATAGTGAATGCTTCATCAAATGTTTGGAAAGTTTGGACCTATAAGGTCAATGAGATATGCCTAGCACAAGCCCGTTTGAAGAGCTCGATGAGTTCTATTTGTGGTAGTTGGAAGGTAAGTTGGTTGATCAGGCTACACCAGCAAGTGACAAAATATGTGATAGATTCGTCCTCATACTAACGTGTGGAGTATAGATCAGTCATGGTAACCTTCTTGATGATATTGATAGAGAAATGATCCAAGAAGGCTTGAGCTACCTGATTGAATGAGAATATAGACTGTCTAGGTGACCCACTATACCAATCTAATGCAGGTCTAGTGAGGGACATGGGAAAGGTTCTCAAGAGCAAGGCATCATCATGAGCGATCAAAAACACCCATGTTTGAATGACTGCAAATGTTGTTTTGGGTCTTCTTTGCTATTGAAGTGATTGAATTTAGGCATTTCCCAATGCACGGGGTATGAGTGGATAGGAATGGATGGGTGGATGGGCTCATTGTAAATCTTGTCATAGGTGAGAGTGTTGTGGGATCCTGAAACCAATGCCTCCAATGTTTGCATCTTGTCCCACATCAATTTAATTAGGTTGTTAGTGGGTTGTGATGATTGGGTGCTTCCTGTAGCGTGACAGGGTTGGTTTTGGGTATATAACAGGGGTGGCACTCCAGTGTATAGGGCTGTCATGTAGGTTGATTGAGAAGAAGGTAGTGAAATAGGGGGTATGTACCTGGTGTGAATAATGGATGAAACGGTAGGTTGTTGGTAGTATGTATATGGGGGTGGAAGGGTTGTGGTAACCCTAGTGGTAATAGGGGCTAACGATTGGGGAATGGAAAGGACCACATTCTGAAATGGGGGGATAGGGGTCACCAACACTAGAGGTGTTAATGTAGCTATGGGTATGTGTGAGACATTAGGGGTAGATGAGGTTGTGTTTGGGATAGTTGTCGAGGGTATGGTGGATGTAATGGGTGCCATGGAGGTAACAGAAATGGAAGTCATAGCGGGTATAGGACCTAGCTATGAAACAATTGGTAGTAAAGTAGATGTGGACAACATGGAGCTAGATGGGGCTGATGCTGGAGTAGGTGCGAGATTCAGGGGGATAGATACGGGCATGTTGTATATCAATTGACCCAAGGCATCTCGAGTGGATGAGTGGGAAAGGAAAAACTACAAAGTGGTAGGGTTTTGGTCAAGGATTCATGCGAACTCCTCATCTCTGGTAGTGATAGTGATAGGTTGGATGGGATCCATGGCTGGTCATGAAATTGAAGGTGGTGAAGGACTAGGTAGGAGTGGTTAACAACTGGCATGAAATACGAGTGTGCTTGCTTTTCTTCAGGTCAGCACCATGTGAACTAGTACTGATCAGATAAGGCTGCTCCTTTGTAAATGACACAGAGAACAGCAGGAACATGTGAATTTGGTGGCAAAACATGGATTAGGTACAAAATGGTGGTTGGAATGTGAAATAGGCTAACCGATGTCGGTTAGGGAAAACCAATGCCAATCAGGGGTGACCATTTCTGGTCACTGTAAAATTGAAATAGTGAGTGAAAAGCAGAAGGTGAAATCTAACAGGTATGCCAAATCTTATGATGTTTAAAACGTCAATGGGAATGATGGTAGTGACAGGGACTGTGAAAAGTAGAAGAAAGTGAAATAAAATGTCCTTTTGGGTAGGTTAACCAAAGGACCTGGAACCTACGTCGGTTGGGTATAACTGACAACGGTCAGAGGGTGACCGACGATGGTTACTGTGAAATTGAAACAGTGATGAAAAAAAAGTGGTTGTGAATTAAAATCTGATGTAGAATTAGACCCAGAATTTTGAGAATGATGATGATATGGCCCAGGTACACTCAAGTGAAGCCGGAATACACCAGTTGTGATGAGGAGCATGCAAGGATGAACAAAAAAGTGACTGAAGGAGCACTAAATAACAATTCTCACACCTCTAAAATGCAAGCCTTGCATGGAAAGTCTAAGAAATAATTTGATCTTAGGAGTACCATTTTCTACTAGGTAACATTTCATCTTATGCACATTTTGAGCACACGTACAGCAATGCATTGTGGAAACTTCTAAGAATAACTCTACTCTGTCCTTAGGATGACTTCCTACGAAGAAAATGAGACATGAATTTTAGAACAAGACATGTAGTTTCAGGTACTGTTATGGAACATGGGGGTAGGAGATGATCACTATGAAGTAAAATGACTTGATATAGCAGTGAAGACGGTTTACTAACTAATGAAATCATAAAATCATGTGATCACCTATGATGAATCCTTGCTAGGTAACCTGTCACTACATAACAAGACCATGAACAATAATTATGACATTATAATGTAAGACATGGTAAGACACTATGATTTATTACAGAAAAGGATCTCACGAAGTGCTTTTCTATGACTTTGTTTAGGTCCATACTTAATCAGCTGTTCATGACATCTAATGAAAACTTTTTTTGCCTCATACTACATGTGTAGCTCAAGGTGTTAAATCATGATCCTGTTACGAATCTCCTGACCTTTCATCCCAATTCGACCTGTCTAATTGGAGTTTCCCAAAGATGATGTAAGAGGAATTAGGGATGCTCTGTTTCATTTTAAAAATTCAGATAAACATGATTAAATGGTTCTTGATGTGATTGGTATCAAAAGAAAGATTATCCTATTCTTGCAAATAGATAGATTTGTTGAGACTTACCAAGTAAGACATATTAATGGTAGTACATTTTCTTTCTCCGTGGAAACAAGTGTTGAATTTATAATTGTTTTAGGAATGAATGGAAACTGGGCGTGAAGACCTTGTAGACATGCGAGATGTTTTTTCAGTAGTTATAGATGATTTTTTATCCTTTTGTTTCACCTATTTCTTAGATCATTTATTTGAAGTATTGATGAAACAAATAGGGTATCGAGCGTAGGATAAATACTTTTTTAATTGATGGTTGATCGGGATGTTGCCCACGTATGACTTCTGAATCCACAATCTGATTGTGAGAAGCTTCCTTTTGGCTAGGAGGAACTACCTGTGATACAAAGCAAGACCACCATAAAAATACTAAACAATATATGTAGTGAACTACCTAGCGTATGCTAGATCTCAGGAAGTGTGATACTTCGTAGATGGTTGTCAGTCCATTGTTTTAAACAATTTAATGCGGTAAATAAAGTAAATCCTATTGTAGTTCAAAATGATTTAGGTATCTCACTTAAAAAACAATAAGAAATAGATCTCATCTAACAGGCTATGATTAGAATAGGGTGTGAAAGGTCACAGTGGCTAGGTTTTGGGTCTTTCCAAGTCTAACAAAGGTCTTAGGTAGATCACAGGTGAATGACGATGAAAGGGAAATTAGGTGGATAGGTCATCTGTTCTAGGTTGTATGGGAAAATACAGTAGACCGATGTCGGTTAAGGGTGACCGAGCGGTGGTTAGGTTGTAACCAGTTACCAGTTACTGTGGAGTTATAGGAATGTCGTAAAATGACAAGATTTAGGTATCCTTTGTGATTGCACAATGCACTTTGGTTGGTTGGGATGAGGTATTAGGTGATTTGGAAGTAGGATTTGGCAGGGGTTTTAATGGGTATATGGAGGCATGGAAGTGTTGGGGGAGATCAATGGGTGGCTAGGTAAACTAAATATGATAATATAATGATGAAATGAAATAAACTAGAGAAGTATGAGTGTTATACTTACTTGGATTATGAGTCCTGGATGCACTTGTGAATGAGGGATGGAGGTGTTGATGAGAGGTTTTGAAGGCTGCAGGTGATCACCAACTGAAAGGAAAGCTTCTGAATGGGCTGCATGTACATTCCTCTTTTCTTTGTTAGATCAGATCAATGGTTGGGATGGCTATGTACAAGAAAATAGTGCTTTGATCTCCTTCCTTGCATGCATGTTCTCTTTGGAATTCACTCTCTGAAGATGTGTTATCTCTATGAGATGTGTTAATACTCACCAACCTCATTTTTTCAACTTCCAACCCTGATAATAAGGTTGTTTTTGGGGTTAAAAGGGTAACCGAATGTGGTTCCGGCTTAACCAATGTCGGTTAGGGGTAACCGGCATCGGTTAGGGGTAACCGGCATCGGTTAGGGGTAACCGGCGTCGGTTAGGGGTAACCGGCATCGGTTAGGGGTAACCGGCGTCAGTCAAGGCGGATTTCCTAGGTTTACTAAACTATGGAGATCCTCTTGATTTCCTCGGATTTCATGTCATTAACCCATAGATTAGACTAGGGGCTTCTTGTAAGCATGTGCGAATGTGGTTAGAGGGGATGTAGGCATTGATTTTTAGGGTTTGGCTAAGTCTTAGTTAGTTATGGAAACTTACTAAGAATAGGTCTTAGGTTGAGTTAGCTTGGTGAGGTGTCTAAGTGAACTGTATGTGTGGATATTATTTAAAATAAGATATTTAAATAATAAGTATAGTGAGGATAATGCATTAATTTAATTTAATTAATATTAGTGGGGTGAAATGGGCCATGGCTAGGTGAATGTGATGAAGGGTGCTTATTTGTCGAGGGACCAAAGGGGAGTATGACCTAATTTTAGTGTCTACACCTACCACCTATTATTCTGTTGATTTTTTCCATACCTATGATTAGGTTGTTGATTCCTGAATGGTTGATGACCTTGATTAAATCCTTGGTTTAAGTCTTGTCCTTGATTAGAAAAATTTCTATAGGACAGGGATTGTTACTTCTCCAAAGATATAACTTTATCGGGCAAATTTCTAATCAGTGCTTTCATGTCTTCATCCTCCTTTTTTGTGCTGGAGAGTAAGATGTGGATGTAGTAGGTTGGGAATTTTTCTCAGGAATAGGAGCAATAGAAGACTGGGTAGGTTGAGGTAATTCAGGGTAAAAGGGCATGGGTGGTCTAGGAGCTAATTTACCAGCTTGTATTAGAAAATTTTAATCCCTAATGGCTAATGTATAAACCCTCAGAAATGTTTCACCCCCCATAAATTGAATCATGACAGCAATATCAGAATTTAATGCTCTCAAAAAGTAAATAAATTCACCTTCTATAGTTGGTCTTACAAGGGCTGGAATTCTCTCCCACATTTTCTAAAATATAAAATTGAAGTCTATCATGAGCTCATTAGGATCCCTCTTTATGGTTGGCAACTACTCTAATAAAGAGAGGTTATCTTCCTTCTCTCCAAATTGATTGCAAAGGGTTATTCCCAACTGATTCCAATTGGTGAATGATCTTGTTATCAAACTCCTAAACCATTGCAAATATCTCCCCTTAAATGAAGAGGCTAATAGCCTAATAGACACATCTTGTTCGATAATTTGATGAATAACATAGATATTTGTAATGTCTTGAATATGGTCAATCGGAGTGGTATGATTTTCCCTAGTGAAGAAATGGATACTCTTAAGTGAAGATGTTGGAATAGGATTCTGGGCATTAAGAGCAAGAGGACTGCTACCAGTAAAATTTTTAAATGGTTGATTATGTTGTGTTGCCATTATAATATGTCTGAGAACTCTAGTAGACTAGAACCATGGATTTCCAAGAGGTGGTGTGGAAAGAGTTCTAGTTTGAGGTGAAGGTGAACTTTGAACTGATCTTCCTCTTCTTGGTGATAATTTCATGTACTCAAAATCCCCTTCTTCTATTGTTTTGGAATTTTTTTATATCCTTCTCATAAACCTGAGCACTAACACTATTGGAACTAGTTTATTTGAATGATGGAGTCGTCAGATGTGTAGAAATAAGCCTCCAATGGCTGGAAATTACTGAGTTACACACAAAAACTTAGCAAAGATGAAAATAAAGTTTTCACCGGTCCCACTAAGTGTGCCAAAACTATTGGAGCTCAAATATGCACCCATCCCAAATCATATTAACCTGGGGCTTGAGGCAACATGGGACTATCTCCAAGTTATGGAACTTTAACTGATACATACCTCTAGATAAGGTCAGCTTCCTCTACCTATTCCTAACACTAATACTACTAGAAAAGGAAATGCTACTACCTAACACTAAATTAAATTTCCAAGGGACCAAGGATAGAGAGAAATGTATAAAATTGAAATCCTAAACTAGGGGAGATATAACACCAAGAATAGTGGTGGAGATATTCCAAGTGAGTGAATATATGAAGAAAACAAAGTAGGAGAGGGCAGACAGAAGTGACACGGTCCAAAACAACAGTCAAATATTCATTTGCATGGATCACAACAGATTTTATTCCTGCAAGAAGAACAAAGTATACACAATATACCTGAAAATGCAAGGGAAGGAAAGAAATGCAATATAACACAAGCTAGGGAAAAAAAGCCACAAAACATGAATTTTATTGCTCAAAAGGATGCACAATCCATTACAAAGTGGAAATAAGGAAAGAATTATTTGTAGAATGCTCAAATTTGAGGCCTATGACTCACAAAAGTCTTGGAACAATTTTGACACAATTCCTTTACATTTCATAATATCCCACCCTCAAAATGAGGGGTTTTTTACGTTATATAGAGAGAAATCCTTGAATTTTCCTCACCAACTGACAACCTACATTAAATCCATGAAAAGAGGTATGGGCAACCTTGCTAATTCATTTCCCAATGGTACCTTGCTTGCACAGGAAAACATGGGTGTCATACCTAATTAAACTAGTTGTTGATGTAATTTGTACCGTGTTCATTAATGCCCTTGTCAATGTTGATAATCGTGTATTCATCTAGTTGCATGCTCACCCACTTACAGTCAGTTGTATAGACCCTCAAGTCAGTCAGGAGCATGTCCTCTAGCTTACATTCCTTCCATCAGTCGATTATGTATTCATGCAACCGATAGATAGCATAATTCCCTGCTACCGGTTAGTAGCATTTGTACCATCATCACCTACCTTGATATTTGGTCTGCATCACCCAATCACCATACTTGTGCCACTGATTGGTAGCATACACTTGTTTTTTATCAATGGCATGGGATTTTCTACCAGTCAGTTGCATCCATACACTATCGGCACCTACTGAACCATCACCCGACCATTCCTTCATTAGCTACTATTCGGTATCTTTATTCATGCTACAGCCGGTAGCATTTTAAAATGCTACTGGTTGGTAGCATCTAAATAATAGGCACCCATTGCGTTATGTCCTCCTCTTATGTGATCCTTCACTACCACCGCCTATTCCTACTGATTAACTAAAATAATGATATTTGGAAATCTATATTTTAAGATAATCTAAATAGTAACAATACTTGAAATAGCTAATGAAATACATATATAAAATATTTGATTTTCATACTTAAATGAAATAGAAAGGATAAGGTACTAACTTGAATATAACTTACCTCGCAGTGTGCTTGGGCTCAAATAGACTGATGTGTAGATGGGACAAAATATGAAAATGCTACCCTAAGAAGTGCAACAGTTGGAGATCTAGCTAGACTGAGGGCACCTGGGAGAGTACTAGGGTGCCTATGGTTTCCCTAGTCTATGTTCTGGGCATTGTGGTCTACAAAAAATCTCAAGATCTGAAGTTTGGAAGTGTCATAAGGTCTTTGCAATACATTTATCCTTTTTGCATGGTTGTCGCAATATATTCACTTATTTCGTCGTGGATATGATGTGAAGATCTACCTACAAAACCCTATTCAAAGCGTCAAATTCCTGAAAATAGGAAAAATGCATATGAATAGGTTAGACTGACCTTAGCTACCACAATGGTGGACTTAGAACTAAGTGTTGCACTACATTCCAGACCCAATGTAGTTTTATGTGCTTGTGTGTGTCAATTTTGTGCCTAGGGTGCCCTAGCGCCAATGATGTAGAAGTAAGGGGAAATAATTAGATGTAAAGATGTAAATGGTGGATGGAATAGAAATAATACAACCCTTTCCCCCTATGCTTATGTGATACAGATGTTGAAGATGCCCAAATACAGTCCATTGCCTTAGTAGATAGCTAGCCCTTGATAAATGATAGTCCGCCCATAAAATAGTGAGTATGTTATGTTTATATAGGGATCTCTTGTTCAAATTTCAACACTAATGACTCTGACATGTTGACTAGTACCTAGTGGAATGAATGGGAAAATGACAAAGACCGACATTGAATAGATAAATTAGACCCAAGTGTTACAGGTACCCAGGGCACCCATGGGGGTGCCCTAGCACTACCCTAAGTGCCCCATTCAAGGACTAGAGACAAAAATCAAGAAAATTACAACACTTAAGACTCACTAAGAGAAGACCAAAACTTGAATACAAAACTGACAAATTGTACCAGAAAAATGACGATGGCTGACTAGCTACTAAGTGACAAAAGGACTAGGGGATGAGTCATTATTGAATAATTTTATAACTGTGAGATCCATATATAAAATAACATACTTTGTGGTATAAATGTAATAGTAAGTGTGCATGATTTTTTGACTACATTTTCCCCCACTTTATGTTGGTGAGAAAAATTGCTTGGTAACATAAAGTAGATAGAGATATGTACCTGAGAAAAGTCAGAGAAACCCATGTTGTAGTCGAACACGCAGATGTGTAGTAGAAGCGTGCCAATAAAACCATAAAATGTGTCATAAAAATATAAAAGCATGTTGAACCATGGATAGCAGGTTGATCCATGTAAGTAGTAAAAAAAGTGTAAATGAGATGAAGTGCACTAAATGAAAGTGATGATTAGGATGAATTATGATGATTGGTCAGATGGGGTAGGGAGTGATCAGTTCCCAACCTGAACGCTTGTATACTAATGAATAACCATGGGATTTGGGTGTCCTGCCACCAGAGGAAGAGTGTAAGGAGAAAAGTGTGTTATTCTCCAATATCTAACTACATCCTCAAGATCTAGCCATTACAGATGGACTCAGATCAAATTTTGTGGTTTTTGGATCCAAATAATTTTGATCAAATAGTTGACCCATATAGGAGTGGTATAGGGAAGGCACTCTTTCCCCCACTCCATGGGTGTTTCCACAATGTGATGGCTTCCAAGTTAGCTCATCTGAAAGTAAATACAAAATGTATGAAGGCTTCAAAGTTAGGTCATCTAGAAGAAAGCATGCATAATGTGAGAGGGCTTCTAAGTTAGGTCATCTGGAAGAAAGTGCAAAATGTAGACAAACTTCTTAAGTTAGGTCATCTGGGAAAAATGATGAATGAAATATCCCAAGATAGGTCATCTTGGAGGCCACACATAACTCCCAAGTTAGGTCATTAGGAAGGGAAATTAATTTGAACTCATATTTATTGAATGATCTCAATTTGTTAGAAATTTTGAACGTGTTAATTGATTGATTGATTGGTCAGATTGTTTGATTAGTTACTCGTGGAGAGATTTTACGCAAGTTTCCCCCAAGTTAGGTCATTAGGGGGAAAGTGATGGGAATTGGTGAATAATAGCATGGAAATATTTTTAATCACTTTTTTACCCCCATAGTTAGGTCATTAGGGGAAACTGATAAAGAATTGTATAGAAGAATTGCATACTTGTTTCCACTAGATTAGGTCATTAGGGGAATTATTGGTGAATTGTCACATTGAATTAGTAATGTTTGCAAAATGTGAATTGGTAATGTTGATTGATCATGAGTAATATAAGGGGAATTATAGGATGACCCCAATGATATGTTCCCCCTTTCGGCGAAAGGAGAAGTGATGAAAAGAACAAACACTAAGCTGAAAAGTAAGCACGATATAGATAGAAAGTGGTAACAAATCACCAAAATGTGTATGAAATGGAATGAAAGATCCACATTCAAATAAAGATTACACTCATACAATGTGTTCAGTATAGTGGTGGGAAGAATTCTAAAAATAATTCCACAAAGGGGGTGTAAATCAGAGTAGAAAGTGCTCAAGATATGATAAAAATAATGTAGTGTGTATTAGTTATGGTAATAAGCCCAAAATAACAACTATAGTAAAGTAGGTGATCAAAAGTAACTATAAATGGTAAAGTGAAAAATTGTTTAGGTACTTCATTTTTTATTTTACGTGATTGTGAGAGTGTGAAAAGGTTGAGTAAAAATGTTGCAACTAAGTGAGAGCAGCGCGTCCTATGTTGGTTTGAGAGGGTGGTGACCGTCGTAGTGTCATGTACGACTGTGGAATTGGTAAGTGCCTTGATTTTGCAAAATGTATGGTGTAGTAGTCATTTGTATTAAATTTTTGAAAATTTGTGATTTTTTATTTTCTTAGCGTTTGAGACCTGGACAAGAGTGGTGAGGGCGATAGTGACCCTTGGGATAGGAGCACCCAGAACTGGGTGCTAGTGTCCTGCTCTTGGGTGCCCCAGTCTTGCATCTGATCCCCCTGGTCTAGAATGTGTGCATTTGGTTTATAATGGTGAAAAACATTTTTTTAGTATGATAAATAAGTGTATTTGGTTTTGTAATGCGTTATAATGTTGCGTTTGTTGTCATTTTTTGGTGTACAGAGGGATATCCACTCAAGGGAGTTCCATGTGGTGGGAGGCATATGAGTACGTTGTTAGGGATAAGGTCTATCAGATGATGATTGGGATGTGATGGACCATGTGTCGGCCTATAACACATAGCATGGATGGGGGATGTACCCCATAATATTCCCATGTTGACTTCCCTATGTGACGAGATGGTGTGTCGATATGTGCACATTTTGGTTACCTAAGGGGGAGATGATTGTTACATTAGAGGATGTATATGGCATACTGTGATTTCTGATTGTGGGGGAGAGTGTGCGGTTATGCCATTGGAGAATATGGAGTGGCAGATGTGAGCCGCAAGATGATATTTTTGGGACTTGAGTACCTATCCGAGGCCCATATCAAGTTTGGATGCTATATTACGGTCTAGGGTTCCACGCTTGTGGAAGTTCATAGTGGTTGTGATTGCATCATGTATAGCCATGGAGGGAGGAGGATGTAGGCATCTTGTATAAGATGCATGACATATGCCAGTGATAGAGGAGGAGGGTACTAGATATGCATGGGCATGGTGTGTGTTGGCCCACCTATATAGGGACCTATACCGATTTACACATGAGGAACATGGTGGAGGGATAGTAAGCCACCACACTATTGCATGTATGGGCATATGAGCACATAGCCATATTGAGACTAGTTGGAGGTCCATGAGGAGAGTGGGCTAGGTCCAGAGATATATGCACGACAATGGGTTGACATGTTCATAGTAGAAAGATGGACACCGATACCTATAGGGAACTGATAGATAGAATTGGGCCCAAGGAATTCATATGGATACCAAACCATGACAATGGGTGATGGAGAGATGATGCTAAAAAGTTACGATGTATTCAAAGGACTTTGTGGTTAGAGGACCACTTTGTAGGTGTGGCGAATATTTTTTAGGTAGAGAGGGTGTCACGTTAGTTCTGCATGGCTCAGGATGTGCCCCTAGATCCATATATATGGTTGTGAGCTATTAGAGCACTGAGGATGACCAGAGCTAGGCCAGGACCAACAATAGAGTAGTTAGTACCATCAGGGCTAGGTGAGGTAGATCCCTCAATAGAGCCTATGTTGATGGATATGACATGGGTTACACGGAGGAGTAATGGGCATGGTAAGCGACTCATCAGTGGGTTTCGGTGTACCCATTAATCATAGGTCCAATAGAGTTACTGCATAGAGGAGGAGGAGATAGGGGAGCCACATGCCCCCGATCCTATAGCAGTAGTCTTAGCTGAGCGTAAGTATCATGTATATGTGTATTGTGTTATTTCATGGTATACGTATATTATGTTATGTAGTTGTCTAATACATTGTAATTTTTTTGTAAGTGATGTGTATTGGTCGTTGATTGTGGACACATACATCTCACACATTGATGTGGAATGTGTTGACCGATGTGTTTGGTGGAGGTATACTCGAGTGTGTGCATGATATTGTGGGTGAGCATGCCCATCTATTTGAGCCAGTAGTCATAGCAACATTAACATGTACTATGGGTTGTTAGGTAAGAGGGACGAGGCATGTGAGGAGACTTGATGAGCCTGAGAGGTGGTAGGTGGTTTTCCCTTAGCACAAGATGTGTTTGCATGATATGTGGATATGTAGCACCAATGTTCCGAGTAGGCTATGGAGATTACCTTGCTACGGAGGTAGGTCGAGAGATATCAAGGTTGTGAAAAGAAGCATTACGCATTGGGGGAGAGGCATCTATTTCTAGAGTTATTGTGGTTCCTGAGAGTGATAGTGACGATGATTTTTAAGTGGTACTATTGCATATGATATAGGGGAGTTTCCCCCGGTGATGGGACATATATTTTGTTATGGTGATTGTACTAGTTATATATTTATGGACAACTATTTTTTTATATCTGATAAACCTATCCTGTAGTGTTTTGATGTCACGATGTGACTGATGGTGTATGATTCTAAAGTTATTGTCCTAGTATATGTAACATGTTGTTCATGTTTTATTAATGTACATTCCCATTAAGATGTTAGTATTGGTACACAAAATGTGTATGGTGAATGATGAAAATGTATATAACCAATGTAATGTGATTGATGAAATATTTATTAAATAAAATGTGTTGCACATACTTAATGTAATGATTATAATAGAATAGATGTAAAAATGGATGATGTATAATTTTCAAAGAAAGAAACGTGTTGTATCAAATGATAGTAGGATGTGTATTAAAGTGTTAGTATGAGGAAAGTATGAGGTTAGAAGATTAGTAGATTCCCCCAAGCTTGCAAATGGATAGGCTCATTGAGTTAAGACCCCTCAAAAGTCAAGAATGAGTCACGTAAGAAAGAAGTGCATCATTTGGAAAATGATTGAATGTGCTAGACGAGTGACAGAGTGCGTGATGAAAGGTTCTTAGAATAAATCCCCCAAAATTTGTGTAATAAGGGGAAGAACACAAGTTCAACATTGGGGGGTAAGGTGATGGCAATCACCTAGCAAATACCAAGGTACGGCATGAAGTGGTGGAAGAATGTGGGATGGATGCAGAATGAGTGTATGAATTGAACTCATATCATATGCAGCCTTGAGATATGCAGAGGGATAAAGTATCCCATGTGATGGAGCAGTGTGAAGTGGTGGATAGCGTGAATGTAATGGATGCAATGAGTGATGGTGGTGGTAGTGAATGAGGTGGAGAACATGCAGTTTGGGATGAGTAACCTATAAACTGAGTACCTGATGTAGTAGGCCTCTATTAATGTGGAAAGGAGACATGGAATGCTCATGAGAGACAAAATGAGATAACACATGTATCCTCTAGTTATTACAATCGATCATGAAGGGAGAGAAAATCATTGTCCCTATGGACATTTATGTGATGGTAATTACAATAAGGTTGATCACGTTGACAGTTGTAAATGGTGTTTATGGATGATGTTAGTTGGATGGTAAGAGAATTAATAACTCATTAAGTAACACATGTAACACATCATGTGGTCGAGCGTGAGGAGAGAAATGTAGAGGTTCATACATGACCAAGTTAGAGTGGTAGGAGTATTATCTAGTCATAGAGCTAGATAAGAAGTACACTTTGGTTGTGGAGTTGGTTGAGTGTGTTTTTTTGGAATGTGAGGAAAAGATGGAGATTGTTTTGGATTCTCAATCAGAGATGTGGGTAGAATACTAGATGAAGCAATGGTTAGACTCTAAAGAAGTATGGGTAGGCTCTATGTCATGTGATGATATAAGATATTTTTATAGGTCAATAGAACTTTATAACATAGGATAATGAATGACTCACATGTGTCATATTGTAATCTTTCCTTGAGTGGAGGAATTTGGCCATGACAAAACAACAAATTATTTTTTTTAGGTCAATAGGTTGGAATACGAGTCTGATGCATACAAACATTTAATCGCAAGATATAATCATTAATAGGTTCAGAGGAGCCCTAATGTAAAGTAGGCATATAATCATAAGTGATTCTAGGGACATTATTGATGATAAAGTGATAGAGGAAAGCATACTCCATGTCATAGAAATTACTAATGGACCCAAAGGGGAGTTGAGTGTACCATTGTAATGCTTCATTAACAAGATTATATCGGAAGCCCCTAAGTAATAATCTATCATTGGAATAAGAGGCCATAAGCGAGTGGTAATGGAGGAGATGAGAATGAGGGTCACTACTACCATCAAAACATGTGAAATTAGGAATGACAAAATCTTGAGGAAATGCAGAGGTATGAATACTTTTAGGGATTGGATTACCATGTAATGAATTGTTTGTCAATAGAATCGTAATAAGCCTTACTTTCTAAAGTAAGGGAGTGTACTTGAGATTTTAGCTCACCTATTGCATGCATGAGGGAGATGATATCATGTGAAGTAATGGTGGAAGATGGCAACAAAGTATTAAGTGGTTGTAGTTTTCCATTATGGGTAATCATAGAAATATCAAGAGGTGACAAGGAAGATTCTGATGCTAAGGGCACACTAGGAGTAGGATCCGAGGAAGCTATAGGAGATGAGATAGATGAATTTTATATATCTATGGTGTGGACTATCATCATAAACAACCTTAATAGATGAAGTGACCCATGGAGGCACATCTATATGAGAGGATGGGCTAGGATTTGTAGATGATGTAGTAAGAGGCAAAGAAGAAGCAATAGATGGTGGTGACTCAGGAATATCAGTAGATGCAATATCAAGAAAAGATAATAATAGAGTAGGAGAGTCACATTCAGTAATGTAGAAATAAGGAGAACCATGACTATCATCAGCCTCACTAGTATCAGATAGAACCTCAGAAGTGATAATGTTACTAAAGAGGTTATCAATAGGATTGTCAACATAATGTAAAGAAACATGCAAAGTAGAAGGAGATGTAGTAGGGGAAGGAATTTCAAAAATGGTATGATCATGAGAAGAAATAATATTAGTGGTTGGAGTGATAGAAGAATCAGTGTGGACTTGTGAATGATTATCAATACCTAGATAGTAATCAATAAGGGAATCATCTAAAGTTTCTTGTGAAATATCAGAAGGAGGATCACAAGTGACCGTATGGCATGGTGTACAATGAGTAAATGTGATAGGATCCTCAAAAATGTTGATTCATATAAGAGAATCTATAAAACTAGTAGGCACATGTTGTTGGCCATCTAATAATTGTTGAATATGATTGGGTGTAGCAAGCGGAACACTATAGAGAGTTTTGAGCTCAATTATGTTAGCCTCATCATAAATGGGGTTAACACTGAAGTGAGACACAATGGGCAAAGAAGATGAGTGATATTTAACCATTAGGGTTTTATCGGATCCTAAGGAAAACCATTCAAATAGTCAGGCTCACCAAAATGATTAACTTAAATAATGATATTTGGAAATATATATTTTAAGTTAATATAAATAGTAACAATACTTGAAATAGCTAATGAAATACAGATATAAAATATTTTATTTTAATACTTAAATGAAGTAGAATAAATTAAATAGAATGGATAAGGTACTGACCTAAATATAACTTACCTCGTAGTGTGTTGGGCTCAACCAGACTGATATGCGAACGGGACAGAATATGAAAATGCTACCCTGAGAATTGCAACAGTTGGAGATCTTGTTGGGGTGGGGCACTTGGGAGAGTATTGGGGTGCCTATGGGCACCCTGGTCTATGTTATCGACACTTTTGTCTATAGAAAATCTCAAGATCTAATTCTAGAAGTGTTACAAGGTCTTCGCAATGTATTTATCCTTATCGTGTGGTTATCACAATATCTTTGCTTATGTCATTATAGATATGATGTGAAGATCTACCTGTAAAACCTTATTCAAAGCATCAAATTCCTAAAAATAAAAAATGCATATGAATAGGTTGGACTGACCTTATCTACCATAATGGTGGAATTACATCTAATCGATGTACTACATTACAGACCCAGTGTAGTTCTATGTGCTTGTGTGTAGAATTTTGTACCTAGGGTGCCCTAACGCCAATGACGCAGAAGTAGGGAGTAATAACTAGATGTAAAGATGAAAATGGTGGATGGAATAGAAAGAATACAACCCTTTCACCTATGATTGTGTGATTCGGATGTAGAAGATGCCCAAATGCAATCCCTTGTCCTAGTAGATAGGTATCTCTTGATAGATGATAGTTTTCCCATAATGTAGTGAGTATGCTATATTTATATAGGGATATCTTGTTCAAATTTTGACACTTATGACCCGACATACCGACTGGTACCTAGTTTAATGAGCGGGAAAATAATAAAGACTAACCTCAAATAGATAAATTAGACACAAGTGTTACGGGGACCGCGGTGCCTAAAATCACGGACTGGGGTGCCCCAGCACTACCCTAGGTGCCTCATTCAAGGACTAGAGATAACAATCAAGAAAACTACGACACTTAAGACTCACTGACATATGACCAAAACTAAACAAACAACTGACGAATGTACCAGAAAATTGATGATGGTGACCAACTAACTAATGACAAGACTATGGGATGAGTCATTAGTGAATACTTTTATTACATGAGATCCATATAGAAAATAACATACTTAGTGGTATAAATGTAATAGTTGCATGATTTTTTACTACACCTACTATTAGTCGGTAGTAGTCTTATATGTTGTCAGCCGATAGCATATTCATGCAACTAGCCAAGTAGCAACCCTTCTACCTATTACCATCCTAACTAAAACCAACTCGGAAACCTCTCACAACATCTCACCCAGCTCACCAAATCAATTCAACTCAGCCAAGCCATTCGTGAGCTACCCATGTATCTACAACACATTGCCTTCCACTTTACCACCAATGCCTAGAATTGTTAAGTTGTCTAATTTGCGGCAGGTCTAAAATTGGACAACACTTTTCTAACATCTAATCTCAATCACACATAATACCTTTGCCACCTAATAACCTACTCTTGTTCTACGGTTCATACTTAACTGTTGAGGGAGAAATTATTAAATGAACCTCACATAACACACATCCGTTGGGGGTTATGTGGCACCTCTCATCTGCACATCTTGTATATCATAGCACACCATCACTTTTACATAGCATCTACACATCTTGGTTATATTTACTCTTGTTAGCTTATACTACTTGCATGTTGTACTTTGTTTCCTATGCTATCTAGATTCTTAGTATGTCATTATCTTTTTATATACACACGTGTGCGTTCACATCGTATCTTAGGGTGAATGCGGGACTCTTATAGATTCTTACACGATGCATGATACTCAACACCACTCTTTACCAGTTCCATCATGGCTCCTGGGGGATTCTTCCTTTTTCTACTATCCTAATACACATCACGAGTCCTATAGTTTTAGTATTTACTACTTATTTTCACTTAATTTTCACTTATATATACATGTTTTGACATACTGTTTATCTTTCTAACATGCTAAATAGTGCTTCATGTGTAGAATTTTTCCTTGTAGGATTATATATAACCATGGTTATCTTTCACCTCTTGTTTTCTATTGTTTTTTATTTTTTGTGGGCTATGCCTTATGTCTTGATTGATCATTGTTTACTTATGGCCGCTTCAGCCCTGATTATCTTGTGACATTATGAGTGATGTCCCATGTATAAAACTACTTTTCGAGGTCCCTCTTGTCTTCATAATTATTTGTTACATTTTATTCTATTACATGTTAGCTTTTTTACACTAAAACTTATTTCTAGCGTATATTGTTTGCATGTGCCTTGGTTTCTACCATGCACATCCCCTACCCCCTGCAGGTATCCACTACATGATATGCATTTCAGTCTCAAGTCCTCTCATTTGGGCTACTTCCTCCTATATTCATGCACCCCAAACGAGGGGGGGAAACTATTGGGTGAAAAAATCACCCTTCTAGTAATACATATCTATAGAACAAAACAAAAAGGTACAAAATTGATAAGGGTGCACAGTTACAACGTGGTCCAAAATCATACTTAGATCACACACACAAAGAAAAAACTAGTGCCTAGTATCATATAGGAATTTTGGGTGCTTATGTCCCACCTGGGAACTTGTGGTCCCATGGTAAAATCAAACAGTTTTGTAGTTCATCACCGTTTCCAACAAGGTACAGTATTAAACACTTGTTTTCAGTTAGAGCATTCATTCATACAATTATAATAGGGTTACAATAAGGTTACAAATCAGTTAGAAATCAAGGACATGCTAATTTTTAGTGGCACTTTGAGAATTTTCATGGAAGGAGAGTGTTTTCATGCAAATGTGCAACAGGAAAATTTACAATTTTCAAGCATGACAACAATACCCTGTGTCAATATTTTCGAATTTTACCTTCCCAAGACACCCCAGGTCTACCTGTCCTCAACACCGGCCTTACCAAGTCAGTCCAATGAACCCCCAATGGATGTCAACTTATTCTCCTAGGTGAATTGGGAAATTCAATTCAATCCCCCTAGGTGATTTTAGGAGTTCTCAATGAATGCCATTTTTGGGAAGTTTTGGGAAGGGCTACCATTGGCCTTCCCAGGACTAGTATGACCCCCTGGAGTGGAACAAAGGAGAAGAATACAACATGGAGAATAAATTAGAGGTATAATAACATCAAGGAAATTATATTGTAAGATTCATGAAATATCTTGAATCTTGGGGCAGATTCATCAGAAACAAGGTTCTCGGGCCTAGGCAGTGCACAAGGCCAAAAGAGCTAATGAGCTTCAAGAAGATATTTTGATAGATCCAAAAGGAGTTAGGAGATAAATAAGACATATTCAGAAAGGTAATTCAGATCTCTACAAGATGGTGAAATCATATTTTTCACAACACCTAGGTGCAATATGTTTACATCCATTTTGTCTCATACTTAGTCATGGATCCAGAACAAAAATCCAATTTTTAGGGCTCAAATGAAGGAATAAAGATTTGAGACTCCAAAAATTAGATTAAAAATTCCATTTTAAGTTAAATTCATATAAAATTTTACCTTGAAACTCCATCAGGAACTCCAGATACGGCCTTCACAAGTTCACTCTCAAGTCCTCATACTTAGTCATTTTTTGAAATGGACACGCGTCAGCTCCAAGAGCCTAGAGAATTTTGATGTCCCTTTCATCCCTTTAGCAAAGGGACATAGGGGATAGTAAAAATTTCCCAGACCTTTTTATCCCTCTGATCACTCATAAGACCCTCTGCATCACCAATTTAGCCCCCAGGAGCTTACCGAAGCCTATCCCCTCAATGCACAGATGACTGCCAAGTCCGTAACCTAGCACGATGTTTAAATTGACGTCCCTTTCATCCATTTAGATAAAGGTAAATAAGGGACATTAGAATGCACCCAACCCCAAGTATGTCTTTTGGTTCTCCATATGTCTAAATTTCAACCCACATGTGCTTACCTCAAGCTCCCTAGCCCTAATGTTCAGCCGGTTGGATCTTGCCAAGTGTTAGCTCCAGGCGTGATGTGCAAATTTATTTCCCTTATTTCCCTTTAGCTAAAGGGAAATCAGGGACAAAAAAATTTTCCTAACCCTCATGCTTGCATTTTTGTATCAATGTGTATCTAGACTTAGTCATTTTCATGCTAGTTCATCCCCCCACATTCTCCTCGCACTGCTGAAATGTTGTCAGATCTTCCCTAGAATTCCATGTTCCATGTTTTCTATAAAGACAAGATCTTTGATGCTATCATACCATGAAAACATAAAAAATCACAAATAAATTCATATTTAAATGAAGAAATTTGAATTAAAATGAAGATATTTTGTCTGAAAATCCTCGTAGTCAAAAATGGAGAAATGTTTGTTTCTCTCTATCTAGAGCACGAATCGAGATGTTGTCTTTTGCAGAATTCCTCATTTTTCAAGATGATAAAGATGCAATAAATGGGAGGTAAATGGTGGTCTTAATCATTTTTTCCAACAAAAAACCCCATTTCGTGCCTTAGCTCACATTTGTCATATTTCCCATTAATCCAGCAATGGAAACGAGTTAAAAACTTGCACACGAACTCCAAATGAAAAACCTATCACAATGGAGTTGATTTCATCATGATCGGAGGAAAAAACTAGATGTAAAAATTTAAAGCTCCATTAATGGCCATCATGGCAGCTCCATGCTCGAAGCCACTACCAGGTGAAAATTTTAAATTTTATTCCTAAGCATTCTAGTGGGAGAAATCAAGTGAAATTCGGAGGGCGTGATGGTGACAACAAGCCAAGTCCAAAAAATTATGTTCTGTCACAAACCAAGAATTGGATATCAAAGTTCCAAAAATATTAATTTTTCCTATATAGACTTTCTATGTTTGGAAATTCATCATCAAAAGTAGTTATGGCGAAGGCTGTGTGTACTGAAGATCCCCAAGAATCTAGAATGATTGTCTGGAGCAAAAAACAGCGAAAATGAACACTTACTAAGAATAGTAAGCCCCCTATATGGGTGCCTACTAAAAATATCAATTCATTCAAAGAAGCAGTCAAGATGAAGGCAGATTTAACAAAAGAAGCATACAAGGGGATAAACATTCAAGTTAGCAACATCGGTTGGAGTTTAGAGAGATTAATTCTGACACTTACTAAAAATAGTAAGTTGTCTCTTACGCACTTCAAAATAGGTACTTGATCTTCAATGGATGATTATATAATCTTTGTAAGGATTCAAGAGGAAAAAAAATACTCATTAGAAAGCTAATATAATCCTCTACAAGGTGGAATCCTCATGTTTTTAAAAAACTCTTTACACTTTGCAGTGGATCTTATTCTTCACAGGGATAGTTGATAATCCTGATTTAAAAAGTGGGCCATTTTAAGGAATTTTAGGAAGAATTAAAATATTATATCCATCTCGTTGATATTTTAAGGTTGTTTGGAGACAAAATCATATAAAATTTCACCCAAAAATACCTCCCAGAGCTCCGGCAATCTCAATTTCAAGTTCACTCTCCCAGCAGGTCAAATTCTTATGTTTTGCCTCTCAAAAGTGCAAGGTACATTTTTGTGCACCTCATATCCCTTTGTAAAGGTGAAATTGGGAAAGCAAAATGTTACCATTCATAAATTTTTCTCTATTTCTCTGTTTAATCCCAAATTTTTTACATCACATGAGTATTTGCAATCACCAACTCTTCCTCCAGTTTCAGATCTTAAAGTGCAAAATCACGCCTCTGGGAACAAAGTGGGTTTTTTTATCCCTCTCATCCCCTTGGTGTAGTAGGGAAAGTAAAATGTGCCCATGCAAATATTTTTCCCTACTGATCTGTACATCATGAAAAAAATTGCATTGCGTGTGTCTTGCCTTGCTCTATCATGACCCGCAGTTCCTGGATCAAAATTTTCCACCTTGATGCACTTAATAAAAATAGCATGTGTCCATGGTGAGGCATACTAAAAATAGAAAGTGGATGAAAAAATAAATGCAGCATTAACAAAGGAGGATTGATATGTGTCAAAGGATTTAGATTTCATCGCATTGGATCCTTTCATTAGATCATTAGGCAAAGATCATTGCACTTCATCAGAGGTGGCTTCTAATTCTTCCTTCTTCTTCTTCTCTCTCTATTTTTCTCACTTCTCTCACCCTCCCCCAACTTTCTCTCTCTTCCATGTTATAATTCTTTGTTGGGTGCAATTTTTATATATCCTTAATAAAATTAAAAATCAACTTCATATTTCTAATGTAAAAGTCACCTTTATGTTATAAAAAGGGACTTAAAAGTTTCCTAGGAAGTTGAAAAGTTTTAATTTGTGTGACATATGAAAAGGCATTGGGCGGGTAGATGAAGAGTCATCTCTCATTCTATAAATTATAAAGGCTTTATCCATTTCAAAGGTGTTGGTGATTGATTTTTTAAACTCAAGAGTACATTTGTAATTTGAGAGAACAAAGGAGATAGTCCATTTTCTTCCATTTTCCTCTCACAATTATTCCTCCATTCCCATGCTATGTACAATTTTAACTAAAATGCTAAGTAAGGAAGAAGATTTCTATTTTCGAAGACATATTAATGTGTGCATATTTGTATAAATGGTTTCCTCTAGCTAGTAGCACATAGATTTTTTGGTTGTTTCTTCTCATAAATGCATGTGTTGAAATTTCTAACTAGTGTGTACAGGAATATGATTTTCTACCCACAACATTATTTCTCCTACGTCATATTCTCACTCCCTTTCCTGCACGATCAAGACAAGAGTCTTATCTAGCAATAATGATTGTCTAGCTTTTCCACAGGGGCAGTGGAGTGCCCCTATTTGATCCCTAACCGTAAGTCCACTAAGAAAATCCACTTTTATTTACGTATGCAAATATAGAAAATGTACCATTTAAGTAGAGGGACTTTGACTCCCAGAGTGTTGGCAAGAAACTGATAGATTTTTCCAACTAAAAAAAATTCTCAGCAACACCTCTATAACATCCAATTATTACTTTGACAAATAAATCAAGACATGCTCAGTATATTCACTTTTCTCCAAGTTTCTCCTAGCTAGGGTTTTGCTAAGGTTTCAAACCAGCTTGCCTTCTTAACGATCGTTCATAAAAATGTGACAATCAAACCACCTCATTCATTTTATTAAATCTTCATAAATGACCTAAGAATATAACCAAAAATATCAGGTCCCCATACAAAGAATACAATTAACAACCAACATCACAAGGTAAAATTTTTCTTTTAAAACACATTGTTACTTACCTGGTTTCACCAAAAATTTCATATATTCAAATTTATTTATCACTTTGACCTAAAACATTTCATGAAGAATCATGAAAACATCATATAACTTTCCATGCTAACCATATATTCAAAATTCATCTCACAATCTCCAACCATTATGACTTACATGTGCTTACTTGTCTGTTTCTCACTATTTTCTTCCCAAGGACCTCATAGAAGCATCATACCTCTAAGTTTTGATAGGAAACTCACCATACATACCTATATACCATCACCATACTGCTACCATCCACCAAAATGAATGATAATCACCAAATCTCATACCTCCTTTCCATTCTGCATGCTCGAGGGCTAGAAACAAGCCTAAAATGACCTGAATAAATCGTGAAACCTCTTGACCTGACCATATTGACCTCATGAAGATACATAGACACCTAAAAAACACCTCATGGACCATGAATGAATTCATGAAAACAGCCAATCAAATCAAGTGTGCTCATACCATGACTTTTCCTAGCAAACCAAGCTCCAAGACCTCCTAGAACTTCACCAAACATGGAAACTCTCAATAAACATTCATGCTTGAAACTTGAACAACACCTCATGGAGACACAAACCACACCATGAAACTATTTTACATCAATGGAATTGACATTAATGACAACAAAAACACATAATAACCAATAATTTCCCACTTTTTCATTAATGGAAACCGCCTTTAGAAACATTGATGGAAACCTACATGACCAACACACTACAAGACTCTTTTCCCTGTTTATGATGCATCTCTCGCTCTTTTACATATATTAAAAATGCTACAATGAAACTACTACATGGAAAATGACAACACATGAAAAAAACACAATGACAACAATGCTAAATATTGACTTACTTGTTTGAGTATCTCCCCCTAGGCTTGTATTCTCTCTTTTACGGCCTCAACAGTAGAAAAAATAGATCCATTGACATGACATGAGCCTATAATAGCTCCCCTTAAACATATGCTCTCCATTTTGTCTTCATACTTGTTCTAAATCTCCTTTCTAGGACTATACCATGCTCAAAACTCAAATTTTTGTCTTCAATGTTGATAAAACACCATTCAAAACCTCTATCCCTAAATCCCAATTTCAATCCATAAATCAAATTTTATCAAGATATATAAGCCCAGATACTCTAGAACATTCCTCTTTATATCTCCCCTTGGAGTTATACCATCTTACTCTAGTAGAAAACACAAGAATTTGACTCCTTAACTTACTTGCATGGATTGAATATGAATCCACCACTATATAGTAGTCCTAAAGTACATAAAAATGATACTATGTATTTCTTCATGTTATTCTTCACTTAATGTATTAATCAATCATGATTCTTTATTTTGGCTGGATCTCTTGGTACAATGCTTCTTTGTTGCATGCTTAGGACTCAATCTTCTTAGACTTAGATATAATTAACAATCTTAAAACATCCAAATCACTTACCCCCATGGTCAATAAGTTTCTCCTTGTGTTAGGAATAACTTCTCAATCCTTGAAAACCTTCTCCAAAATGTATACACTAATACAATCTCTTTGTTTCTTGTTGGTGCAAAAAAGATCATCTAGATCAAGTCGCAAAGAGAAAACTCAGAGTCTTAGACATAGTGAGTCTAATTTGCACTTACACCTTGTAATCTTCTCATCACAATCATTATACACTATCCAACAACACTTCAAAGAAAATAATCAGTCATAGTATACTTTCTACAATCCTTGTCTATCATATATTTAAGCATCATCTCTTAGGAATGAAGAGAATTTATACTCTTCCTCATAACAAGTTGATCACCATAATACCTTTTGAGTGTTCACATCAAAATAAATTTGTAATTTATAAACATGGATCATACCCAAACTTTTGATAACATTTTCTCATCTTGCAGGCCTTTATCAAGAAGAAATGTTTCTTGCAATCACAGTTTCATCTCATACTCTTTCTCAAATTACCATGATAAATATCAAAATATTGGATAGTCACATCATCTAGGCTTAATGTTCACATTCAAAATTGTACTTTATTCTTTGAAGCTCCATCAACTTGATCAGGAAAACCTCTACCATATTTCACTTGGACTAATGTTATGCTCATCCTAAAATTTCTTGAAGACATGCTACAACATCAAAAATAGCTCCTTGCAATGCTAGAATGACTTTAGAAGGACATACCTTGTGAAACCTTGACCTTAAGAGGTATGCACATATTTCTTAGACCCTATTCATGCTCTTAAGCCACTCATACCTTTCTCCAACTTTCCATTTTAATTTTTATTATTACTTCAAGAAGGATAAATCAAAGAGTACCAACTCTCCTCAAATATAATATTACACATGAATATCTTCTACTCAATTAGGCTTTTCTAAATATCCTTGCATACCTCATAATACTGATCCATTCATAGTTTATAAATACTTACCAAATCTATGAAGAACTCTACCACCTAGTTTTCTTTTCCAAACCCAATTCATAACCAAGTATGATAAAATTTTTAATTCCATACTTTAAGGGAGAAATGTAGACACTTATATTTGTAATTTGTGTCTTGCAACAACACGAATTTCACAACGCCTTGGCACTAGTACACACTTGTCAAGATTGGTCAATTGTGTTATCCTTAGGTGTCTCCCATTCATTATTTCTTGCACAAATAGCTCATTTATTCACACAATGGTCATATTAGTACATAGGATCAACCTAAACCCTTGCATAGTACAATCCTAGTTTTCAAAGTACTTGCATATGCATCCCTAACAAAAATGTCTAGAATGGGCCATAACATCCCTATGTTATGGCCCTTCCCATCCGCTTTAGTCCCTTTCCTTCCAATGACTCTTTTATTGATTCAAATTCCTTTGGGACACTTTTAGTCAACCTTCTTTGAGTTTTCTAGATATAAGCTAGTTAGTTGTCCATTATCAAAGAGGATATCATTCACACTTGACACCCAAAGATCCTAATGAGCATACACTAAGAACAATCACAAGTAAAGCCATTCCAAGACTCTCTTGAGCTCCATATACTCTAAATATTCATCCTAAGGTAGTCATCCACTCATATCTATAAATATAAGTAACATATAATCATTCAAATTCAAACTAGGGAAAAGGTTTAAGTATAATCTCATTATTGCAAGATTGTAGTTATCTATTTAGTTGTATACATTATAGAGATCACATGCTATGTGATAATGACATGAGTTTTGATCCCTCTTCAGAGTAGTGATGACATCGGTGGTGCACAGGGTGCCCACAACCCACCTAATGTTTGTTTTACAAGACTTCTTGGCTATCTATAGTTTTAAAGGATCAATCACTTACACAATGAGCATCGAACAATTTTAAAAGTCTAGATTCTACATATAAACAGATCAAAAGATAATACATAGACCCAGAAAGTATCAAGATCATGGGATTTGAAGGTATAAGAGCATACAGAAAGGGCCATAGTGGGGGTATGATTTGGCCCATTCCATATTCTTTGGTACGTGCAACATTTTAGGACAATTTCAACAGCAAGGATCTATTAGGTCATTTCCAGCTTGTTCCAGTCATCAGACCAACTTAGATCATCACAAAAAGTAAGATATCAACTAAATAATCTTCTCTCTCTCTCATTATAAGTGTTTTATTTATTATTCCTCATAATTTTTTATCATTTCTTAATGGTTATTCCTAATATTATTGCAATTACCTTTAGAAAATAATTGATTGGGATAATTTACCATCGGTTACTACCCCACTATATAAGATATTAACCAATTTAGGTTAAATCATCATGATCTTATTATAGCGTGCTTGGGATAATATTTTTTAGATGTTCCCTAAATGCCCCTATTGAGTTAATGTGTGTGTGTGTGTGTGTGTGTGTGTGTGTGTGTGTGTGTGTGTGTGTGTGTGTGTGTGTGTGTGTGTGTGTGTGTGTGTTTGTGTGTGTGTGTGTGTGTGTGTGTGTGTTTGTGTGTGTGTGTGTGTGTGTGTGTGTGTGTGTGTGTGTGTGTGTGTGTGTGTGTGTGTGTGTGTGTTTATATATATGGTTTAATTGATTTACTTCCTCCTCAATAGACCCTAACCCAACTAAGACTTGCTATAAAAATATTGTTAGGGTTGTCAGTGAATATCCACCTCAGACCACGCAAACATAAGATATTCACATGGAAATATACCAAGAAGTATAAAAACACAAAATATAACATATTTAAGTAATAATAACACAAAATTAAATATATATTTAATTCACTTACAGGAATAACACATAAAACGATTACCAATGATGTAGTGCTTTATACTAAAATGATGCAATCTCTAAAATACATTTCAAAATAATGTAGTCAACCTACTTGTGATCTTTCTGCTCTAATTCAAATAGCTAATATCTCTAAGCCATTCTTTAAGCTCTTGAAAGTTACAATCCTAAGGTAATTGATATTTTTTATAGGCATGTAATCCACCTAATGTACATTGAACTTAGTCATTAAACTCCTAAAATTACAAAACATTACAAAGATAAGGCCCAAAGGATCCATTACAAGACTCAAATCATAACTCGATGATTTATCCTAGATATTAGCAACATTGGATAGGCTTTGTAGTTATTTGCGCCTTTAAATAGGTTTGTAGTATTCCAAGGCTTAAGATAGTGCTTCATGAATTCCAAACAAACTTGAAGTGTTATGTGTCTTCAAATAGTACTTCATGGATTTAGAAAGACTTATAGTGTTTTAAAGCTTCAAATATACTTTTGTGGCCTACCAAAAACATTATGCTACATAATTTATTCCACCAATAATATAAATGTTACACAAATTGACTCGACTATTTTTTGGTCGCTTTAAGATAACTTGTGAACCCAAATGCTCATGCATCATACACCTCAAGTAATTTTTAAAACTTGAGCTCCTACTCGAGTGATAAGAATGACATGTCTTGTAACATCTACAACACTCAACCAAGTTGCATTCTCAATATTTTTCCCTTTTCATTTGACTATATACTCCTTGTTACGCATTTGCTTGATTTTGATGTCAATCACCCTTTCTGCTTCTTCATACACTTTATCTGACATCTATTATATTTATTCCACCCTACCATATTTTGTATTATATTCCTCTACATTTTCTTGACCTCTATAACATGGGTAAAAAAATTCCACAAAATATATTCAAGATATTGATGCCTTCCAATAATTCATTTATCATATGCATTCTTAGAAAACTTTTTTAAAATCTTATATGGTCCTATTTTCTTGCACTTTAGCTTGTTAAAGTTTCCATTAGGGAACAATTCCTTCCATAAATGGATAATACCATATCTCCAACGTGAAATTTAAATTCCCTTCTCTTTTCATCTACATGTTACTTATATTATGTATTTTTCTTCTTTAATTTTATTTCCACTTGTTAGTGGACTTACTCCACGTATTATACAAAAATCTATGCTTATGTACTCCTTTCTTTATGTGGTAAATCTTTCAATTCCAAAAATTCTTATGGGTTAGTCCCTTACACAATTTAAAATGGTGGTTTTTATGTCCTCTGATTAGTTAAATTATTATATATGAACTTCGTTTTTGTTATTTCTAAGTCTCGCATTCCTGGCTTATCTCCCACCAAAAATTTAAGAAATATCGAGGATTTTTTTTTACAAATTTCCTTTGTTCATCAATCTATAGGTGATATATTGAACTAAATTATAGCCTTTTATTCAACTTATTCCATAATGTTTACAAAAAATGACCAAAAAACTTTGTATCATTGTCAAACACAATACTTCACTGTAATCCATGTAGTCTTACAATCTACTTGAAGAAAATATTTGTGATATGAGTTACATCATTGGTCCTCCTACAAGTAATGAAATGAGCCATAATTTAAAATATGTCCACCACAATATAAATGGAATTAGCTCCTCTCTGCATCTTTCGAAAACCCAAAAAAAATCCATTATTATATCCTCCCAAGGCTTCTCCAGTATTAGGAAAGGTTGGTACAACCCTACGTTATGAGATATTCCTTTAGCCAACTGACATATCCTACATTCTTGTATAAAAATTTTAACATCTACATATATTTAAGGACAAAATTAGCTATTTTATAGCTATGCTAACATCTTATCTAGTCAAAAATTCCTTATTAATCCATTTTTGTTCTTATCTTTAACCAAATTTTCCTACATTTATCCTCTAAGAATGCACAATTAGTTGCCTCTAAATAGTAGTCCTTACACAAAATAGTCCAAGTGAGGAATCTTATCAACACATGTTAGTGCTACACATGTTCCCCAAGCTTCACCAGAATATACATCTTGTACATAGAACTCCTTGATAGATTTAAAACCCATAATTGCCACTCTCATCTCTGTCAACAAAACATTTTTCCTTCTCAACACATCAGCAACCATGTTATTTTTTTTCTTCTATGCTTCTACACAAAAATTTATCCCTGTAACTAATCTACTTATAACATATGTATTTAATGGAGATTCCCCTAAATGTTTATAAACTAAAATGCTTAATGATAAGTAAATAACAAAAACTATTTTGGCAGTAAGTAATGCCTCTTCTTTAGCACTTGCATGATTGTATAAAAAAATATCATACATTCTACACTTCTTCACATCATTCAATTTATCACTAATATATGATATTGTCCTTCCTTCTTGACTCATCACTATGCCAATGGCTATAAAACTAGCATCACAATACCTTTATATAATCAAGTAACACCAACATTAGTTGCTTAGTCACCTTTCACTTTAACTCACAAAAATTATTATTATGCATTTGTGTTATAGATCAAATTCTTCTTATCCCCTCACATGGCCTTTATCATTAGCACCCATGTTCCACTTAATTTCTTGATGAACTTGCAATAATAAATTGCCAACCCATGAAAATTGCATAGTTTGAAATAACTCTTCAGTGATGTCCAATCCTTAACTACGCGAGCCTTCTCTAGATCCATCTTTAAACCTGAGCGGGAAATTGCAAATCCTAAATAAATAATATCTTCCTACATAAAATTTTACTTTCCCAAGTTAATAAACAACTTCTCCTCACACAATTACTGCAAAACTTTCCTTATATGCTAAAAATTCTCTTCTCTTGTCTTGTTGAATATCAAAATTTCATCAAGGCATAAAGTCAAAAACTTTCTCGTGATTGGTTTCAGGAATTCATTAATTAACCTCATGAAAATACATGGTGTAATACTCAATCCGAACAACATTACAAGTCATTCACACAATCTTTTACATGTATTGAATGCAATGTTCCATTCATCACCCTCTCTCATGTGAATATGATGATATCTTCTCTTCAAATAAATCTTGCTAATAAATACCTTACACCACTCAAAAATTCCATGATGTCATCCATGCATGACAATGGAAATATGTTTTATGGTGATATTATTGATGGTTATGATATTTACACACATACACCACTCACTAAGCTTATTCAATGTTAAAACTATCGGTACTACACATGGGCTTAGAATTTATCTTATCAGTACTTTATCTTATAGCTCTTGAACTTACTTTTGTATCTCCACACCCTCTTGTGTATCATCATGTACATCACCTTGTTTTCCAAACTTGATCATGGAATCAAATTCTTCCAGTGACTTATGAGCCTTTAGATAACTCACTCAAAACTATATCTGCAAAATCTCCCAACATGTTCATCACTTTTTGTGGCATTATTTCATCTCTTTTTGTTGATGTACCTACACTCTCTTTGCATGGGGTTCACTATTATTTCAAACCACGCACTATTTTTATTCACATCACTTAATAATTTCCTCTATGAAAACAACATAGCATTTAATCCTTGCTCTTCTCCATCACTCTTCTCATTCATCAAATTCAAAGTGTATTCTTTTCCATCCTTCATCACCTTATATATGTTTACACAACCATCATGGTATGCGTTCTATTAAAAATGTAATAGCCTTCAAAGTATCATATGAAAAGCATCCATAGGCATGATGTCACACATAACTTCATGTTTGTATCTCTCTATCTATAAATTAACTAGACATTATTCAACCACTAAAAGTTGTCATCTCTTATGTAATCATGAAACATTATAGGGATTGTGATGTATAATCCTCTTCAACCCCAACTTTTCTACCATATACCATGCAACCAAAATATTGGTGCTTTTTTAATCCACTATTAGATTGCAGACTTTACCTCCTAACTTACACCCCATTCTACCAATTTCTTCTTTTGTTGGTTTTAATAATATGTGTTTGAACATCAATTCCTATCCCATCTTTGAGAATTCTCCATAGCTTGACATATAATTTTAGTTTTCTTGTGTAATGTGTACACTTGCACTATTATGCTTACCACCACTCTAGGCATGTGGGCACTCGAAATCTGTATATCATATTTCTCCACACCTAAAGCATGTATCATTGAATTTTTGATCTCTTCACATCCAAAGGATCCTCTTCCCTTGGATGTATTTCATCTTCATTTGGGTGTTTTTTCCTTATACTATGTCTAATTGACCTCACCTTCATGATATACATATTTTCCTCTGCCATCATCTTGTTTGTTTCCTTTCCTTTACCTCTTACAACATTTTGATGTTTGCATATAGCTTCTCCTATGCCTTAAAAGTGTAGCAACAAGAAACTTTAACTAACCATACTTGGATCAATGTAAATTTAATATGAATTCTAATCCATAATCCATTTCTATATTTGGAGATAGTATCCATATCATCTTCTGCAAGTCTCGCTCAAATGGTGAGTTAACAAAAGTCTTTAATGTACTCCATACTAAGCTCTCTCTATTGAAAGACCAATAACTTCTTAAGCAAAATAATTTAGTAATATATGGGAAATAATTTCACCTTTAGCTTCACTACCAACATATCATATGTCTTAGTATTTCTTACCTCTCTACACTTCGTCTATATAGATATACTTACACCAAAGAGATGCATAACCCTTAGACTTCTTGCGGGAAATTTTAAATTTCATTGGATCTTTCATGTCTTCATACTCAAAATATTTCTTGAGTTTCATTATCTAATAAATGACCTCTTCTAGTTTCAAACTTCCAAAATAACTCAGGATAGCCAATCTTGGCTTACTCCCCATCTTACTAATTGTGCATAACAACTTGTCTTCTAGTCCATTAGCTTACACTTCATTTTATTCCTAATTCATGGCTTGATATATTTTTCACATAGGTTTTAATTCATCATCACTCTAATCCTCCATAACAAAACTGTGATATTGTGTGAATTTCATGGCCTCCAAAAGGGCTTGCATAGTCCTCATCAATCCAATAAAGTCCTCAAGCCTTGTGCCTTGTCCCACATGACCTCTTAAAAAATTCCTCCTCTGTGTCATTTGTTTTCCTCAAAAATAAATGTGATATCTATGACAAGCTTCACACCTTTTGCCCAATAATTTTCTTTAATATGTCTGCAAAAAATTTATACTCACACTTACAAATGTGGAAAAATACTAATGATTTTTGTGTAGTCACCACACCTTCTACCCAACAATTACTTATTGGAAGATGTCCACAATGATTTTCATCCACACTCACAAATTTTAAAAACTACCTATATACTTTGTGCCTTAATTTGCAAGGAAATAAGACCTTTTTCTCATACCAATATGATGCATGTGTGATAGGGTGCTTAGTGAAAATTCACCTTAGACCATGTAACTCTTAGAGATTCATGCGAAAGTATAAAAATAAGTATAAGAACATATGACAAAACAAATTTAAGCAACAATAACACAACATCAATTATATATTTAATTCAACTCATAGTAATAACACGCACATACCGATCACTAATAATGTAGTGTTCTGATACAAAAATGATGCCAACGATGTAGTCTTGATAATATATTTCAAAAGGATATAATCAACCTATTTATCAACTCTCAAATCTATTTCCCTTAGCTCATAAATATAAGCTCTTCTCTAATATATATGAAATAAACCTTCCTAATCTAGTTGGAATTTGTTTATATAGGCATGCAAGCCACCCAATGCACATTTAACTAGTCACTAAACTCCTAAAATTATATAACACTACTAAGGTAAGGCACAAAGGACCCATCATGATGAGGTTGAACAAATAATAACAAAAAATATGTAATAGGAAAAGTGAAATTCTCAAATAAACTAAATTATTCTCCTTATTTCCTTCCTTTTGAATTACATAAGAGGTCCTTTTATTTTAATTGAAAACTACTTCTAATTAAACTTGACTTCTAATCCAAGCTTGACTAGACTTACTATTTTTAGCAATAGTTATTTTTAGTACATTTTGAATTCTATATTTCCTTTTCCTGCAAACTTGCATACATTATTCACACACCTAACCTAATTTATTACTTAGTTTTAACTCAAGTCAACTCACAGTTACAAAGATATGGAATTTTGAAATTTTATAAAAAAAATGTCAAACCCAATTTTCGGGCCCTAGATGTTTGATTTCAACCTCTAAAAATTGTCAACAACTACTTAAAGTGGCTAGTGAAACTTAGAACAACATATATATTTTCAATATATTTTTATTAAAAATATAATTTTTTCAATTCTTAGATCAACAATTATGGCCTCCATAAGGTAGACCATCATGCATGCATCACATGTTACGCCCTTGACCCTAGGTCATATATTGGGATATGGATAGCCAACCTATGGCTAACATAATTTTTTATCATGGCATATCATAGTTTTTTATGCTTTATTATGCTTAGTTGGTTGGCCTTGGTGTTTAACATGGTGTAGTAGGGTATATATAGGATTTAGACATTAAGATATTATCAACACTTTGAGCACTTGACTCTTATTGAATGGTTTGGAGGTTACCCCCTCCAAGTGGTTGAGTCATTCTACTTGCAAATTTTCATCAATCCTCTATATTTTGGTTTTTTTTAGTGTTATATTGTTTTTGATATTCAGATGTATATAAGTAATTTCATTACAAGTGGTATCAGAGCTTCGATCTGGCTAGAATTTGGTCAAAACCATAATTTAGAAGATTCAGTTATATCTCTAAAATTGTGGAGAATTTTTTCTGTACATTTTTAACTACGATGGAAAAATCATTTAAGTAATTTTCTCCACAAATTTCAAGATTTGTTCAATTAGTTTGCACAAATTATAGCCATTTTTGGGTTTTTCATAAAATTGTTCCATAAACCGCTATTTTGGGAAATTTTATAGGTTTCTTATATTTTAATAAATCTTTCCAAAATTTAGTTAAGGATTGTTCTCAATGTTTATCTCTATTTATCCAATAAATATACAAAAACCCAAACCCTAAATTCATAATCCTTATATCCCAAGACACAAACTCTGCATTATGGCAAGGATATCAACTAGAGGCCAAGGGAAGGGTCAAGCCACTCCAAGAATGAATCCAAATAAGGAAGGTATGGATTTTGAGTATTCATCTTATATAGTATTAGAGGTATCTAACCAACTTCATGAAAGGTTTAATAATATGGTGAGTAAGGAGTACTCCCACCATGATCTTCAAACACTGAAAGATAAAATGGAAGACAACCTTTAAGCACTAAGAAGCAACATTCAAGACATAAATAGTGAAATACAATTAGGGTTGGAATCAATGAGAAAGTGTATTATGAGAACTCTTTCAAGCATGAAGATAGGATTGAACTCCTATTATAGTCACATGGTTTCCTCAATCAATGTGCACCCAGATCCAAATCACACAAACCAAAGAGGATATTTTGCACAACTTAGTGGACCTTCTAGCAAGTAATGTAAAATTATTCCAAAGTTGGTTTTGTCATGATAAATGTATAGAATGAAAATTTGAAAACAAAAATCATGACAACCAAGCCCACCATTTGAAAACCTCTTATCTAATCAATGTGAACCCTTCCTCTAGCCATCCCACTAGCTCACGCAACCCCTATGAGTTCGTTTCATCCTCATTATGGCTAAGAGGAACATGCTAACATGGTTTTCAAGTGTGTTTCATATGCATGGAAATGGATCCAAGCTTATTTCATTGTGAGACTAAGCTTCGAGGTGGAATAATGTTATGTGAAGCACTAAATTGGCTATTTTTAACCATATTCAAACATGAGGATGTCCTCCAAAAGTTTATTGGAAAGGCTCAACCCATCTGGGAGTTTTGAAGGAGAGAAATGAAGTGACCCATGGAATTTTAGGTAAAATCTATGGAGGCAAGTGATGTTGGGAATAGTTCAAGTAAAATTGGGTCACTACAAGCACAGAGAATGAAGGCTTCAACAGAGAAAGTGAGCTTGTTATGAAGATTCACGGAGTTACAAGAAGATTTAGGAACTCATAAATAATTCAATGTAAATATCTTAGATTCCATTACATGATGGATTAATTAGTTTTTATCCTTGAAATCACCACTCTCCTTGGTAGTTTGGGTCATTGTTGTTGTTCCTTTGTGCCAAAAGGAAGACTAGGCGTAAAACTAAAATTTGAGGAAAAATTGGCTCTTGAAAATGGTTGGAATATTCTCATAAGGTTATTTGGATTCAAAATCATATAAGGTTTGACCCCTAAATGCAATGTCATGCTCCTAGTGCAGAAAAAACACTTCTGGTGTTCTAATTTCAAGTTGACGGGATGACATCAACAAAGAAAATAAGCTTGAGCACATTTTTCACCCTCATTTATCCATTGTCCCTTATTGTAAGGGGATAAATGGGAAAATAAAGTGTTCCCCATATCAATCCAACATGTTTTGTCACTTGAAAGTTGCAACTTGAAGTGTTAGGAGTGTTATAACATGCAAACTTGGGATGTTAGGAAAACATAACTCAAAATTACACCCCCTCCTCATGATGGATGCACCCATGGCACATTTCTAATATGTTTTTGTACCTTTTCTTTGTCCCAATAGCTAATGGGATAAGAGGGATAAGAAAATTCACTCCCCCTCGCTCAGTCAACCCCTGGTCACATGCAGGATCTTGTTGCAGCTCCTGAAAACTTGTCTTTAACCCCTCTCATCTTATCTTCATGCAACCACATGTTGCCACATGTCAATATATGGTGAAAATTTCACTTTTGTGACCCTTTTGTCCCTTTTCCCCACTTTTCCCCTATTTTTTAGGGTACAACTCCACTTCAACCCTCATTTGACCGTAATTAAGCTTAAATGGGTTAAAAGTGAGTTTAAGTGTGCAAATGAGGTAGAAAGGATTCTTATTCAAACACTTATCCATTTTTTTGGATTTGAAACATGTATTTTTCCCTCTCATTATCTCTTCCATTTTATTGTAGACACAAAGTCATGCACTTGGGTACATTTATAGGTCCTAAACACGTGTTAACACTCATATGATTCCTAAGCAAGAAAACTAGTCATTGATAGTTGTATTTGGCCTCTTTTCATTGTTTCTTTCTTCCTTTTTGGTATTTCACACCCCATAGCCTAGTCAACATTTTAATTATTTATATTTTATGACTACAAACACCAGCACCCACCAAGGACAGTAGAACCCAGGTACCCCTTTCCTCTTTTGGCACCCCTAACCCATTATTCATCTTACCTGCTAGTTTTGGGTCTCTTTTATCTTTTGGGAATCTTTTTCACTTATGGGTTATCCTTTCAGTTGTCAATTACAAAATTCAAATAATGGAATCATGTAAATACATAGTTATGTATTCAACTAAAGGACCAAGCTCTAAGAATTACTACTATCACCTAAGATTGCATACAAAGGAATCTAAAGCACTCAAAGGAATCCATCTAGTATCCATTCAAGGGACAAGGGATTGCATTTTCTGCATACACAACATAGGAAGGGAAATTTCATTCTATTTCATACACACATTTACATTTATCTAGAAAATTTATTTTGTTATCAAGTGCATCTTGCACAAGGGCTTTCTAGGGCACAATTTTACACATTCACAAGAACTACATGGAGTTTGGGATGTAGTGCAGTGCTCGGTTGTAAGTTCACTCTTTCGAGTGACCATAGGGGTCAGTTTGACTCCCCATATTGCATATTTTTTAGATTCATTACGGTTTTATGGGTTTTATAGGTGAACATATATTTTTTAGGTTAAAGAAAAACTCGATGATCAAGGTGTGACATACAGGTGACCAACAGCGAATATCAATGATGCTAGTGTGACATAGCAAATATTAAGTTCTGAGAATTTTCACAATCACGGGCACCCAGTAGAGTTATATGGCACCAAGGAGCCCTTTCCCCAGTCCATGCACCCTAGTCTAGAATTATTTGTGAGCTCCAAAATTTTTCAGAGGCCTATTATGACACAGTTCACTTCTTGTTCAGCAGTTTTCCCAGTCTGCATCAATCCTGGATCAAGTATAAATTAGTTAAGTTATCTTTCCCACATCTCTTTCTTAGGTTTTTTACTTTGAATTCTTTATTGCTTGCATCGTATTGTACTTATCAGTTGTATATCATAGTTTACATTCAATTACTATGTGCTTATGGTTTAATAAAGATTTTTTTTTTCAAATCATTTTGGTGAACCCACATTCGAATAATCTTGGATCCTCATTTTTCTTTTCTTACGGATCCTAAAATTCCTCAAATTTATTTGCATGATATACTTCAAATCCATCTCAATTTCAAGGTTTTTCTTTAAAAATACCTAAACACTATGTATATCCCTTGTAATACGCCACCCACTTAAGTAAGTGCTATTTTTTATCATCTATCTGATGGCTTTATTGTTCTTAATCATCCATCCAAACTACCTACCCTATAGTCCATCCAAGCTTTACATTATTTATTTCAAGACAAAATTTAAGCTATGGAAACAAAAATTACATCTCTTAAATTTGAAATCCAACATCTTAAGGTTGTTTCTCAATCTCATGCTAGTTATCCTTCTACATCTCATTCTCCTCATCCTAATTCTATTTCTTATACATGTGCTCATATCAGTGAGCCTCGATTCTTACCACTTCCCACACCTCTCAAGTTTAATCACAATGCTAAGTAACATGATATTATTCCTTAGCTCCTCACTCAACAATTGATCAACTTTCCATCTACTTGTTACTATCCTCCTATCAACTTGAAAAATATAAAGGTCATCTATATTGCAATTATCATCTAATTGATGGACATAATGACAATGATTGATATATTCTAAAACAAAAAATTGGCCACCTTAAGCTTTATGGTCTCATTTCATTTACTACACAGAATGTTGTTATATGTTCATATTCAATTGTTGAATCCCATTGGGTTCGTAAATCTCATCTATCTATGTCTAGTGAGAATCATTCTATAAATACTAATGTTCCTACTTCAGTAAGTCAAGAGTTGCATGTTCAACCCATACCGACTAAGAAACTTCCTCTCAAAATTATTCCAACCCCTCCTCCTCTCAATTATTCTACGGCATTACCAATCCCAAATAAGAAACCACTCACTAAAAAATACTAACAAACTCTAGTCAACCTCTTTCAAATTCCTCCTTTCAACCCAACATCTAGCACTGACCCTACTCTTACTCATACCTACCATTATGATAATAGTATTCTTTCTCACGATACATTTAAAACTTCGTCACCATCACAATATCTCTCTTGCATCATCACATAGTTCTTCATCATTTACACACTTGGGGGGCATTGCACTCCCCCCCCCTTATAGTACTATCAGTTGTATCTAATACCTACGCTCATACTTAACGCTCCGTGTTTCATGTCTAATATTTCCAAGCACTCTCAAACCATTTGATACATGCATTATATCGTCATCACCCTATGACACACTCTAGTTCCACAATTCATACTCGATTCTTGAGGTTTTAAATCTGAAATGAACCTCACCACATTCACTTTTCACACTCTATGTTTCATGACATATTCTTTTAGCACACATTTTCAAACCATTTCTTGATGACACACTCTTGTTATATGGTTCATTTTTTTACTATCGAGGGGTCTTTTATAAATGAACCTCATCTCATACACATCCATTGATGGGCACGTTGCTCATAACACATTCACATATTGCATTCCATACCATCACACTCATACGCGTCATTTGCATATCTTTGTTGCACTTTTTCTTGATTTTTAATACTTACATGATGTACTTACTTACTATGCTAGCCATATATTCTTAATTTCATTATCTTTTCTATATACAAATGCATGCTCACTTGGTTTTTAGTGGTTAATGTAGACTTCCTATAGATATTTACATGCTTCAATGATGTTTGGCACTGTACCTTTTACAAGTCACACCAAGATTCCTGGGGGCATCTACATTTACTACTCTTACACATCACATGTGTTATTGTTTTATTATTTACTACTACTTATTTCTAGCACACTGCTTTACATTGATCTATATGTGATTTGACATACTTTATATCTTTCTAACATGTTAACGGGTGCTTCAAGTGCAACATTTGTTTTGTAGGACTATATGCCACCATGGTTGTCTATGACACTTTTACTTGTCATTGTTTACCATTGTATTTTATTGTTTATGGGCTAGGCATTATGTCTTATTTGATCAATTTATGCTTTTGGATGTTTCGTCCCTGATTGTCTTGTGACATTGTGAGTGATTTCCCAAGTCTGAAACCCACTTTTCATGGTCTATCGTGTCTTCTTTTTTCTATGATACATTTTCTTCTACTTGCATAATTGCTTTGATTGCACTACGACATGTTACTAGCCATCTTGTTTGCATGTGCCTTGGTTTCTACCATGCACATCCATGTTGTAGGGTATCCATTTCAACTCAATTTCAGGTCCTCTCCTTTGGACCGCATGCTCTTATTAGTGTCACATGCACCCCAAATGAGGAGGGCATACTTTGGGTAAATTAGTCACCCCATATAATAGCTTTGAGCTACATTATAGGAACAAAGCAGTCATATAGTCACATAATGGCCTAGAATCTGACTTGGGTCCTCATTATAGCATAGACACTAGCGTCCAGCATCAAACAACAATGTTTGGGAACTCGTGTCCTCCACTGGGTGCCTATATCATGGGGGAATATACAGTTACTTTCTCATATCAACACAGTCTACAGCAATTCACAAAGCAGTTTTTATAGTACATGCATAGTCCTCCAGCAGCAGAATACATTCTATCTCCTTTCAAATAGAACAACCTATACAATAGGAACTAATTCAAAATAATTAAGATAGCAGGAACAAAACAAGGATGTACCATCTGTAATGGTGCTTATTCGGGAAGCCTTCATGGAAGGAGAGTAACACTAGACCTCTCTCCCCAACACTCTTCTCCCATGGCGTGATCTCACCCAAAAAAAGTCATGTTTGGCATGAGATCACCCAAAAAACTCACTCTTGGCATGAGATCGCCCAAAAAAATCACTCTACATTTTATATCTTTTAAACTCTTATACATCAAGTGCACACTTTTCTTTTTACATAATTTCACACTTTTACATACTTTTACAGAGTTTTCATAATACATTACTTTAACAACTCTTTTTTCTCTTCTTTTGCAAGTTCATTTTTAATACGTAACAAGAAGTAACCCCACATTAGAAAAATCAAGCACAAAAACAGTTACCAATTAGTGCATATGCTTCATCCCTAGGGTCACTTCCTCTTTATTAGTTTCCACGCCTCATTTTTATCACTTCACGCTATAACTTGTCTCTTCAACATGTTATCTCCATTACATTTTATAGGAAAAAAGGTATGCATCTTCTAACTACTTTATGTTATAGAGTATTCACTGAAAAATATAAAGTGGGGGAAAATGTAGACATAAAATCACACACTTGTGTATATTTCTAGGTCCTAAACATGTACTAACATTCTTATGATTCCTAAGCAAGAAAACTAGTAATTGGTAGTTATCTTTGGCCTCTTTTCTTTGTTTCTTACTTCATTTTTGGTCTTTCACACCCCAGAGCCTGGTCGGGATTTTACTGATTTATCTTTTATGACCACGGGCCCCAGCGCCTAGCCAAGACAAGAGCGCTCAGGTGCCCATGTCCCCTCTAGGCACCCTTGACCCTTTTTCATCTTACTTGCTCATTTTGGGTCTCTTTTATCTTTCAGGAATATTTTTCACTTATGATTCAGCCTTCCAGTTGTCAATTTCGAAATTCAAACAAGGGAATCATATAAATACATAGTTATGTGTTCAAAATAAAGGACCAAGCTCTAAGAATTACTACTATCACCTAAGATTACATACAAATGCATCCAAAGTACTCAAACACATCCATCTAGCATCCATTCAAGGAACAAGGGATTGCATTTTCTCCATATACAGCATAGGAAGGGGAAGTTCATTCTATTCCTATACACACATTTACATTTATCTAGTGAATCTAGCCCACTATCTAGTGCATCTTACACAAGGGCTTCCTAAGGCACAATTTCACACACTCACAAGAAATACATGGAGTCTAAGATGTAGTGTAATGCTCAGTCATAATTTCACTATGTCGGGTGATCATCGGGGTAAGTCCAACTCGCCAAATTAAATCTTTCATTTTTGGATTTGATTTGGTTTTGTGGGTTTTACAGGTGAACATATATTTTACAGGCTATAGAAACACTCGGAGATCAAGGAGTAACATACAAGAGACCAACAACAAATATCAGTGACACTCGTGTGATACAGCAAAAATCAAGATCTAAGCATTTTCGCAATCATGAGCACACAATAGAGGTTTCTGGAGCCCAAGCACCCTAGTTTGGCCTTATCCGTGAGCTCCACAATTTATAGAGGCATGCTATGACACAGTTCACTTCCTATTCAATAGTTTTCCCAATCTACATCAGTCTCAGATCAATTATAAATTAGTTAAGCTATCTTTCCCACATCTCTTTCTTAGGGTTTTTACTTTGTATTCTTTATTTCTTGTATCACATTATGTAGACAAAAAGTCATGCACATATTACGGTTCTACTATACCACCAAGTATGTTGTTTTATATATGGATCTTGAGTAAGAAAATTATTCACTGGTGACACACTGTCTAGTCCATCCACTTTCATTGATTGTTTCTATTGTTTTTATCTCTCACATTCTATCACTTCTACACCCAGTTCTTGGTCAGGTCACAGGGATCCTTGTCCATCAGTATTCTCACATTTGTTCATCAGTTGTCTCAGGACACCAGTGCCCAGGACTAGACACTAAACGCCCAGGTTCTCTTTTCCAAACTTGGTGCTCTTGTCCTCTTTGTTCTTGATCACATTTTTGACATTTGTGGTTAGCCTTTTTGGTTTTCTTACTCCTATCCCAAGGTCCTAGTCGGCATGTCATGTCACTAGTGTTAAAATTCAAGCAAGAGATCCCTATATAAACACAACATACATACCATTATAATGGTGGGATAATTTCTATTAAGGGTTATCTATCTACATACTCAAAGGGACTGCATCTTGGGCTTATTACTCTACATACACACTGCATAGGAAGGGGAAGTTCATTTTTCCATCCACACATTTGTATTCTATCTAGCTACAACCTGCTATCTTGGTAATCATTGATGTGAAGGAAACCTAGGAGCACTATTGCACACACAAACACATATAACTACATGGGGTTTGAGATGTAGTGCAGCACTCAGTCGTAAGTTCACTTTGTTGACAGTCGAAGGATAGTCTGACCTCCCATTTTGCATCTTTCTTTTTTAGGATTTGATGTATTTTGGGGGTTTTACAGGAGACTATTTGTGTTGCAGGTTTATAGGTACCTCAGTGATCTAAGTGTGACATACAGGTGATCATCAGTGAACAAGTGTGAAACCCTAGTGACACTAAAGAAATCAAGTTCTGAGATTTTTTGTAGACTCTAGCACCCAAGGAGAGGTCTCTGGCACCCCAGGCGCCCTCACCCCTACCCAGGCACCCGTGTCCTAACCATTCTGTAGAGTTACAAAATTTTTATCAAGCATTCCAGTATATTTACACAACATTTTCATCAGTTATTCCAGTTTGGACACACTTCGGGATAAGTGAAATCAAGATAAGTGTATCTTACCTTTCACATTTACTCTACATAGTTATCTTATAAAATTGTTAAATCATTTGTATCTTATTGTATATCATTGTAGCAGTTTCTAAAATCATATTTTAATAAAATATTTTAGATTTTATTGAATCATTTTGGTGAACCATATATTATAGAACTCCTTTCCCTAGGATCCACTAAACCCTAATGGTGAAAAGTAGTATCTTCTTCTCTTAGGAAAGCTATGCATCATGAGAGTTTTAACCCTATTTATGATGAGGCTACTGAATCTAAACTTAGCACTCTCTATTGCAATCCTCATTTTGATGATAATATTCAAAGAATACTTTTGGCCAATGAAAGGCAACATTCCTACTAGTTTCACCCATTCTTCTTTCAGCATTGTTTCTAAAGAAAAAACATTTCTGGTTGTAATCCTTATTATTCCATAGGCACTAGGACTACTCCACCTTCTTCTATTTCTACTGAAACTCTTGATGATGTTATTATCAATTATATGGTTGGTCTTGATTGTGATACTATAGAAAAAATCATGATGGAATGTACATGTGCATGATGTTATTTCTCATACTAGTTAGGATGATTGTAAAGTTGTATCTCATACTTCTTCCATTTCTGAAAATGCTTCTAATGATTGTAAAGATACATCTCATGATAGTTCTTCATCCTACTTCATTATATGTTGATGATACAGCTTGATGAAATACTTACATGTGAAAAAATTGTCTGATACTGATGATATTTTTGAAAGCATGAACATGTTAGTAATGATTCTACTTCACTTAAGAATGTTGAATGTGAATTTTCCACTCCACTTTCATCTACTTTCTGAGGTTGATTCTTTATGGCATGCATGATGATTCTTCCATTCCTACTAGCTCACCTATTACATTTGAGCATGAACTTCTAACGATTTCTTCTGATATTTCATGTTCATCTCCACCTCTTTCTTCTTCTTCCTCTCCTCAATGACACTCATGTTGATTCTTCTATTCCTCCTAGCATACCTCCTCTTATTTCTTCTACATCTACATCTAGTGTGCCATAACATCTTCATCTTTCGCTTCTTCTTCTCACATTCCTATGATCACTCATAATGGAAAGCTTCAACCTCTCAATGTGCCTCTTACATCTTCTATGGTTCCTCCACATGACATTTTATCACTCATGCATGTTGTTGGTCAGTTGTCAATCTCAAGTTCAATCTCTCACTCTTGAAATCAAAGCCTATTATGCTTCTATCAATAATAATTCTCTTCATGGCAATCATATTCCAAAGAAAATTCACAATTCAGCATTTCCTAAGGATTTCATCATGCCTACATTTTCATGTTTTGACAGCACTAGAAATCCATATCTACATCTCAAGCATTATCATTTAGCTATGGATTCTTACTTGAATGATCGATTATTGTTAAAATCCTTCCATCATAGTCTTGTTGATGAATCTCTTCAATGGTACACTCATTTACCTTTTGGATCCATTAGTACATTTTGTGAAATGGAAGATGATTTTCTTCAACTCTTTATGCTAAACAATGGTCCTCGCGTCACACATGATCATTTACCTAGCTTGCATCAGGGTAAAATAGAATCTATTCAGGACTACATCTTACACTTCAATGCTTGCATGCATCAACTAGTATTTCATCTTATTGATCTAGAAAAGTAATTCATATTTTTTCATGGCTTTGATTCCTACTCTAAAACAACAATTGCAATATGATACATGTGAATCATTTACACTCTTATGCTATAAGGTTATCGATCTAGAACAATATCTAATTGCTACACATGTTATAGATCCTCCTTCTACTACTGCATTGTTCTTCTAGTTCTTCTCCACTTCCATTTTTCAAGCATCCTCCAAGGTCTCCATATCCTCCACCTCATAAGCATGTTCCATCTCCTCCATTGCATAAATGCATCCTCCATCTCCACCACCACGTCACTCTATCCACCTAATTCTTCACCATCTCCTACTCAGGATCCATTGCATTTCTCACATTTTATCTAGGCCTCATGATGTGTTGTGTGATTTTCTTTATAAGTGCTTAATTTTCTTGCCTTATAATCAACATCATCCTCTGCATCACTTGCATCATCCAGCATGATCATCCTTATTACAATTATCACCACATCAATGGCCATCTGTGATAATGAATGTTGTGCCCTTCATGAAAAATTACAATAATTAGAAGACAAGGGTGTCATTTCCTTTGGCTCTCACTCTCGTGAGTGATTTGTTTCTCCAATTCCACACAAGTGTGTTGCTACTCTAGTTCATTTATCTCCTCCTCCTACTTCTAAGGTCATTATTATTCCACCACCTAAGGTCATCATTCATGCATGGACCTCCACCTCACTCATTTACCGCTACATCATCTCATCCACCACACAGTGCTCCTACTTCACATTGGCTTCCTAAGTCCATCAGAATCTGTGCTTCCTATCACTTACATCTCCCATCATTGGTACCATCTCATCCGACATTCAATTTGGCTCATACACTCATGTTGCTACCACTTCACATGCTTCCACCCCTCCTGCCACCCTCTGCATCTTTGTAGGTGATTTTTCTCACCTCACTACCCGATGACACACTCATGTTCTTATGGTTCTTACATGACTGTTGAGGGATCTGTTACAATAAGAACCCCACTCCACCTTTACGTTATATGCTTCATTGATCTATCTATCTAGTGTACACTATCACACCATTTCCTGATGATGCACTCTTGTTCTATGGTTCATTCTTGATTACTGAGGGGTCTTATATAAATGAACCTCATCTTCTCACACACGTTGGGGGAAATGCACTCTTCTTCCCCCTTATTCATAGGCTTACACGTGATTACATACATTTTTATGATCATTTTAATCACATTATTCATTTTCATTCCATACATACATATATTATTTATCACATCATTATTCATATCCAATTTTCATCAGTTACCTATCTATGTCCTAATCAAAATCATCATCCATAAATATACACATTTATAGAATACAAATCAAATTACCACATATGAACAAAAATCATCACATCACATATCACAAAACATAAACACAACACAAATATGTTAATCATCCATCTATATATATGCATCAAAAATCATAGTTAAAAAAATACAATCGCTGGGGGAAAACCCCCATGCATCACTGCATCAATATCCGTCATACATCATCATCATTGTCATTATATACAACTACGAGAGCTCTAGAACTAGATGTTTCTCTACTCAATCTATATCATTGTTTGTGCGACCCCTAGATCTCTCCATTTATTTACATAATAATTCCAACTCAACCGATTACTCTACAAACTAGTCTCTATATCTCTACATACTTCATGAACACATCCTATGATAGGGCTCCTCCACCTATAGCCTCCCTATATCACTAAGTCTCCACCCACACCTCATCACTTGCTCACTCAAAAATATGGTACATGTAGCCTTGCTATCACCACTAGCTCAAATAGGTGAGCATGATCACCCACAATGGTATCTACTCACTCCAACATCCCACCTCCCATGAGTACATCCATAGGTACATTCTATGTCAATGTGTTGATAGATGTGTCAATGATCAATGAACCAATAAGCATCACCTACAACCATATATGACGTAGCATTAGTTACTATGCATGATGAACAAAATCAATCAACTAAGTAATAATCAAACAACTACCAACAAACAATACTCACGCTCCGCTATCACCGCTGTTATACCATTGCCATCATGGGCAGGTGCCTTCCCCTCTACTCCTCCAACTGGTGGTGCTACTCACCACATCCACAACAATACTGGATAATAGACACCCATCGGTGCACTACCCACCATGCACTATAGGCCTTGATACATCCTTCATCATCTACATGTATTGGCTCTATGGCCGCATCTACCTCATCCTCATCAGGGGGACTAGTTGTGCTCTTTTAGGTCTTGGTCTAGCTCCTAGCCTCCTCAGCATTATCTATGGCATTCACACCCATACATATGGATCTGAGGGCACATCCTGAGCAATACCAAACTAACATGATATACATGCTTCCTGAAATAGCTCAATCACTCTAGGAAATTGATCTTCCAACCACATAGTATGATGGATACATCGTAGCTCTACCCATCCTCTAGCCACCCTCCATAGGCTTGATATGGCCTCCATATAATGGCCCTTGGCCCCATATGATCCAACATAGACCTATAAGTAGTAGTATCCAGTCTCCTACTCTGTCGTACTAGTCCACCTCGCTGTAAATATCTCGGGCCTAGCCTAATCAGCCCACGGCCCACTAAGTGGCCTCAATATCACAATGTGCTCATAAGCCCATACATGTAATAATGTGGTGGCTCCAAGTCCACCCCCATGGTCCTCCTACATGAACCTGTATAAGTCTCTATATAAATGTGCCAATACACATTGTTCCCATGCATACCTTGTACCATCCTCCTCTATATGTCTAACAAATATCATACATCTTATACAATATGCCCACACCTCCACCCTCCACTACCACTGACGAAGCAATCACAACTGTAATGAACTTCATGCAACTATGGAACACCTGATCTTAATATGGCATCCAAGCTAATATGGGTCTCTTTCTATACCTGTGTCCCTATAAAATACCACCTAGTTTCTCTCATCTACCTCTAAGCATCCTCTACTCCATCACTTAGACTCTCTCACCCATAACTGGTAGCTGTAATATGTGATATACATCCTCCAGGGTCACATTCATCTCCCCTAGTAGGTAACCAAAAAGTACAAGTGTTTGCACACCACCTCTCACACAAATCAATAATCATTGGCATATTATAGGGTATCTTCCCTAATCTAGCTATGTGTCATAGGCCATCATTGTCTAGTATATCCCACTCTATGTCAAATAGGCCTAAGCCCAATAACGTACTCAAGTGTCGACCTCCACAAAAGCTCCCTTGAATGGATATCCCTCTACACAACACAAAACACCAGCAAAAATGTGACGTTAGCACCTTGTATATACACAAAAACAACTACTAATAACATAAAAAAGCATCAATTTTCACATTCATCACATTCTAGGGTCGAAATAGCCTCCTAGGTTGCCAATGCTTCAAGGAGTGGGACGCGGGTGCCCAGGAGTAGGTCACCAGTGCCTAGATCTGGGTGTTGGCATCCTAAAGGACATTAGTGCCCTGACCACTCTTTCCTAAATCAGAAATTCCTAAAAATTCCAAAAATACAATTTTGTAAAAAATTCACAAAAATGAGCTCATTTCAACACATTTTTTTGAAAATAATCATACTTACCAACTCAATTGTCATGTGTGATGCCACGAAATTCATCGCCACTATCTCGAATCATCTCAATCTTTCTGTTCTAATTTATGCGTATCCTCACAATTCCAGAAGCTGAAAATCACACTCAATCAAGGTTTAAATGAAGTTACTATTCACCTTTTACTATTATCTATTTATAGCAAGTTTTTAATTTCTCACTTGGTTATAGTTACTATTTGTGCATATTTTTCCAACTAATACACGCCATGCATTTTCACTCATATCTTGAGCTTCACTACTCCATTTTCTTCCCCATCTGCATTATTCAGTTCAGAATTTCTCTTACTATCATATTGTACACATTCCACAACATTATATTCCAATCTAACATTTTCTACTTATATACACACTAATTTGTGCAACATCTACTATACTTCATTCTTTCACTCTTGCATCATTTCACATCTACTTTCGGCTCAACGTTTGTTCTTACTATCACTCACCCCTTTAACCGAAAGGGGGGAATACAATCAAGATCACCCTATGATCCCCTCACACTTGCTACATTATCATTACACATTTCTAATTCCTCATTATCAAAAAAATTCTCATACATTATGCAACATTTCATACCACTTTCTATCAATTCCCCCTAATGACCTAATCTAGGGGCAACAAGCGAAAAATATCTCCATGAGTAATTTATCATATACATTCAATCTCAATGACAATTTTATACTACTCAAATCAAATCAATCAATCCACACAACACAATCATATTTTACTACTCCTCCTAGATGACCTAACTTGGGAGTTTCATCACTACTTTCCCAGATGACCTAACATGGGAAGTTACTTTATACTCTATCACTTCCAGATGACCTAACATGGAATCCATCTAGCATTATATACATCGTGACACCCTTGGATTGGGGGAAATGAGACATCATTGCCTTTCCTATACTATCCTATATGGGTTATTCTCATTGGATCGAAATGGATCAAAATGAACAAAATTTGGTATTTTTCCATCTATAATGGCTAGACCTTTTGAGGATGTAGTCATAGTTGGAGGTAAAACTAGACCTCTCTCCCTAACACTCTTCCTCTAATGGCAGGATGCCCAAATCCTTTAGTTTTTCACACATACAAAATCAGGTTGGGAACTAATCACTCCCTACCCCTTCGAAATCTCCATCAGAAACAATGCGAAAATATCCACTCGAAATCAAATCATCATTTTCTCCAAGTGCTCCTTATAACGATTCACCATCTCTATTTATGCCACATGGATCAACATGTTGATCCATGGTTCACCACACTATATGTTCTTATTTTCTGCACGTACTTCTATGTAACATGGCTTCTCTAGACTTCTCACAGGTATGTTCCTTACTTCCTTTACACTATTTAAATTTCATTCAAATAACATAAAGGGAGGGAAAATGTAGACACAAAATCATGCACATACTACTATTCTACTATACTACCAAGTATGTTATTTTCTATTATGGATCTTGAGTAAGAAAAGTACTCACTGGTGACACACTTCTTATCCATCCAATTTATTTTGATTATTTCTATTATTTTATCTCTCACATTTTTCACTTCTACACCCATTTCTAGTCAAGTCACAAGGATCCTTGTCCATCAGTATTCTCACATTTTTCGTCAGTTGTCTCAAGGACCAAGTAGTGCCTAGGTGCTCTTTTTCTCATGTCCTCTTTGTTTTGTTCACATTTTTGACATTTGTGGTCGGCCTTTTTTAGTTTTCTTACTCCTATCTCTGAGGTCCTAGTCGGCATGTCATGTCACTAGTGTCAAAATTCAAGCAAGAGATCCCTATATAAACACAACATACATACCATTATAATGGTGAGAAATTTCATTATCAAGGGACTATCTATCTACATACTCAAAGGGACTGCATCTTGGGCTTATTACTCTGTATACACACTCCATAATAAGGGGAAGTTCATTTTTCAATCCACACATTTGCATTCCATCTAGCTATAACTTGTTATCTTGGTGTCACCGGTGCACAAGGGAAACCTAGGAGCACTATTGTACACACAAGCACATAAAATTACATGGAGTCTAAGATATAGTGTAGCACCCGGTCATAACTTCACTTTTTTTACAACCAAGGACAAGCCGACCTCTCATTTTACATCTTTATTATTTAGGATTTGGTATAGTTTAGGGGTTTTGCAGGAGACTATTTTTGTTACAAGTTTACATGTACCTCGGTGATCTAAGTGCAACATTCAGGTGATCATCACTGAATAAGTGTGAAACCCAAGCAACATTGAAGAAATCAAGTTTTGATCTTTCTATAGATTCCAGTGCCCATGATAGGTCTCTAGCACCCCAGGCACCCTCACCCCTACTTAGGCACCCATGTCCCGGTTTTTCTGTAAGTTTCAAAATTTATATCGAGAATTTTCAGCATCATGTCCAGCATTTTCATCATTTCTTCTAGTTCAGATACACTTCGAGATAAGTGAAATGAAAATAAGTGCCTTATCTCTCTCATTTTATCTCATAATTACATCTCTAAAATTACTTAGCATTTGTATTTGATTGTACCTCATTGAAGTAGTTTCTAAAATCAAAATTTTATAAAATATTTTAGATGTTATTGAATCATGTTGTATTTAGCAGTTGTATATCATAGTTTACATTCAATTACTCTACAATTATGGTTTAGCATAAAATATATTTTTCTTAAATCAGTTTTTATGCTACTAAAAATATGTCAGGGACCTCCATGTCCAAAAACATAGAGTTGCTCATATCTCCCAAACCCCTTGTCTATTTTCCATGGAATTTTAACTCCTCAAATATTCCTTTAACATGGTAAATCACTTGGGGGATGTCATGGTATGATTTATTCTCTATTTGAGAAATACTTTTCCATCCATGAACTCCATTTTTTCCCAAAACAATTAAAAATGTATTTACATTTTCCCAGTTACTCGGCAAGCCAAATTGCTTAAAAATTGGAACAAATTTTCTTCACAAAATCAGTTTCCATTTGATCTATTTATTGTTTGATGAGTTGGACTATTTTTAGAGACATTGAGGACTGATTTTTCTCTCAATATTATGCCATATTCAATGAAATTTGAATTTTCTCGGTGATCCAACGAGCCAAATTGCCTGAAATTTGGAGCAAATGTTGTTCATAAAATCAAATTTGATTTGAGATATTGCTTGCATGATGAAGTGGAGTATTTTTGGAGATATGGAGGACTACATTTTCTCTCATAATTTTTCCCTCTTCAATGAAGTTTTCATTTTCCCACTAATCTAAACGAGAGAATCATCTAAAATTTGGATCAGAGCATCACGGTGAAATAAAAAAATTTTGATACCACTCTTGCTCAATTCCAATACCAGAAAGACCCACTTCTTAAAAAATTCAAGTCTTATCAGGTTACATAACCTATATATAATAATTCCTAGAAACACTTCATTTCCTAAGTTACATTCACGTCTTGCATATCAAGAACACTCAAAAGTGCTAAATTGAGATACTCACTAAAAGTAAACATCCTGGAATTGAACTTACTAAAAATAGCAAGTATTGGGATTGTGTTCAAACTTTGTATAATTCATTCATCTCTAGTTCATCTCATTCACCTATATCACCATGGAGCTCAAACACTCAATTTTGGATCTAATTTCAACTTCAAACATTGAGAATCCTGATGAGAGGGACAGTGATGTAACAAGTATGGAATTGGAAGACTTGAAAAAGGGATGTTGATTTAACATTGATTAAATGCATAGGGGAATACATTCATTGGTGGGATATTTAGGGTTGAGCAGGGTCACTTTTTCAAAATACTGGATGGTTCAATTCATCCTAGTGGTGGTAGAAAGGGATCATCATGTTTACAAGATCAGTAGTCATCTCATGTCTAAAGTCTCGTATTAGTGTTTTAAACACTTTTTCAATGCTTTGGAGTGTGTTCATAACTTATAGGACAAGGAAACTACAATCATAGTGTTTCAATTCAATAGGAGGTCAAAGGAAAAGAAATTCATTCTCGGAGAATCCTCTCAAGATCCATCTAAAGCAGGATATTAATTAATAGAAGCTTCCTCATCTTCAAATTATCACTTCTCTCTCTGCTTCTTTATTATCCTCATTCCCTCTCTAACATTACATTTCTTTATTGGTAATGTACTTTTTGACTCTTTCATCTTATTCACTTAAGCGGACTTATTTTTGCATTGTAAAATTTCCTTTTCCAAAAATAAGAAAAGGACTTAATTTCATTCCTAGGGAATATGAAAGGTCACAAGTGGTGATGAGATGAAAATTTGCATGAAGGGAGGTGAAGAGACATCATTGTAAAGATATAAATTGGTATGGCCTCTCTATTCCAATTTTTTTTCTTGTTAGTTGTTGGATTTTGTTATCCTATTACTACAAGTAATAAAGTTGCATTCTTCTATCTCCTTGTCCTATGTTTTTCTACATCCTCTACTTCCCAACTTTGTAGACATTATTATCTTGTACAACCAAGAAAGAAATTTGTTTATTTTATTAGTGAGATCCATAGGAAAAAATTGTCTCTTATTTTTTAGTATTCTTATTGCGTACACTATTATTCCTCTTACTATTGAATGTGTATCTACTCTAGTTAATGCGTGTGAAATCGGTAAGTTTGCTCACAATATTAACCCTTTATCTCCATTTCTCCATCTCCTCTTTACCTTTCTCCACGAAAATTTCTCCCTTATAAACTAAACAAGAAATTTTCCACAGGTTTAGTGGAGTATTCTTAGTGTGATCCTTGGCCTAACATCCACCCCATATTTTTATTTAGTCCTTACATTCAATAAATAGCAAGCTCCCCGTACCCAAGAAGGAGGGGCCTAGCCCCATCACCATTGGTCTAAAAACTGCTAATATTTCATGTGACATATTATTTCACCAAAAAATTTTGGAAACTTTGTTGGGGAATTTTTTTCCCTTGTACACCTTATAACAATCTCTAAAATCTGAAAAAATCCATATATATAAAACCATAAAAATTAGAAGACTAAAAACATACCAAAAATAGTATCTGAATGTTTGAGAGCCTTGTTGAAGTCCTATTGAAAATATGCATTTTTTTATGATTACATTCTTATTAAAATTCTAAGTAAACATGACAGAATGGAAATTCACTAGATAATAACAAGAAATCTGACACTCTCAGTCTTTCACAATCCTGTATTTGAGTTGCAGGAACAAGCTGATTTTATACTTTGTCCCATAAATATTCTGAGACATAACACTTGAGTCTTAAGCTCTTAGATCAGTTGCATATCCTACTCTCTCATCAACCATTGAACACTCTTCCTCCAAAAATGGTTGCAGCTATACCTTGGGGTTAAAACACATAGGTCTGCTAGCTTTGGACTCCTCCACTTCATGAATTACCAAAAGGATCAAGAAATCAACTTTCCCAAGTTCTACGGAGATAGAAAGAAACATCTAGATGAGCATATCATAGCTTTTATCATAGCATGTGATGTTCTTGGGGTGGAACGTGAAGATTTTTTCATTTGAACTATTCATGGAGTCATTGTAAGATACTACTACGGAATGGTTTTACTACTTGTCACCTCACTCCATTATTGACTGGGAAGACATGAAAACTAGGTTTGAAGTCAAGATTCAAGACTATGGAAGATTCACATGCCCTCCTTTCTCAATTAGCTCAGATGAAGAAATAACTACAAGATCCCATGAGAGAATTTATGGCAAAATTTAACAAGTTGATTAACAAAAGTCCTACTGGTGCTCATCCTACTACAGATAATTAGAAGAGATTATTCATAAATGCTCAGTTTCCTGAAGTTGGGTTCATACTATGGAGAGCTCAATTGAAAATACTTTGGATAATGCTCAAGAAATTTCTATTGAAGTGGAAGATGATCTCATCATGTCAGGGAAGGTCAAAAACTACTCAACGAAGAGTAAAATCTAGAGCTCCAAAGATGAAGGTGTTGATCTGTTACTGCAAAAATTATGTCAATGATCTGACTACATTGAAGAAGTAAATTTCTCAACATGCCTCATATCAAAATAAAAAGATGGGAATCAAATTTGTTGGAGTACCCCGAAGGTTTTCACCTTGGAAGCTCCAATGGTTAATGCAGTATGATGGAGCCTATGAAGATGAAGGAGAAGAAATTTTTGAAATAAAAATTGAAAGAGAAGAAGAAGATGGATATGCCAATATTAGGTATTTTGAATACTCATCTAATGAAGATCTGAAAGAGTCCATGGCTGATATGAATAGTTACTCTTGTGTAGTGTTCACCCACTCACAAATAGAGAATAAAGAGACCTCTTTTTCCACTTCCCAAGAAAAACACTTGAATCCTCAAATGACAACTCTACAAAAAACAAAAAACAAAAGGAGGATCATCATTTCCCACTTCCATGGGGTCATCCAAGAAGAATCATGAGACTACTTCAGTCAAGACTCCATATACCTCTTTGAGTAAGTATCTTTTCATCTCCTTTTGTTAAATCAGTTTCTACTTTTATTGATTCTAAGAATGCAAATCCTACTAATTTCAAGGTTTTCATTGTTCTCAATGTGCCTACCACTTCATCTTTTGACATCATTGACCATGTTAAAAAACCAAAGTCTAAATTTCTGGATATGAATACTTGAGAACCCATAATAATAAATTTGATCAAATTTTCCATTTTATCAAAGGAATCAGTTCAAATTCATGTTCCAAAAATTCCATTATCAAATAACCACTTCCCTCTCTCAGTACCACTCCTCAAAACCTTCTTGCCTCAACATCCTCCACTTTTGGGAAAGCCTAACCTTTCTATCTTTCCTTATTGATCAATGAGATAAATTGAATAATTATACTGTTAACTATGTGCCTCTGACAATGGAATGCCTGTAAAATTTACCAAAGCCCTCAGTATTACTCTCACCCCAGCTACTACTCATTATTACTCCATAGAAACTAAATAAGTACCTCTTGTTTTCTAGGTCAAGAATACTCAAGTAGCACTTGTGGATTTTCTTGACAAGAAAATCACAATGAAAATACTTTTGGCAAACATGTTAGATTTGTATGGTATGTTGTTGAGCCAATTTTTTTGTCAGGATGTTGGACGAGATATATAGATGGATTGGTCATATGCCACTATACCTTTCAATTCTAAAATGACGAAGCTCCTTCCTATAAGGAAAATGAAATGCATGGTTTATAAACCAAACAATCTAAGTGTAGACATCTTATTTCAAGATTCAAAATATGGACAAAAATTTCATAACTTCATATGAAGATGTTGAGATACCCATGTTGATAGAGGAGTACCCAGGTGTGATGGAGTTGGTTGAGAAACAACATGATGACCTGATGCATCCATAATTAGACAGTTTGTACTTCCCACTGATTATGGATGCAAGTTCTCTACTTATTGATGATAAGGATTATGGATGTCTTGACCTGTAAAAAAGAAATCTCAAGATGATAAATAATTTAGGTAATGAAGGAAAAATGACATCAAATAAATTCTTGGTAGGTAAGTTCCAAGTTTTCAATCATGTTCTCAAAATCCAGCATCAAGATTTGTTTAATGAGTATGATTGTGAATACGAATCTTTTTCCTTCCCATTGGGAGGTGATGAATTTTTCAAGAAGGAATGCATAAATTATAAGGTGTTTGAATCTCACGAGGTTTAATCTACTCAAGAAGGACATATCTCCATCATGTAGATGAATTTCAAAGCTCAAGATGGTCAAGATGAGAAAAATGATGATTTCCATATTTCATGCCCAACCTTGTGCTCATTCTCCTTTCATGATAATGAAGCATTATTCACATCACACCATAGTGTGAAGTAGATCAAAGGTGAGCCAGTATGTGTGAAAGATAATTGTTTAGAGTAATTGAGAAACATGTAGTACCAAGAAGCTTGTGATGAGGTTAAAAATATTTTTTGAGAACCAGCTCATCAAGACCATGGTCATGAAGCAAATAACAAATAAAGTTCAAATGCCCATAAAAGACCATAAACCTTGGTGTGAAAGTGGGAAGGTTTTTATGATCAAGACTTGCAAGCTCTAGAAATCACTGACTAGTAAGAAAGTATTAAAAACTAACAATATACCTCCTTTTGTGTGTTTCTATTGTAAACCTTGGAATAGGTGATATAATGTGGATGGGCCCATGCTACTTGAAGTGTATGTGCTTTGTTAATGTGAGAAAGACCTTTGTTGTGATAATGATTGATTCAAACTTTGCACTAAGGATGTGGGTATAATGGATTTGGGATGGATAAAGTTGGATTACATGGGCATTAGAACAAGATCAAGGGAATATTTGTGCAACAAGGATGCAAGAGTTATGAGAGGATTTCAAGCTTTTTCAGAAAGAGGGGGTAAGGCTCTATGTATATCCTGAAAGTGGGATTAATTTAGGGGTTTTTAATAATCATGGTTTGGAAAAGTAAGCATGATTAAGTGAGTGGGGGAGATGAGGAATGGACATGGATTAAACTTGAATATTTAATTCACAAGTGGGGGGACATGGAGCATATTTGACATGTGAGAAGGATTAGGTTTGATTTAGGGATTGAATCAAATTAATTAATCAACTAACATTTGATTAATTCAATGTGAGTTTTTGTGGGAAATGGAATGGGAAAATTAATTGATTTAAGAGAGGTGTGAAATTGGGGTGTCTACATTTTCCCTTCTTTGGAGGGGTACTATGAAAGTAGTGTCCTTTTAAAGAAAGTAGACAAGATGGATGAATATGCCTTATGCGGCGGGATTTATGGTTTTGAAGAGATTATTCTTAAGGAAGGTATTCTTTCAATAAGAATTTATTAGAGGAAGAAAAGAGAAAGCATTCTCTAAGAAAAAAGTAGAACAAACTTTTACTTGTGAGAATGGGGAAAGAATTCAATCTAATTTTTCTAAGCAAAAAGTAGAGCATATGTTTATTTGTGAGAATCTAATATGGTAGGTGAGGAAGGTTATGGTATCCTCCAAGACAAAAATTCCATGAGAAGATTTGATTAGGGATAGATGTGATTATACCCCCTCAAGAGGGATAATGATAATGGAAGAGACGAAAGAGATTTCAAAAAGACGGGAGGTCAATGTTGTGGAGAGGAGGACAAGAATGGGGTGTAAGAGAATGGAACAACTGCGGTGTAGAAAAGGGGAAATAATCCAATTGGTCTTGAATTATAGCTATGAAGATGTGTTGAAGGACGTAATCAGTGAGAGTGGAAAGATGGAAAAAAATAATGAACAAGAGTAGTGATTGATTATGGGTAGGTGAAAAATGAGGAAAGAAAAGTCAGAGGTGAAGGAAACAAGGGTATGGAATAAAACGGATGGAGATGAAGGAGGAGAAAAAAGGAGTGAAAAAGGTGGAAGAGAATAATATATAAGGGTGATAGGGGAAGAAGGGAATGAGGAAGGATGAACAAGAAGAAGATGAGGTGAGATGAGAGAAGATGAAAGAGAAGAGGAAAAAATAAATTAAAATGACAAATTAAAAATGACAAATTAAAAATGAAAGTAGTGGAATACAAAAGATATAGTGAAGAGGTATGAATGAGATAAATGGGGAGAAATGATGAAAAAATGAAGGAGATGAAGAAGATTAATAATTTAAAGAAGATGAAAGAGATGATAGAATGGAGAAAAGAAAGAAACTATGAGGGACCAAGAACATATGGAGAAGATCAGAGACATGAAGAGAAACTGGTACAGAATGAATGAAAAGGGTATATGTGGTAGAGAAACAAATGGGAGTGGAAGAGGAAGGTGAAAATGATGGGGGAAAAAGAGATGACAAAGTGGATATAGGGAGAATATTGAAGGAACCAAGTTGTCTTGGGGAAGACCAAGGTTGAGAATATGGGACAGACCACATGGAGATGCTTGTTTTGATGAAGGGATAAAAAATATTGGATAGCGAAAAAGAGATAGGGTAAAAATGGGGAAGTAAGAAGGAAAAACAAGGGAAAAAGAGGAAGAACATAAAAGAGAAAGTGAGACAAGCACGAAGAGTGAAAGAAGGAGAGGACAAGAGAGGAAATGATGTAGTTGGAAGGGAGTCAAGAAAGGGGATATTATGGGGTGAGTCGGTATCATCAAGAATGTAAAGAGAAGAAAGAGGGGAGGAATTCTGCGGAGTGGAAAATATACAGATATGTGTGAGATGAGGATAAGAGGATTACAATAAAATAAACAAAGGATGTATGATGAAGACGTCAAAGATATTGAAAATGGTGAAGGGCAGATGGACAAGTGGTGAAGAAAAAGAGAGGGAGGGATCAAAGAGGTGATGTCAGTGAAAGAACGTTAGGGGAATACCAACAATAATTATTGTTGGTGAATGACAGAGGAAAGAGTGGAGAAAAAGTGGAGAAGGAAAAAGAGAGTGAAAATGCAGTCGAGAATGATGATGAGTGATTTTTAGGGGTCAACCAACAATAATTATTAGTGTGGAAATGGAATATGATGGTGAAATAATGTTAGGGGGTACCAACAACAATGGAAAGTAGTCATGGGAGTGGATATGTGGGACAATTTGAGAAGATGGAGTGGAAAGAGTAAAGAAAGGAGAAGTGATGATTTGTGACAAGATGAAGGTGAAGAGAGGATGCGGAGGATGAGGATGAACAAGTTGAAGGTAAAGAAATGATATATGGAAAGAATGGAAGAAAGTGATATGAAGAACGATAGAAAAAGGAGAGGAAAATGGGGGAAAGGAACATGATTGTAAGCTCAAGATGGTGGATGCACTCTATGATATGATAGATTGAGAAAGGATAATGATAGGAGGAAAATTTGGTTGGTAGGGGAGACCAGGAGGAAGTAATGATCAATAGAAGGAATGATGAGTGAGTATAAGGAGAAGACCATAACAACACATCCATCTTAAGGGAAACCCTTAAGTAAGATAGTCATGTGGAGGAGGTGATTAAGTAATATTTCCAAGTAGAATATGGTGGGATGAAGAGTAGAAAAACAGGAGGTGGTGGTTACGAGAAAGAAAGAGGTTGTGAAAGTATGTGATGATGGGGAATGAAGAGAAAATTTTGATGGTGATAATTTGTAGTGATGGGGGAGTGTAAGATGAAAAATCATCCTTAATAGGAACTCTTAAGTAAGATCATCATGCCACACGAGTCATTAAGTAAGATCGCAAAACTGATGGTGATGGTGAATGGAGGGTGGAAAAAAAGAATGGTTTGTTGGATCATATGATAACGATGAGGGGAGGGAGAAATAAGATGGAGGAAATTTGATGGGATGGGGGAGGGCCAAATGGAAAATCAATCTTAAGAAAGACTCTTACGTAATATTTCCATGTTGCATGAATGGTTAAGTAAAATCATCAAACTGTAGATGAAGAATAATGATGGGAATAAGGTCCGCGAGGTAAGTGGCGACCTGAGTGATTGATGGAGGTGGGGGAATATTATATGGCAAGGTGGACTAAAGGGGAACCCTTGAGTGAATTTTTCATCCTACGAGAATGTGTAAGTAAGATTACCAAGTAGAATATGGATACTAGGAAGAGTGAGAAAAGAGGAGATGGTGTTTGTGAGAATGGGACAAGGGGTGAGAGGTGGTGATAACAATGAAGGAAACAAAGGAGTGTAAGATGAATGGATGAAGGAATATATGTAGCGTAGAATGCAGATTTTGAGGGGAATCCTTAATTGGGATGCACTTGTGGTGGTATTGATGAGGTAAGAATGTCAAGTGAAAGAGGTGGAGAAGAAAGATGTTTGCAGTGGCAATTATCATCCGATGAAAGAGGAAATGATCAAGAAGTGTATACCTCAAATCAGAATCCCAAACTAAAGGGGTGATTAAGTAATAGTGTCAAGTTGAAAGTGAAAGAGTGAAAGGGAAGAACACTAGGTGGTGAAAGGGGACAGGAATGGTGAGAAGTATGATGTCTGCATAAATGGTGTCTGGGTATGAATGATGATGGAGGACTAATGGATAAATGACAGGTTGATCATGGTGGGGCATGAAGAGTTTCAGGATAGTGAACACTACTTGAGAAATATCCTCAAGTAGGATTCGTAAACTGCAACGATGATCAAGGAATCCTAAACTGGAAAATGTATTATTAATGGTGGATGGATGGGGTGTAAAGTAAGTTTTCAATCATGCAGCAAGATACTCACGTGACAAAAGCATCTTAATATTAATATATCACACAATAGGATGCAAGATTATAAAAAAGATCATGATGACTAGATTGTTATATGTAATAAATCATAGACAAAGGCCATCAAAAATATATGATGCCCCTGGTTTATATGTAATCATACCAAAGAAACATAATAGAGGGAACACCAGGATACATAAAATCAATATGCCCCCTATAATATATCAAGACACAAGATAAAAAATATTAAAATTTTAACTAATAATGCAACATAAGAACCTTTAAACATGTACCTAATGTGTTCCACGGTTATGATTTATCGGATGTGTCCCTAAGAAGGGACATAATGATTCGGAATGGATTGGCTCATCGTCCTCAAAAAAGGAAATGATGAGAGCCAGAATTACCCCAAGCGATGATACACGCGAGGGGAAATGATTTGAATTTGATAGTCGCAAGATGGTTGGAACATTATTTGGGGATAAGAGTTCAAAGTGTGAATTTTATTGATTATTGAGTTTTTTATTTTTTTGATTTTTTTATTTTTTGATTTTTTGTACATTTTTAGGATTTTGTGATTTTTTGGGGATTTTTTAAGATTTTTAAATGTTTTTGGGATTTTTTAGATTTTTAAATTTTGGGGGGATTTTAAGATTTTTGAATGTTTTTTGGGATTTTTTAAATATTTTTGAATGTTTTTTTGGGATTTTTGAATGTTTTTGGGATTTTAAGATTTTTGAATTTTTTTGGGAATTTTGGAGATTTTATACTAGAATGCAAACTTCTTATGAGAGGTAATAAGCTAGGGTATCATATGTATGTACATTGTTCCTCGTGGTAACTCATGCTTCGAATAATACAAAAAATTTCATTCATTGGCAGGATATGTTGGTGATGATATGGTGAAAATAAGTCCAGCTCCGTTCTTGACTCCACACAACTAGTAAGATGCGAGGGTTCATCACTGAGATTCAAGAAGGATGCAAGATGTAGATAATGAATAAAGAGACAAGTGTTAATAATGGTCCGTTTGGGAATTTGTGACTCAATTCCTCTTAAGATTACTAACCAATTTAGACATGACTTTCACTTTATATGTTACGTACTAGACTTAGGCAGTTGCGTGCCCTACTGAGTGGTAATATTTTTGGTGAAGTGATAGTTATCTCTTCACTTATACATATAAATTACTTCTTTAGGATTTTATAATTATAAGCACTTTCAGATTTATAAGATTTTGTGTTTTTGTTGTGACCCCCTATGCTTTTTCCCATGCCACTAGTAATAAGTAAGGGCTCATCATCGAGGACAAAACATAGGCAAGTAACTTTTTTTGTTTTGTTTTATTTTTTATTTTTATTACATTTTCTACATTGTGATTTTTGAATGACCCCTACGCTTTTCCTCATGCCACTAGTAAGAGGCAAGGGTTCATCACCGAAGATAAGACATAGACGAGTAAGGACACCTCCCTCATTCCCAGTCTCACACTACTAGTAAGAAGTGTGGGCTCAACATGAAGACTATGAAGGATGAAAGGTGTGACAGTTAATTATTCATAATTTATTTGATTGATTGACTTATATTATAGTTTTTTGTTCGGGAAGGAACGTATACCCCCAATCTCAACCCCACGTGACTAGTAGGATGTGATGGTTCATCACTGAAGACTGAGGTGAGCGGTCAAACAAACTAGGTACAAAAGTTGAGAGCTTTTTATTGCAAGAGAAAATTGTTTTAAAGGGCATATATTACCATCAGTAAGCTTTTAGGTATGACCATAGGTGAAAGCAGCCAAAAATGGGAGAAACTATAAGAAGTATGAGACTCACAAGACTTAATAGGATCTATATTAACACTTGCCTCATGATGATGAATATGAAGATGTGATTTTTATAGTGGGAATATATGCCAATGGAATGAATAAATTTAAATTATTTGGAGATGATCCAGACACGAGGAATGTACAAGTGGTTTCTCCCATGACAAAGAGAACCTCGTGAATAAAATATCTTTAGATGGATTACATTCATTGGTTTTTCAAGTACATGGCTTGTGTCAGTGGCCAATTTATAAGCTATAGCCAAATTTAGTTGTGATTCCATAGGGCCCTAACAAGTTGGGCTCAAATGTACCATGTTTTTCTCACTTTTTGGTTGTATTCTTTAGGTTTTCTTTGAGAATGAGATCACAGTACGACAAAAAATCAACACATGACCTTCTTCGCACCTGACCTCCCAAGGTCGTGTCGAGATGGCCAGTGTAGAATGATTATGAATGTGAGTGTGGTGAAGGGGATCAGGATAATTGGGAAATCTTATATCTTCAACATAATGTCGGGATCTGTGAGTCTTAAACAAATAATGCTCTCCTAACTTGAAGTGGTGTGATGGTTCAGTATGAGATAATAACCACTCATAAACTCTAATCAATGTTGAGCTCGGCCAAGATTCTGTTCGTTGGTTGTTGAACACGTAGAAAATGACCTGCGGGTGCCTCGTATAGATTTCCAAACAAGGTCATGGAAGTAAGAACGAGAGGTGTGATGAAGCCACAAGTATTTACGGGTGATTTTCTGATCTAGTCCAGAAAGTCTTAGCATGATCGGTTGCTATGTTTAGTAAGGAAAGTTGTGCGATAATATCTGGTGGATGTGGTGAAGATCTTAATACTAATGTACGCAAACTAGTGGCAATGTCTAACTGACTAGAAAACCCATTGGGTTGTGGGACTTGAGGATCACAACCAAAGACTCGTGGGGATTGTGTCCCTTGGATGGTCATGCACGTAACCAAACCCTATTGCCAGGAGCAATCCAATAATCATAGGCATGATTAGTAGTTATGTTTAGTGTATTGATTTGTTCTATATTCTCAATAAAATTTGCATGTGTGCGTAAGATTGTCAAACATAAGCTGATATCAATGTCAATTATTAATGTTGGCCCATTGGGTTGTGGGATCAATAGATCAAAATTGTATGTCTTTTCCTGTTATGGACAATTGATGGTCATATAAAGTGAAATTAAATGACTTTTAATAAGAAAACTAATTACTTACAGAGATATAATCTATGTTTTTGGAGTTTTAACAATATTTTGGATCAAAGCAATAAAAGCGAGCTAATATATCAAAGGAAATATTTTTTTCTTTTCTAATCTTTAAGCAATGTGTTCTAATCTAATAAATAAACTAAAGACAAGTATTCAACCGGATGTAGCTGCTTATTTGTGAAAATGTATGAATCTAATCTAAATCAAACAACCTAATCTAATAAAAATCCTCCAAACCCTACCTCAGAGGTGAAGAACAAATCATGACCCTGAAAGGGGCTATTGTTCCTCACAACTTCCCTGGTAATGTTGAAAGGATAACTTCCTTAAATGAATGATTCTATACTCTATTTGAAATGAACGATTCCCTACTCTATTTGTTATGAATTATTTTCTACTCCATTTGATATGAAATTGACAATTCAACACACAAGGAAAAAAAACACACAATTCCAGCCTAGACAAGCAAGAGCTTTGGTAAATATAGTTGTGTCTGTATCTATCCCCTTTGTATGTTCCTTTCTTTCTCCGAGTGTTCATGTGAGTCTAAGAGATTGGGAATGCAAGAACAGCAGTAAGAGGATGGCACTTGAGCAATGTTAGCTTGATCATAGTCTGGATGCAATGCAGGTAGAAGAGAGATAGCATAAGAGATCAGAGTTTCACTATGTAATTCATAGCAAGATCGTAGCAACAATACAATGTAAGATACACAAAATTCTCATGCCCCTTTGCTTGAATACAAGCATGGAATATATAGGAATGGAGGATGGGAGGTGCCTTCATGCACAAGGCAAGAAGGATCAGTTCCAACACATTAAATCTCTTTAAAAATAGGAGGAAGGAGAACCAAGCAATCAAATATAATTTTACACAATTCAGCTCATGGATGCAAGCAAAAAGTGAAATTAAGTGAACTGTCACATGTTAAAACACGCGTGAAGAATCTAGAAAAAGTGGGTAGGAACGTCGCCCTACACAGGGTGGTGGTTTCAAGACCACCACCCTGTTTGGGGCGGCGGTTTCAGAAATGCTACCCAGGCAGGGCAGTAGTCCTAGCACTGAAGGCCAAAACATGCACAAATAGTGTGGGAAGCTGGAAGAAAAAGTGTGAGAAGGCTAAGTAAATATGTATAGGCAAAAAATATACACTACGAATGGAAATTAGAGCTCAAACACCTTCTTGAAAGGAACTAAATCATCGTTGGGGACTTTTCTAACTATTTTCTAACAATGTAGCACATAGAATTTTTGCTACGTACATATTGCCCACTCGGAGAAGCGTCTTAGTGCTAAAAAGGCATAAAACATAGATTCCAGGTATGGTGTTCCCCAAATGGGTAGTTAGAAGCTATACCTGACACTCCCGTGTGTTGAAATCTCACCGCCCAAAATCCCGCTGCCTATAAGAGAAAAAGAAGACTCATGTGTAGATAGAAAAAATATCAAAAAATAAACACTAGATCAAAACGATAGAGGACTTACCATCTGTGTGAGGATATAGAAATATACCTGTGTCAATGCTCTAGCCATGCAAACGCAAACACTCAAAATGAGGTTAAAACAACATATATATATATACAACTCATTTCCAATTCATTTGTGCTATTTGATTTGGTGAATTTGAAGCTCTGGACCCACGGCGATCATTTTCAACGAGAGTACAGCCAATACGACAGTGACGATATCATGACCATGCCTCCACGTGCAAGAGATCGACTAGCGTGGTCAAAGGTTAGTTATTTTCAATTTTGTCTTTTTATACCCTAATGTAAAAAAGTTGAAAAGTTCACCCAGGGGGATTATTTTCAACAAAAAATTGTCTTAAATGAGTCTCTAGGGGGCGCCCATAGGGTATGCTTTTATTTTATCAAAAATAATCTTTTTATTGTCTTTTTTAGCACTTTTAGGGTAAAAGACGCTTTTGGAAAATTGGTCCAGGACCGCCGCCCAAAGCAGGGCAGCGGTCACGGGACCACTGCTCTGCATTAGGTGGTGGTTCTGAACAGAATGACCAAATGTATTTTTAACTTCAATTTTTTTGGATCTTTCATGTTTTGTGATGTTTTTGGTGAGCTTATTATTTGGTACATGTTACTAACTTGCTCTTTTTTCATGTTTTGGTGAATTCAGAAGGAGGAGTACATTAGATGGAGTTGGGAGAGGGAGTGTGATTGGCTCCCTAGTATCCTAGATCAGCTGACACAGGATGAGACAGATCTTTTTTAGAGGGCCAATATTTGGAGGATTGCATGGGTTCCCCATGTTGCTCTTGCTAGTCACATTCTATGTGACTTATTTTCCTATTGGGATGCAAACCAAAACACTTTCCGGTTCCTAGGTGTTCAGGGTGAGTGGACTATCACCTTGGAGGATGTATACCATATTCTTGGGCTCCCAATACTTGGGAGGAGACTGACTTTAGAGACAGCAGGGTCTAGGGTCATGATGATGTAGTGGGCCACATATATGGGAGATGTCACTGTCTCATCTAGCTCAAAGAAGGGGATGAAGGTTTGGTCCATTGCCACTACTCCCATTCCTGTCATACGCAGAGCCATCATGGGCATCTTGTCCTCTTGATTGATCAGGGACAAGGGTGGCGATACCCTCTTCTATTGTTGGGCTCCTATCATTGCGTAAATCGAGGGGCATGGCCACAAATATGCTTGGGGCAATGATATCATGGGACCACCTACCATGATTTATACAAGGTGGTCAGATGGTAGGGGCAGTCATTGAGCCACCCCACTCTTGTGATGAGTTGGGTTTATGAGAATTTCATCCCCTATGGTAGGGGAGTACTAGTATTAGATCCAAGGGTTGTTCGGGTAGCTAAATGGATAGGTATGTCAGTACTTAGGACATCACATCAGCTCGTGGCTTCCCTGACTATGGCAGACATGACTACCACACCTTATTAGGACATGGTAGGGATATGGGGAGTGGAGGTGGCTGCCATAGTAACTTGCTCTTTAACTGGTCATTTGGTTGACAAAGTAGGGAGACTTGAGGTCCACCCATTTGATCGAGTCCCCCAGCAGTTTGGCCTTCCATACATTGATATACTCCCTCCCATCTCTCCATTTATAGGACTATCCAGGAGGCTCGGAGGGGCCCTAAAGGAGATCCTATTTAGAAAGTGGTCATTCCAGGTGTACCCATTGTAGTCAAACAGGTGGTATGTGCTTGCCGGGTAGTTGGTGCCCCTCGAGCACCCTTACTTAAAATTGTGGCCGCTCCTGCTCACAGTGGGGAGCAGGATGAGCCTATTGATCTAGACTCCTACTCTGAGGAGGATACTGGGGAAAAGATGGAGGAGGATTCAGTTGGAGAGGACACGGAGGATGAGGGGGTTGGAGTTGGGACAGGTGAGGTATCCCATACAGAGGAGGAGGAGAGCTACCCTGAGTGGCATAACACTCAGGAGATACTTAGAGCAGCACATGAGGAGGCCAGTGTAGAGAGAGAGACCTTAGTCTCTGAGTTGACACTTCCTCACGATGGAGAGGGGAATGACTATTCTATCATAGGACAGTGATTCACTTCCAGCTTTGGGGAATCCCCACAGCCACTAGTAGCACCGGTAGCAGCAACTACTAACCCTACTTCGATGCTTAGAGACCCAAGTAAGTTTAATACTCTCTCATTTTTTTGGTTAAGAATGTTCACTTTTATCTCTTTCTTTCTTTTGTTTTCCTAACTTATCACTTCTTGCTTTCTTCTTGCAGTGATAGAATAGGAGTGGCAAGAGCTCACTCATCGGGTATGCATGGATACTCTGTTGATCCGATGACCTGAGCCGAGCTGACTATCGATTCGGACCAACCATTAGTCACAGGAAAACATACTAATGTATTTTCCCCTATGTGGAACGTAACAGAGATAGTGAGTTCCCTCCATACCCAGGTGGTTAGGTAAGAGACTTTCAAGCATTTGATGAGACGGAGCCATTCTCGCAGTGAGGCCATGGGCAGTAGATGCCACTATGAGCACTCACATCATTCTGTTCACTCCCAATGTCGTCATAGCCATAGTAGGATCCCCAGACATGGTCGGGTGCCATCTGAGGGATCTCACAGGGACTGACAGGCCATGGGGCCATTTTTATTGCTTTGATGACATTTTTTCTGTCATTTATACAATTTTTTTTGTATGTTTCAGGCTCATTGCGAGCGTTTTGACCATGCCTAGTGCATGGTGACATTGTACACAAACTTGATTCACCATGTTATATACAGACTCTTATTTTTGGTTTGGTATTCCAACATATCTGAGTTGACTTTCTTTTGGCTTATCTCTCATGTGTACTCTAGATATTTAGAATTTCCACTTTTCTATGCTTTTCAGAATGTATGTAGTGGATGTGAAATGATAAAATATTGATTTCTTTTTGTATTTCATAATGATGATATATGATGATGCAAACACAATGTGATGTTTGAATTTTAGTTTCTTTAAGCAATCTTTGATACCTCATATTGTCTTGGAAAAATGTGGTGTCAAAATGATATGTTAAGAAGATGTACTTGCCCCACTCCTGACTCCACACAACCAATAGGATACGAGGGCTCAACACCAAGAGCCAGGAAGGGCATAAGTTACAAAAAATTGTTGAATGATAGTGACAAGAGAAAGATAAAGGTTTAACAAAACCAAATTGAGACGCTACAACCCTATCCTACTAGAGCTATCTCATAGTTTAGAATGTGAATTACTTTGTAGTTTATCTAGACTTGGATCCATATATGGCTACTTGGTTGACAAAATCTGGGTTTGGGGTTTTAAGCTCTTTTGGAATTTTGGACATCTAACTCACTTTGTTTTTTACCTATGATTTCACAATATTTGAGCGAATTATTTGTAACTTTCAATATTATCAACAAGACCCCCTACTCCTTGCCCCATGCTACCAGGAGGAAGCATGGGCTCATCACTACAAACAAGGAATAGGTGAGTAAGGGAATTTCTCTCCTTTCCCAACCCTACATCACCAGTAAGAGATGTAGGCTCAACACTAAAGGTTGGTAGGGAAAAGAAATGTGTAAAATAAAATTTTTCTGTGGATTTGCATTTGACTTACTTATCTAGGCAAAATGTTTAGTATGTTCTTATTTCCAAAGATATTTTCACGGGATAGATGTGACACCATGAAGCTTCTAGAACAGACTATAGGCAAAGACACCTAGCCTAGAAAGAAACTATAAGAAGAACTAAGTATGCAGGCCTTGGTATGATCACGGTCAAAACTTTGTCTTATCTTGCTTGAAATGATGATACTATGATACTATGAAGATACTATGAAGATTTGAAGAGATATGAAATGAATTTTTTTCCAATGTTTTCATAAGTTTTTAGGAGTTGTTATAAGAATAAATCCCTTGATCACAAATTTTACAAAATGAACCGACAAATGAAACTGCAATGTAGATGTAGTAATGTACATATGAAAATGTTGGTGGATCATGCGTAGTACCTCTTTAGGTGAAGAGAGTTCACGAATTCACTAAACTCCTCACCTTCTAGTGTACACAGGTAAAATGCCCCATTTTTGTAGTCTTCTACTACTCTATATGGACCTAACCACCTAGGTCTGAATTTCCTTCCCTCACCAGTTTTTTGTCTATCTAGCTATCGAGTCTTAATACCAAATCTCCTTTGTAGATCTCACATTCATAAACCTTCTTATTGTATTTATGATCCATCTATTCAGTGTAAATGATGTGTCATTGTTCAGTGTTAAGTCTAGCCTCGTCGAGACTTTGTAATTGGGAGATTCATACTTCTTGATAACCCTCCTATCCCAGGATCGTGTGTAGTGAAATTCGAAGACTAGTTATTTTGACTTCAACCGGTAGAACCGCCTTAGCACCAAACACTAAATAAAAGGGGGTTGCCCCAATTTGTGTTCTAACTGAGGTTCAATAGGCCCACAAGGCCAGAAAAAGCTTTAGGTGTTAATCTTGTTTATTCTCCTTAACGGTTTTGAGAAGGATGGCCTTTAAAATTTTATGCGTAGCCTTAGCTTGTCCATTACCCTGATGATAGTAGAGAGAAGCCATGTGATGTATTATTTTGAACTTTGTACATAGCTCATGCACCTCATCATTTTTTAAAGACGTTCCATTATCTAAAATAATGACCTGTGGGACATCATACCTACAAATGATCTAGTTTAAGATGAACTTAGTGATCACAGACCCAGGTACAATTATAAGAGGCATGACTTCCACCCACTTGGTAAAGTATTATGTGGCTATGATTATGAAGTTATGTCCATCCCTTGACAAGAGAGAAAACTTCCCTATCAAATCCAGGCCCCACGTGGAAAAGGGCCATGGGGTTGCGATTGGTTGCAAAGCTTGTACCAGTATGTGGGTCTCATGGGAGAACTCTTGACATTTGTGGCATTTTCACACAAACTATATTGCATCATGTTCTAGAGTGGACTAGAAATAGCCCATCTGATGTATCTTCAGGGCAGTGGCATGGCCACCAAAGTGACCTCCACATACTCTGCTATGTGACTCATAAAGAATCTTTTTCAGATTCTTCGGCGTCAACACATCTTAGAAACATTCCATCAAAGGCTATGTGGTAGAGCACTTATTCCAAAATAATGTACTTAGCGGAAATGACATGTAATCACCTTCTTTGTTGCGATGTTTCCCCTTCTGGGTATGTGTGGTCCATGATGAAATTAACAATGCCAATATACCAAGGACATACAGAGATAGGGAGCCTAGTTTCAACAAAGTAAATGCACTCATCGGGAAAGTCTAGATCTACCAAATCACCCCCATCCAATGGATTGTCATCCAACCAGTCCACAATGATTTGTCCCTTAACAGATTTTTGATTTACAAATGTTAGTTCAAACTCGCCCATTAAGGTTATGAAACGCCTAGCCTTTTTAGACAAGGATCCTTGCATGAGGCATGTCTGCAAGTGGTATGTCTTAACAATAACCCTTGTTTCTTGATTCAGCATATAATGCCTTAAACACTTTGTTACAAATATTATGGCAAGGCATTCCTTTTCTACATGTGTGTAACATTTTTCATAATCAAGCAACGCCCGACTAATGAAATAAACTGCATGTTCTCATTTATCATCGTCCTCTTGAGCCAACACATAGGCTAGCGAAACATCCATAGCTCGTGAATAAAAAATCAAAGGGCGATCTGATCTAGGTGTTAGGTTGTGGAGCATGTTTTCATGTGAGAAAGTGTTGTAGACTGTACACTAAGTGTTGTAGTACTTTACACTAAGAGTATTTTTTTGCCTTAAAACGTGCCTGATATACTGGGAAACTTGTTTTCTCATATGGGCAGTATTTTGACCCATAGGTTTATGGGACAGTTTTGGCCCATGGTTTTAATACCCACAATTTTGTAAAACTACTTAAGTAGTTGTCTATTTATATGGTTTTGTGCATATGGTAAAAAAAAACATTGCAGATGTGTTTTGAATTCGGGTGTGAATTATGTAGAGTTTGTTGAGCATAGCTCCAAACAAATATGGGTATTGTATTGAGAGAACGGTGGCTTGTAATAAAATCTGAGCAAGTGATTCTTGGCAGATGTAGACCAAATTGGGTGAACCATGTTAAATACTATCTCTTTGTGTTGTGTTATTTTATTCTGCAATTTTATTTGAGATTTGTAATATTTTCTGTTTCTGCTGTTGCGATTCTGTAACGGATTATTCCACATAGTTTATCTTTTATATCCTAACACTAGGTGACATTAGCATGGGAGGGGATAACAAAAACCATTTAATTACGTCGAAGGCCTTGTTGCACTCTTCCATCCAATCAATGCTATAATCCTTTTTCAACAAATTGATGATTGGATGAATAACAAAGGTCAAGTCAGGGATGAACCTTCGGATTGCACCAAGTTTCCCAAGAAAAGATCTAATACCAAACTCGTCTGATGGTGGAACCATTTCTAACATAGCCCAGATTTTGGTTGGGTCGACATCAATCCCTCGTGAAGATATAATGTAACCCATAAGCCTCCCTCCTATTACGCCAAATACACATTTCTCTGGATTTAATGTGATGTTATACTCAATTAAGCACGAAATGATGATACGAAGCACCTCTGGGTGATCGCAGCACTTCCTGGCCTTGGCCAGCATGTCATCCATGTAGGATTCCACAATCTTATGAATAAGGTCATGGAATATGTATGTCATTGCTTGTTGGTATGTGGCACCAGCATTCTTAAGACCAAATGACATGACAACATAACAGTAGGTTCCCCGAGGAGTTATAAATGTGGTTTCAGCTTGATCCTCTTCGAATATTTTGATTTGATTATATCCCAAAAACCCATCTATGAGAGACAAAAATTCAAATCTAGATGTTGCGTCAACAATAACATCGATGGATGGTAATGGGAAATCATATTTGGGGAAAGATTTGTTAATGTCCCGGAAGTCTATGCAAATACGGATATTTCCATTCTTTATTAGAAAAAAGACATTATTATATACCCATTGTGAATAATCGACTGGCTTAATGAATCCCACCTGGAGAATTTTCGTTACTTATTCTTTCACCATGAGGGCCACTTTTGGCTTTATGGGTGTCAACTTTTACTTAGTCGAATTTGCATCCAGTTTGGTGACGAGATTGTGCACTGCGATATGTGGTGCGATTCCCATCATTTCTTTGTAACTAAATTTGAAATCCTTTTAATGTTCTTTGAGGATATGGGTATGTATTTCCACCTCCTCTGGAGTTGAGGATCCTAATTTAAAAATCTTTGGTTCTTCCTTTGTTCCAATGTTTATATCAATCATTCCCTCGATTAAGGAGGTGTTTCCCTCCTCAAACTCTGGCGGGGCCAGAGGTAACTCTAAATCCCCTTCTTCTTCTACCTCATAAATCTCAAGACCCTTTCCCAAGGAGGATTCAATCATGGGATTCCCAAAATAAGAAGAGGAACGCAAAATTAAGGAAAGGTATATCTCATAGTAGGTAAGATGGAGTTCTGCCAAAGTGTTTAAATAACTTTAAGTGGATGAAAGAAATGGAAATGAAAAGGGAGTAGTTGTTGCCTTCATGTCGGGTTCACCAATTTTGTATGATAGAAAAGTGACAAGCGAGCATGAGAATCGACAAGTAGCCTTTCTCCGTACCCGACCTCCCGAGGTCGTGCTGAGATAGCCAGTGGAAATGAAATATATGCGGATGTGGAAAAACTAGTTGGGAAATATTATATCCTCAACACACAATAATAGGATCTGTTAGTCCAAGGAAAAGAAATCTCTCCTAACCTAAATTGGTGTAATGGATCATTTAGATATAATAGCTTCTTGGAGGCTCCAATCAATGTCGAGCTCTATCGAGATCCTATCTATTGGTTGTTGGACATGTGGAAAGTGACTTGTAGGTGCTTCGTGTATATTTCCAAACAAGGTCATGAAAGTGGTAGAGAGAGGTGTAGTGGATTTGTAGGAAACTATGGGTGGTTTTTTGGTCTAACCCAGAAAATATTAGCTTGATTGGCTTCTATGTTCAACACGTAAAATTGTGTTATAATATCTGCCAGGAGTGGTGAGGATCTAAATACTAGTGTATGTAAACTGGTGTCAATGTTTAACTTATTAGCAGGCCCATTGGGTTGTGGGACCTGGGATCATTTGAGTTTTTGGTTGTTGTGGACCTTTTATGGTCATGTGAAGAATCAATCTCTTCTTTTGACTATCCAGTAGTCATAAGCTTTTTCAGCTTCTATGTTTAATACCAGGAGTTGTGTGATCTTCTCAGAATACCTTACGGGTGTTCTAGCAAATTGTATATGTAAGCCTATGTCTATGTCAATGAGAAGGTCTCTTGCGTCTAGCTGTAGAACTAATGAATCACAACCGAATGTTTTCTCTCTTTCAGGTTCTTGTATGGTCATGTGGATATCCTATCAAGGCAATCTATAGTTGGGTTGATTTGACTATAATTCATATGCTTTGTCATCTTCGATGTTTAATTCTCTCAATTGCTCACTAATTGCTTGTGGGTTTGTTGTTGTTCGGAAGACGTGAATTCTAAGACCTTGATCTATATCTGCTAATGTTGTGAAGAGATTTGGCTGAGGTATTACTAGTTTGAATATGTAATCCCTGGGCTCTCTGGGTCCCGTAATTGTCATGCAAGAGATAACCAAACTTAACTGAATGAAGTAAACTAATTATGAAAATAAATCTACTCTATGCTTGTTCTTTTTATATTTTCAAAGATGTGAATTTGAATGAAATTAAAGAGTGACTAATCTAATAAATTCAGATAACGAGTGATTAATCTAATAATGGGATTAAAACAAGCAAGGTAGCCAGATGTAGCTATTTGCCTGTGCACTTGTGAATTGATCCTGAATATAAATAACTAATTTAATTGAAAATACCTTCAATCTTACCTCAGAAGTGAGGAACAAATCATAGCTTCTTAGAAGCTATTATTCCCCACAGCTTCCTTGGTAATGTTGAAAGCAAGATCTTAACTGAAATAAAATGATTTGCTATTCTATTTGATATATTGTAACTACAACTTTGACAATTCAAACCTAGAGTTTACAGAATAGAGGAAAATCTAGTTATATTGTAGCTTGTCCCCTTAGTGTGATCTCTTCGTTCCTACGTGTTCTCATGTGATCCAAAAAAGTGGGAATGTGACAATGGTAGTAGGAGAAGATGTTCGAATAGTGGCAGCTTGGACGTAAGCCAAACAGAATGCAAGTAGGAGAGGGATAGCGCAAGAGAACAGAGCTTGGCTATGTGATTCCTAGCAGGATTGTTTCAGGGATACAACACAAACACACTGAAAACTCTAGGACCTATACTTCTTGTGACGAAACAACAACCTATAACTCTAAGTAGAATCAAGATTCAAATGAACTTAATCTAGAACTAAAATTGTTTTATGCTAAGCTAGTTGTTTGGAGAACAATAATGGAACAAGATGAAACTAGAGAGATCCAGTGATCTCTAAACCAGAACTGAGGAGCCTTGAACTAAGAGGCTGAGAACTTATACAAAATCTAGACCTGTTGAGACTTATTGAAGAACTTTCAAACACACTGAATAATAAATCATAGAGGGAAGGGGCCATTTGCTTACAAACAAGCTTGGTATTTATAGCACTTTCATTTACTAGAAGGTAAGATCAAATTGAACTCTTCTACCTATTAAAAAAAGAAATTACTATTTACTACGTGGCTAAAACTTTAATGAAAGCAAGATTGGTTTAGAATTACAAGCACAACTTGATTTTTTCACATTGACAAGTGCGTCAAAAAGTTTTGGAAAACACACACAGGACCGCCACCCAGAGCAGGGTGGTGGTTGCAAGGACCGCCACCTAGGCAAGGTGGCGGTCCTTTAACTAAAGACCAAAATGCAAGGAAAAAAGAGGAAAGGGGTTAGAACAAAGCATGTGAAGGATGAATAAGGCATTTTAGGATGCAAATGTATACTCAGCATGCTTTTTGGATTCCGAACACCTTGCGAAGAGATTTGAATCATCATTGGGGTTTTCATGTAACCTCTTTCCAATAGTATAGTACATACCATTTTGGGTATGTACATATTGCCCCCTTGGAGAAGCGTTTTAGCCATGAAGGGGCATAAAATGGTGGGTCCAAGTATGGCAGTCCTGAAATGGGGAATTAGAAGCTATACCTGACATGCTTGTGTGTCGTAATGTCACCATCCAGATTCTTGTTATCTGCAAAATGAAAAGAGGACTCAAGTGCAGATAGATAAAAGAAATCAAAAAATAAATACTAAATTAAAATGAAATGCGGACTTACCATTTGTGTGGGGATAAGAACTTACCTCCGTCGACGCTCTAACTCTATGAAAGAACATTCAAAACAAGTTTAGAATATTGTATATATATAAAATGAGCTCATTTTCCTATTCATTTGTGCGTATCAGATTTGGTAATTTTTGAGCTCTGGGGCCCACGGTAACCATTTTCGACGAGAGTGTAGTCAAAACGTTCATTGTGAGATCGTGATCATGCCTCTAAGAGTAAGGAGATCGACCTGTAAAGTCTCAGGTTAGTTTTTCTCAATTTATTGTTTTTAAACCTAAAATATAAAAATGTTGAAATATTTGTCTTGTGGGGGGTTATTTTCAAAAATCTTAGTGTTAAATGAGTCTCTAGGGGGTGCACCCATAGGGTAGGCTTTTATTTTGCTCAAAATGGTGTATTTTTGTTGTTTTTAAGCATTTTTAGGGCTTTAGGGGCGTAAGCCAATTCGGCACAGGACCGCTGCACCTACACAGAGCGGTCATCATAAGGACTGCCACCCTATGATGGCGGCGGACACCGGAACTCACAAAACCACTCTGCATAGGGCGGCGGTTCTGGACAGAAAGCAAAAAAAATCCATAAAAGTAAAAAATTTAGTATTTTTGGTATTTTTATATGTTTTTGATGAGCTTATCTATCATATTATGTTGCTAACTTGCTCTTTTTCTCTATTTTCGGTGGATGCAGAAGAGGAGTATATACCAGTGGAGTAGAGAGAGTGAAGTGTGATTGGCTCCCAACAGTGTTAGACATGCTGACCCAGACAGAGTGAGACACTCTTCAGAGGGCTGGTATTTTGAGGATTTCATCGGGTTCCTCATGTTGCTCCTACCAGTCACATATTGTGTGACTTATTCTCTTACAAGGATGCAGACCGGAATACTTTCCAGTTACCAGGTGTTAGGGGTGAGTGGACTATCACCCTAGAGGACGTTTATCATATACTAGGGGTTTTGATTCTTGGGAGGTGGTTGTCTCTTAAGACAAATAGGATCCAGGTCTCAGATGATTCGGTGGGCTACCTTATATGGGAGATGTTGTTGTCTCCTTTGGCTCGAAGAAGGGGGTGAAGGTCTGATCCATTACTGTTGCTCCTATCCCCATCATCCGTAAGGCCATTATGGGTATCTTGGCCTCATGGTTGATTGGGGATAAGGGAGGAGATACTATGTTATACTACTAGGCTCCCGTGATTGCACAGATTGAGGCCCATGGCCATACTTATGCTTGGGGAGTACACATTCTTAGGACCACATACCATGACTTATACAGGGTGGTCAGGTTACAGGGGCAGTCTTTGAGTCACCCTACTCTAGTTATGAGTTGGGTGTATGAGTGTATCATTCCCTATGGGAGGGGGTGTACTAGCAGAGGATCCGGGGGCTATTAGGGCAGCAAGGTGGATGGGGATGTCAGTACTCAGGATGCCACATCATCTAGTGGATTCACTAGACTACTGCAGATATGGAGGCTACTCCTTATCAGGTCATGGCATGATTGTGGGGGTAGGAGGTGCTTACATTGATTACATGTTCTACTAAAGGTCAGTTGGTAGATAGGATAGGGAGGGTGGAGATCCACCCATTTGATCAAGTCCCTCAGTAGTTTGGCCTCCCCTATGTTGATATGCTTCCTCCAGCATGGTCAGTGTACAGGACTATTCGTGAGGCCTGGGGAGGTCCTAGAGGAGATCGAGGTTGGACCAAGGTTACTCCTGGAGTTCTTATTGCAGTTAGGCAGGTGGTTCATGCCCAAGGGGCAGCTGGTGCTCCTCGAGCACCCTTGCTTCAGATTGGGGCCGCTCCTGCTCATAGTGGAGAGGGAGATGAGCCTATTGATGTGGACTCAGACTCTGAGGAGTTCACAAGAGGGGAGACTGAGGAGGAGATGATGGGAGAGGGGGTTGGAGGTGAGGCTGGTGGGATGGCCGAGGAGGATGATAGTGATTTTGAGTGGCATGAAACTCAAGGATATCTTGAGGGTGGAGAGGGCAGGAGGTGAGTGCGGAGAAGGAGACCTTGGTCTTAAAGGATTTTCCTTCTCAGGACATTAATGGAGATGATGAATATGTGGCAGGACGTCATTTCGTTCTAGATTTTGGGGAGGCTTCGCAGTCGGTAGTAGCATCAGTAGTAGGTGCATAGATCCTAGAGACCCTACCTGGATGCCTAGATATCTGAGTGAGTTACCACTCTTCTCTTGACCCTGTTAGCTAGAGATGTTAGTTGATATTTATTTTTTGTTGTTTTTCTTGTTTTTTACTTGTTTTTGGTGATTTTCTAACTTGTTATTTCCCTTTTTTTATTTGCAGTGACTGCACATGGATGGCGGGAACTCATTCACTAGGTATGCATGGACACCCTTTTGATCACATCGGGGAAGACCCGGGCCTCAGCTATCTGCGGATTCAGGACAGCCTTTAGCCGTTGGTCAACATACCGATGTGTTTTCCCCTGTATGGAAGGTGGCAGAGATAGTGACCTCCCTTTGTACTTAGGTAGCTGGATACAAGATTGTTGAGTTCCTGATGAGGCAGAGCTATTCTCGTAGTGAGACCACAGCTAGTGGTCATGATCATGAGCACTCCCATCATTTAGTGCATTCAAAGCATCGTTGCAGCCATAGCAGGAGCCCTAAATGTGGTCACACACCCTTTAAGGGATCCCACAGGGATTGAGAGGCCATTTGGTCTTTTTGTATTGATTTTTTCGGATGCTTATATGAGTTGTTTTTGTATTTTTTGGGCTCATTAAGCAGTTTTGACCATGCCTAGTGCATGATGGCATTGTATGTAAAACACGATTCCTATATATATATATATATATATATATATATATATATATATCTTTTTGGATCTAGATCTTCTTTGTATCTAGAGTTTTGTGATTTGTTTCTCATGTGTACACTAGATGCTTTAGAATCTCTATTTTTATACACTTTTTAGAATGTATGCAATGGATGACAAGTGATAACAAATGTTGAATAGAATGTTTCTCTTTTTGTTTGTTTTTGTAATGCTGATATGTGATGATGTAAACATATTGTAGTGCTAAACTTTTGGCTTCTTTGGGAAATTTTCATTGCTTCTTCTTGTTTTGTCAAAACGTGATGAATATGTAGTGATAATGAGATGAACTCACCCCATTCCTAACTCCACGCAACTAGTAATATGAGAGGGCTCAACACCGAGAGGTGGGAAGGGCACAAATTGTATGAGTTTGACTGAATGGAAATGATGAGAGAATGACAAGGTATTGACAAAAACCAAATTTAGACCTACTTACTTACCTTACTCAAAAACTACTACATAGCTTAGAATGTAACTTACTTTCCAATTTATCTAGACTTAGATCCATAAATGGCAACTTGGTTGACAAAATCTGGTTTTGAGGATTTGATCTCTTTGGAATTTGGATGCTTAATTTCAACTTTTCACAATACACTTTGTTTTGAATTTTTAAAACACTAAGATTCATTAATTTGTGTGAATGGACCCCCTACGCCCTGCCCCATGCTACTAGTAAGAAGTATGGGCTTATCACCGAAGGCAAGACATAGGGGAGTAAGGGCACTTCTTTCCTTTCCCAACCTCACACCACTAGTAAGAGATGCGGGCTCATCACCAAAGGTTGGTAGGGCAAAGAAGTGTGTAAAATAAAATATTTTGTTTTTTTAGTGCTTTTTTATTCAATTTAACTTTGACATTTCTGATTTGTGATTTTGGAGTATCCTTGTTTCAAAGATATGTAAGAGGGATAGATGTGACACCAAGAAGCTTCTAGAATAGACTGTAGGTAAGAACAACTTAACCTAGAAGAAGAAATGAGTATGACCAAGTATGAAGGCCTTGGTATGGTTTTTTTCAAGATTTTTTCTGTCAAATTGATGAGATGATTTCAAAATCATTTGATGATATTATGAAAATTGAAGAGATATGATTTGAAAGTTTTGCCAATATTTTCAGAAGCTTGTAATAAATTACTTAAGAACAAGTTCCTTGACCACATAATTTTATGAAATGAGTGAACAAAATGAACTAATTGAATGACTAATGCAATGCAGATAAACATAATATACAAATGGTGATGTTGATGACCTATACGTAAAACCATTTAAGATGTAAGGAATTGACAATTTCATTGAATTCCTCACCTTCTAGTGTACACAAGAGATACACACCATTTCCATAATATTTCATGACTTGGTATGGGACCAACCACTTTGGTCAGAATTTCCTTCCTTCGCCGGTTTTCTTGTCAATATGGCTATCTAGTCTCAGAACTAGATCTCCCTTGTATATTTCTCATTTGTAAACCTTCTTATTATATTTCCGGCACATCCGGTCAGCATAGCCTATGTGCCATTGTTCGGTGTTTAACCTAGCCTCATCAAGGATTTCTAGTTAAGAGAGGTGTGCCTCTCTATAGGCTTCTTCTCCCAAGATCCCTTGTAATGAGATGCGAAGACTGGGTATTTTGACCTCAAGTGGGAGAACTGCTTCTACCCCGAATAACAATGAGAAAGGGTTTGCTCCTGTTGGTGTTCTTATTGACGTTTGATAGGCCCACAAGGCCAAGTATAATTTTAAATGCCAATCCCATTTGTTCTCCTTAACTGTTTTAAGGAGAATGGATTTTAATGTTTTGTTTGTTGCCTTAGCTTGTCCATTGGCTTGGGGGTAATAAAGAGAGGTCGTGTGGTGGTTTATCTTGAATTTTCTGCATAACTCATGAACCTCATCGTTCTTGAAGGATGTGCCATTTTCTGAAATAATGACTTGCAGGACACTGTACCTACAAATGATTTGATTCAGAATGAACTTAATGATTACAGAACTTGGTAAGGCGGTGAGAGGCATGGCCTCTACCCATTTAGTAAAATATTATGTGGCTGTGATTATAAAGTTATGGCCATCTATTGATGAGGGAGAGAAGGGCCATGGGGTTACGTTTGGTTTCAGATCCTGTGTTGGCATGTGAATCTCATGGGAGAACTCTTGGCATTTATGACACTTGTGCACAAACTCTACTGCGTCATGTTTCAGAGTGGGCCAGAAAAATCCCCTCTGATGTATTTTGCGAGCAGTGCCATGGCCACCAAAGTAACCTCCACATATCCCACTGTGGGATTCATAAAGAATCTTTTTGGATTCTTTCATGTCAACACATCTTAAAAGCATTCTATCAAAGACTCTACGATAGAGCACATGTTCTAAAATAATGTATTTAGTAGCAATAATGTGTAACCGCCTTCTTTGTTGTGATGTTGCACCTTATGGGTAAGTATGGTCTTGTATGAAATTGATGATGTCAGTGTAGCATAAACACGTAGACATGGGGGGCGTAGTTTCGACAAAGTATACACACTCATCTGAAAATTCTAAATCAACTAGATTGTCGTCGTCCAATGGGTTATCGGCTAACCAATTTGTAATAATTTGTCCTTTTATAGACTTTTGGCTAACAAAAATCCACTCAAATTTTCCTATTAGTGTTATGAAGCACCCAGCCCTTTTTAACAGTGAACCTTGATTTAGATAGGTTCGTAAGTGATTAGTCTTGATGATTACCATTGTTTCCTAGTTCAATATATAATGTCTCAATTATTTTGTTGCAAAGACTATAGCTAGGCACTCCTTTTCTGTCTATGTGTAACATGTCTCATAATCAAGCAACGTCTGACTAATGAAATACACTACACGTTCTCATTTATCGTCATCCTCTTGACCCAACATGCAGGCTAGCAAAACATCTGTAGCTCATGAATAAAATATCAAAGGGTGATCTTATCTAGGTGGCATTAGCGTGGGAGGAGACAACAAGAATCGTTTAACTACCTTGAAGGCCTCATGGCATTCTTCTGTCCAATCAACGCTATAATCCTTTTTCAACAAATTATTGATTGGATGAACAACAAAACTTAAGTCAGGGATGAACCTTTGAATTGCACCAAGTTTCTCAAGAAATGATCTGATACCAGACCCATCTGATGGTGGAATCATTTCAAGAACTACCTGGATTTTGGTTGGGTTAACATCAATCCCTCGTGACGATATAATGTAACCTAGAAGCTTGCCTCATGTTACACTGAATACACACTTCTCATGATTTAATGTGACGCCATATTCGATCAATTGTGAGAGAATGATATGGAGCACTTCTGGGTGATTACAGCGCTTCCTGGCCTTGGGAAACAAGTCATCTACATAGGATTCCATGATCTTATGAATAAGATCATGGAATATGTTTGGCATTTCCCATTGGTATGTAGCGCCAGCGTTCTTAAGACCGAATGGCATGACAGTGTAACAATAATTTCCCCAGGGAGTTATAAACATAGTTTTGGCTTGATCCTCTTCAAATATTTTGATTTGATTATATCCCAAGAACCCATCCATGAGAGAAAAAATCTCAAATCCAATTGTTGCATCAACAATGACATTAATGGATGGTAATGGGAAGTCATCTTTGGGGCAAGCTTTGTTAATGTCGCTAGAAGCCTATTCAAATGTGTATCTTCCCATTCTTTTTTAGAATGGGGACGATATTAGATACCCATTGTGAATAGTTAACCGGTTTGATGAATCCCACTTGGAGAAGTTTCATTACTTCTTCTTTCACCATGAGAGCCACTTTTGGATTCATTGGTCTTGACTTTTTCTTAATTGGCTTTGCATCTGGTTTGGTGATAAGATTGTGTACCGCGATATGTGGTGCAATTCATGTCATTTCTTTGTAACTAAATGCGAAATCCTTTTGATGTTCCTTGAGGATCTGGGTATGTATTTCTACCTCCTCTGGAGTTAATGAGGATCCCAACTTCAAAATCTTTGGTTCTTCCTCTGTTCTAGTATTTATATCAATCGTTCCTTCGATTAAGGAAGTGTTTCCTTCTTCAAATTCAGGCGGCGCCAGAGGTAGTTCCAAAATTTCATTATGTACCTCATATATTTTGAAATTCTTTTACGAGGGAGATTCTATCATGGGATTTCCAAAATAGGAAGAGGAATATGGGATTGGGGAGAAATCTACCATGTGATGAGTGAGATGTAATTCTGCATAGGCATTTAGATATCCAAGAGTGACCCTATTGCTATCAAAGTGATCTAGGATGGTAAACTCATTCTCTACTTCTATGTGTGTCAAGATCAGGGTTATTGGTATTTTACACACCAATGGTTCAGTATGAAGTGATACCATGAAATTTGTATTTTCCAACTCACTGCTTGGAGTGAAACGGGAAGCTGAGGTTGCTATTAAATTTGTGAGAAGGTTCTGTTCTCATGGGATTGCTTTGATTAATACTAAGTTGAATCCCCTGGTTAGATCTAATATCGTCATTTTATAGAGTTGTAAGTGCTCAGCTCTAGTCTCGTATACCTCAAATACTTGGTTTGTAACTAATTGCGAGTCTCCTATCACTCTAATGTTATCAACACTCATCCTTTTGGATATGATGAGGCTAAGGAGGAGGGCTTCGTATTCAGCCCCGTTGTTTGTACGTTCAAAGTTTAGCTTAAAGGCAAAAGGTAAGATCTCTCCCTTGGGAGAAGTAACGATCACACCTGCCCCAGTGCTAAAACAACATCTAGTTCTATTGAAGTGGAGAGTCCAATAATTGCTTGGAAAAATGGATGTTAGAACGTTCTTCATATCTTCTTCTTTTGTCTCAGTTACTTCTACCAAATAAACTTCGTCTGTTAGAAGGTAGGAAATTCCTAGGGTACATCCTATACCCATGGAATCAAATGGTAGGAGGATAGGTAGATCTTTCTCTAGTAACTCGACAATTTTTGTGGTGGTTCCTAATGATATTGTATCTATGATGTGGGTCTCATTTTTTATTGTTGCAATGCCTTCGACCAAATTCGTGACTTCTAATTCTATTGTAGGTACCAGCTTTACTTCTGGCTTTGAATTGACTGGTTTGTTAATTTGATTCGTTGGCAGCTCGAACTCAGAGTGGACACCTGGTCTCTTCTTTAAGTATGTTAAGTGTATGTCGAAAGGTTTTGGGTCACCCTGTGCCACAAAGATTTTTCCCAAGTGTAAAAATCTTATTTCCTAGAATAACGTGGAAGGGATTGCCTTCATGCAATGTATCCAAGGTCGACTGAGAATCATATTACAGTTGGTTTCCTGATCTATAATATAAAATTTGGTGAGGATTTTCTTGGGTCCTAAGGTGACTAGTAACACTATAGTCCCAATTGAAGTTACCTTGAGGCTATCATAACCCCTTAGCGTATTTCATGTTAAGGAAGAATTTTTTTCTCCATATCCTAGGGATTTTGAAGAAAAGCAAAGCGGACTATGTTAACTATTGCCCCATCATCAATCATTTTGTACTTAACATAATTATTATAAACCCATACCTACAAATGCAAGGTTGGATCGCCTCTATGTGTAATTTCAGCGTCCATTGCATTTTTCTTGTATCAAAAATAAACTCAGTATCCCTATCTGGCTACCCCAGAGGGTAGACGTCAAATTCTACATGGTTTACTTGCATTTCAAGAGGAGTGATGTTAATCAGATGACCAAGACCCAACGCTTCTAAGAGAGCAGCCCTGTGAGTGGGAGAGTTTTTCAACAAATCCAAGAAGGAAATGTGAGAGAAAGTCTTTGTTAGATCATTAATTAGGTCGTAAGCACCTATAGGTTTTTCCATTGTCTGTTGAACATTGTCTCGTACTAATGGGTAAGTTGGAACTGGTTGAGAAGAATAATCTCGGATTCTTGTTACGGTTTCTATGTGTAGCTTGGTTGCTAACTCTACCAGACCAGCTATCTTGGTTTGTGGTCGAATTCCTAATTGGGGTGCGACCAGTTGACTTGATGAAGTTGAGGCTTCATGATCGTTATTTCCTGTCATGACACTCTTGTTTGTCCCATTTGGATCTAACCTATTATTGTTAGAATGATTCAGGAGAGGATCGTTGAAAATCTTGAGGGGTGTATTTTGAGGGTAAACTGATCTCGTATAGGTGTTCGGTGTGGGTAATGCATAATTTGTTAAAAACATATCTACAAAGAGTTATCTTTGATCTTCTGGAAAACATTACAAAATTTATTGTAGTCACAACAAGTCCTAGTATCATGACCTTGAATCTTGTGGAAACCACAATACAAGTTGGAATTATAGTTTCAAGGTTGTTGGTTTGAAACCTATTGTGGTCCAAAATTCTTATTAGGTTATTGGTTGTTAGAGTTGAAATTTTGAGGTTGTTGCTTTTGGCTTTGGTTTTGATATCCAGTTGGGTTTCGAATTGAACCTTGTTTCTAGATTTTCCGTTGTTTTTGTTGTCGTGATGGACGATTAAAATCCACCGCATTGATTGTTTGAGTGAAGCTATTATTTTGCTGATTGTTAATAGTGTTGGAGTCTTTACGACGTTTTCCCTTTTAACCTATTCTATGACTCTGTCTGTTGTAACCCCACGGTTTTTGTTAAGGATTTTGGGTCCTTGATTGTTATTCCCAACATTAGGATAAGTCATAGTGTTTTGATTGGGAGTAATTAATTTCCCATTCGTTCCATATGTCTTAAGACTATTTTCTATTACCACTTGATTGATTCAGAGATAACTCTCAAGTGCTTCATCATAAGTCCTTAATGGGAAATTTTGGACTTCTTCATTTATCTCTCTGTTGAGAGAATGAAGGAATAAGTCACATAGTTCCATCTAATCCATGTTCGGATCACTTGCTGATGAGTAGAGGACTGTATGCCATCATTGAATGAAATGAGCAGTAGATTCATTGTGATCTATTTTAATGTGTAAGAATTCCCTGATCCCTGTTCTTAACTATTTATTCATGTCAAAATCTTTGATAAATTTTGACACAATTTGTTTGAACGATTGTATTAAGGCTTCAGGTTTTCTATAATACCAATCAAGGGCAATACCCTCTAAGGTCTTAGGGAATATCTTAGCAACAACCACATCCCAAGGGAGAAATTCTCAAATGGACGTGGCATAGGCCATGATATGTGCATTTTGATCTCCTTCCCCCTTGAATTTAGGCAAATTGGGAAGAGGTCTTGGAAGCATGATGCTTCGTATGGTGAAATCTAGAGGTTATTTTAAATATTCTAAGTAAGTCCCTACTGAATAGGTTTCAACCATCGATGGTGCCTGCTGAGGGGGTGGAGGTGGAATGGGTTGTTGATATGGCATAGCATATGTATTTACAGGGATGTAAAGAAACCCTTGTGGTTGAGAAAACATCTTGAGAGAAGAGAACATGTCTCCTTACGGTGATTTTGAATAAACGTTTAAGTAGGGAGGAGCATTGCTCTGATATGGGTTGTTTGGTACTAAACCGGGAGGTATCATACTTTCAACTAGAGCAGCATTTGAAAACGTGGTTCTAGTTGGTGTTTGTTGTGGGTAGTTATATGAATGTTGAGGCATGCCTAACGTACCTATTCCTGTGAGGAGGTCAACCTGGCTAGGATGATGTGGAGGGTTGGAAGTTCCTGCTTGCCCGGAATGTGAAGTTTGATTTACTTGAGCAAGTTCTAGTCCTCTAACCCTCTCAACTAAAGTTGAGATGACCTTAATTGGTGATGACACAGTGTTTTTCCTTGGTGGCTATTGTTTTACCCCTTGAGGTTGCAGAGGGGTATGATACCCTGCTATGAATTGATCATTACTCTGCCAAACTTCACCAAGAGTATTTTCCATAGGTGGAAGAATGGGGGTGTTTTCTTGGAGGAGGGTGTTGGGTTGTGTTTGTAAACTTCCTATAGGTTCGTACATGTTTTTGAAGCGTTGCTCACTTCTAGCATAGCGTGCTAAGTAATCCTCATCCAAGAATGGGAGTGGATCTGATTGCCTACTGATTTTTGGTCTAATAAAACCCAAGGAGATGAAATGGATTCTCTAGTAAACGTCATATTGTTAGAGCCTAAGGGCTCCAGTTGTTGTGTTTGTGTTAGCTGGTCCAGCTCCTCAATTTGGAACGAAGAACTAGAGCTATTTATTTGAGGAGTTTGTGATGACAAGTAGTTGCTTGAGTAGTTGTCATCCCATGCAGAAAGTGAGGGTGACGATTGTCTTCTTGTTTAACCATAATATGTTTCGAGACCTGAGAGAGGTTTGTCATATGCATTGTATCTTGACATATTCGGGGGGTATATAAATACCCGCCAAATAATGGGAAGGAGTGAAGATGGATGAAAGAAAAGGAAATGAAAAGGGAGTAGTTGTTGCCTTCACGTCGGGTTCACCAATTTTGTACGATAGAAAAGTGACAGGCGAGCATGAGAATCGACAAGTAGCCTTTCTCCATACCTGACCTCTTGAGGTCGTGCCGAGATAGCTGGTGGAAATGATATATATACGGATGGGGACAAACTAGTTGGGCAATCTTATATCCTCAACACTCAATAATAGGATCTGCGAGTCCAAGGCAAAGAAATCTCTCCTAACCTGAATTGGTGTAATGGATCGTTCAGATGTAATAGTTTCTCGGAGGCTCTAATCAATGTCGAGCTCTACTGAGATCCTATCCATTGGCTATTGGACATGTGGAAAGGGACTCGTAGGTGCTTCATGTATATTTCTAGACAAGGTCATGAAATTGGTAGCAAGAGGTGTAGTGGATTTGCAGGAAACTATGGGTGGTTTTCTAGTCTAACCCAGAAAATATTAGCTTGATTGGCTTTTATGTTCAACACAGAAAATTGTGTTATAATATCCAGCGGGAGTGGTGAGGATCTAAATACCAGCGTATGTAAACTCATGTCAATGTTTAACTCATTAGTAGGCCCGTTGGGTTGTGGGACCTGGGGATCATAACCATGAGTTTATGGTTGTTGTGGACCTTTTATGGTCATGTGAAGAATCAATCTCTTCTTTTGACTATCTAGTAGTCATAAGCTTTTTTAGCTTCTATGTTTAATACCAGGAGTTGTGCGATCTTCTCATAATACCTTTCGGGTGTTCTAGCAACTTGTATACGTAATCATGTGTCTATGTCAATGAGAAGGTCTCTTGTGTCTAGTTACAAAACTAATGAATCACAATCGAATGTTTACTCTCTTTCAGGTTCTTGTATGGTCAGGTGGATATCCTATCAAGGTAATCTATAGTCGGGATGATTTGACTAGAACTCATATGCTTTGTCATCTTCTATGTTTAATTCTCTCAATTGCTCACTAATTACTTATGGGTTTGTTGTTGTTTGGAAGACGTGAATTCTAAGATCTTGATCTATATTTGCTAATGTCGTGAAGAGATTTAGTTGAGGTATTACCGGTTTGAATATGTAATCCCTGGGCTCTCTGGGTCCCATAATTTTCATGCAAGAGATAACCAAACTTAATTAAATGAAGTAAACTAATTATGAAAATAAATCTACGCTATGCTTATTCTTTTTGTATTTTAAAAGATGTGAATTTGAATGAAATTAAAGAGCGACTAATCTAATAAATTCAGATAACAAGCGATTAATCTAATAACGGGTTTAAAACAAGCAAGGTAACCAAATGTAGTTATTTTCATGTGCACTTGTGAATTGATCCTGAATATAAATAACTAACTAATTTAATTGAAAGACCTTCAATCTTACCTCAAAGTGAGGAACAAATCATAGCTTCTGAGAAGCTATTATTCCCCATAGCTTCCCTGGATATGTTGAAAGCAAGCTTAACTGAAATAAAATGATTTTTTTATTCTCTTTGATATATTATAACTACAACTTTGACAATTCAAACCTGGAGTTTACAGAACAGAGGCAAATCTAGTTATATTGTAGCTTGTCCCCTCAGTGTGATCTCTTCATTCCTACGTGTTCTCGTGAATCAAGAAAAGTGGGAATGTAATAGCGGCAGCAGTAGAAAATGTTCAAACAGTGGCAGCTTGGACGTAAGCCAAATAGAATGTAAGTAGGAGAGGGATAGCGCAAGAGAACAGAGCTTGGCTATGCAATTCCTAGCAGGATTGTTGCAGGGATACAACAATAACACATCAAAAACTCTAGGACCTATACTTCCTGTGATGAAACAATGACCTATAACTCTAAGCAGAATTAAGATTCAAATGAACGTAATCTAGAACTAAAATTGTTTTATGTTAAGCTAGTTGTTTGGAGAACAACAATGGAACAAGATGAAACTAGAGAGATCCAATGATCTCTAAACCAGAACTGAGAGACTGAGAACTTATACAAAATCTAGACCTGTTGAGACTCATTGAAGAAATTTCAAACACGCTGAATAATAAATCATAGAGGGAGAGGGGTCATTTGCTTGTAAACAAGCTTGGTATTTATAAACACTTTGATTTACCAGAAGGTAAGATCAAATTGAACTCTTCTACCTATTAAAAAAAGAAATTACTATTTACCATGTGGCTAAAACTTTAATGAAAACAAGAGTGGTTGAGAATTATAAGCGCAACTTGATTTTTCACGTTGACAAGTGCATCAGAAAGTTTTAGAAAATGTGCACAGGACTACTGCCCAGAGTAGGGTGACGGTTGCAAGATCGTTGGCTTGTCCTGGGTGGCAGTCCTGTAATAAAAGACCAAAATGCAAGGGAAAAGAGGAAAGGAGTTAGAACAAAGCATGTGAAGGATGGATAAGGAATTTTAGGATGTAAATGTATACTTAGCATGATTTTTGGATTCTAAACACCTTATGAAGAGATCTAAATCATCATTGGGGTTTCCGTAACCTCTTTTTGACAATATAGTACATATAATTTTGGGTATGTACAGGTACTAACTAGGGCTTGGGGTCAACATTTGTCTCTTTTTTTGAGGTTGTTGATGTTGTTGTTAAGGATGATTAAAATCTAATGTGTTTACCGAGGGTGAGAAATTTTTATTTCTCTTATTATTGCCATTATTGTTGTTATTTGTAGCGCTTGTACTGGTGGGATTAACAACATTAGGATTTTTGGGTTGTTTAGTCACACCGTTGGTCGTGACCCCATGATTCTTGTTAAGGATCTTTGGTCCTTGATTGTTGTTCATGTTATTGGAGTAACCGGGATTATGACCATTGTCAATGGTTGTTTGGTCGATCTAAAGAGTACCCTCTAGCACCTCTTCACAGCTCCTTAGTGGGAACTTTTTAACCTCTTCCTTTATCTCTTTATTGAGAGAGTGAAGGAACAAATCACAAAGTTCCATTTGATCCATATTTGGAGCGCTCGCCAAGGAGTAGAGAACTTGTCACCACTTTTGAATAAAGTGGGATGCAGTCTCATTGTGTTCTTACTTGATATGAAGGAATTCCCCTGATTCATGTTCTGAAAAGCTTGTTCATATCAAAATCTTTGATAAACTCTAATACAAGTTGCTTAAATGAGTGTATTTAAGCCTCCGGTACTATAGTATCCTATAGTACAAGTCAAGAGCAATGCCTTCTAGTGTCTTAGGGAAAATATTTACAATGACTACTTCCCATGGGAGTAGCTCTCGAATGGTCATTGTGTAAGCCTTGATGTGGGTGTTAGGATCACCCTCCCCTTTGAACTTTGGAAGGTCAAGAAAGGGTCTTGGGAGCATAACTGTCTGAATGGAGAAGTCTAGGGGTTCCATGAGATATTTAGAATAGGTCCCCCATTGCGTATGTTTCCACCATTGAAGACCCTTGTTGGGGAGGTGGGGGCTGCATCGGTTGCTGAAACGGGACAGCATAGACATTTGGTGGGGTGTATGGCATCCCCTGTAGTTGTCCATATGGACCTGGGTAGGTATACATGTCCCCCTGCGGAGATCTAGAATACATGTGTACATAGGGGGTGATTACCTTGATATGGAATTGAAGGCATGAAGCCAGGGAACATTGCATTTCTGAATGGTATGGCATTTGAGAATGCGCTTACAGTTAGTTCCTGTTGCAGATATCCATATGTGGCTTGGGGGGCATACCCAAGGTTCCTGTCCCCGTAAGTAGATCTCCAAGGTTTTGATTATTCATGTAAACTGGAGGATTCTATGCAGTAGGTATTTTCCCGTAATACTACAGGTGGGAAGGAGTTTACACTTGCCCAACGTATGAATTCTGCATATTTTGGGAAAGCTCTAACTCTTTGACTTTATCTACCAAATTTGAAATGACATCACTCGTTGACGGGGGCAGTGTCTTTCTTAGGTACCTTTGTTGAACCCTTGGAGGTTGTTGAGTATGGTATCCTGCTATGAATTATTCATGATGTTGTCACCCCTCATTGGCAGTATTGTCAGTTGATGGTGGGGTAGTGTTATTGTTTTGAATCAGGACATCACCTTGTCCTTGTAACCTATCAAAAGTTTGGTTCATGTTTTGGAACTTTTGTTCACTCCTAGCATATCGTGCTAAATACTTCTCATCTAGGTGGGGGAGTTGATCGGATTGCATGCTAATGGGTTGTCGAAATAATACCCAAGGAGATGAACTTGCTTCACCAATGAATGCCATATTATTTGAACTTGATTGTTTGAAGGGATAGGTCTGATTGACTTGATCAAGTTCCTCAATATATACAGAAGAATCAACATTGGTTCCCTAAAGCAGAGGGTTTTGAGTAGATGAGTGGTTGTTTGCCCATGTTGAAAGTGAAGGTGATTATTGTGGTATACTTGATTAGTAATGGTACATGTCAAAACCCAGGATGAGCCAACCGTACTTTTCGTATCTCGACATATTTGGGGGGTATAAGAGTATATGCAGAATAAAGGATGGACGAAGAAAGTAGAAATGTTTAGAGACTAGCTCTCCACATTGGGTTCACTAATTTGTAGGACAGAAAATCAACATGTGGCCTTCTTCATACCTGACCTCCCGAGATCATGCTTAGACAGCCAGTATAGAATGATTGTGAATGTGAGTGTGGTGATGGGGATCAAGCTAATTGGGCAATCTTATATCTTTAACACGCAATGTCGGGATCTGTGAGTCTGAAGCAAAGAATGCTCTCCTAACATGAAGTGGTGTGATGGTTCGGTCTGAGATAATTACCTCTCGTAGACTCCAACCAATTTCAAGCTCGGCCGAGATTATGTTCACTGGTTGTTGAACACGTGGAAAATGACCTGTAAGTGCCTCATATATATTTCCAGACAAGGTCATGGAAGTAAGAACGAGAGGCATGATGAAGCCATGGGTATTTACAGGCAATTTTCTGGTCTAGTCCAGAAAGTCTTAGCCTGATCGGTTGTTATGTTTAGTAAGGAAAGTTGTGCGATAATATCTGGAGGAAGTGGTGAAGATTTGAATACTAGTGTATGCAAACTAGTGTCAATTTCTAACTAAATGGCAGACCCGTTGGGTTATGGGACCTGAGGATCACAACCAAAGACTCGTGGGGGCTGTGGCCCTTAGATGGTCATGCACGTAAACAAACCCTGTTGCCATGAGTAATCTAATAACGTAGGCTTGATTAGCAGCTATGTTTAGTGTATTGAATTTTTCTATCTTCTCAATAAAAGTTTCAGGTGTGTGTAAGACTGTCAAACGTAAACTGGTATCAATGTCAGTTATCAATTCTAGCCCATTGGGTTGTGGGACCAATGGCTCACAACTGTATGTCTTTTCCTGTTGTGGACCGTTGATGGTCATACAAAGTGAAATAAAATGACTTTCAATAAGAAAACTAATTACTGAAAGAGATCTAATCTATGTTTTTGGGGTTTTCACAATATTTTGGATCAAAGTAATAAAAGAAAGCTAAACTATCAAAGGAAAACTTTTTGTTCTTTTCTAACCTTTAAGCAATGTGTTCTAATCTAATAAATAAAGACAAGTAGTCAACCAGATGTAGCTAGTTACTTGTGAAAATGTATGAATTTAATCTAAATCAAACAACCTAATCTGATAAAAATCCTCCAAACCCTACCTCAGAGGTGAAGAATAAATCATGACCCTGAAAGGGGCTATTGTTCCTCATAACTTCCCTAGTAATGTTGAAAGGATAGCGTACTGAAATGAATGATTCTCTACTCTATTTGAAATGAATGATTATCTACTCTATTTTTTATGAATGATTTTCTACTCTATTTGATATGAAATTGACAATTCAACACACAAGGCAAACAACCACACAATTCCAATGTAGACAAGAAAGAGCTTTGGCAAATCTAGTTGTGTCTGTATCTGTCCCCTTAGTATGTTCCTTTCTTTCTCCGAGTGTTCATGTGAGTCTAAGAGATTAATAATGCAAGAACAGCAATAAGAGGATGGTGCTTGAGCAATGGCAGCTTGATGGCAGTCTAGATGCAATGCAGGTAGAAGAGAGATAGCATAAGATATCAGAGCTTGTCTATGCAATTCCTAGCAAGATCGTAGTTGCAATACAATGCAAGATACACAAAATTCTCAGGTCCCTTTACTTGAATACAAGCATGGAATATATAGAAATGGAGTATGGGAGGTGCCTTCATGCACAAGGCAAGAAGGAGCAGTTCCAACCCATTAAATCTATTTAAAAATAGAAGGAGGAAGGATAACCAAGTAATCAAAACTAATTTTAGATCATTTGGCTCACGGATGCATGCAAAAAGTGAAGTTAAGTGAATCATCGCATGTTAAAAACACACGTGAAGAATCTGGAAAACGTGGGTAGGACCACCGCCCTTTGCAAGGCAGCGGTCCTGGCACTGAAGGCCAAAACATGCTTAGAAAGAGCAGAAAGCTGGAAGAAAGTGTGAGAAGGATAAGTAAATATGTCTAGGCAACAAATATACACTGCAAATGGAAATTAGAGCTTAAACACCTTCTTGAAAGGAACTGAATCATCATTGAGGACTTTTGTAACCATTTTCTAACAATGTAGCACATGCAATTTTGGGTGTGTACAATTACCAACCTCAAACTCTCTAGGCTTTAATTTTTGTGACAACTGCGTTGTAGCTGATTTTTATAGACTTGAAGATGATTGAGTGCATTAAATGATTTTTCATTAATAATCTCAAGTTCATTAAGTCATGATTGTCAATATTCATCTTTATTGATTATGTATTTAAGGGATATTCTTAAGGACGTGAGTTCAACCTCAACGGGTAATATAGATTCACAGCCGTAAATAAGGGAGAAGGGAGTGGCTCTAGTAGGTGTGTGATAAGATGTGCAGTAAGCGCAAAGAGCAAGATATATTTGGGTGTGCCAATTTTTGTAATGTGTATTGACAAATTTTTCCATGATATATTTTAAATTTTTATTGGTTTCTTCTGCTCAGACGTTAATTAATTGATTTGATGATAGATTCACAATTAAAGTTAGAAAATATTACATAAGGATATTCCTGGGTATACAGACCTCATATAATGTATGCATGTAGAAGTCTTGACAGGTGGGAATCATTAGGGATGAGATTCCTGCAAGATCATTTGTTGGAATCATAATGGAAATGGAAGGTTGTATTTTCGCAAGTGTCCAAACTTATTGTGGTTGTGTTTTGACAATAAGGCTAGAGATTTTAGGCATAAGAGCTATTGGTGGAAGAATAGAATCAAGATCAATGGTGCTTGATGATGTAACCTCTTCAATAGTGTCTATAATTATATAAAAGGTTGAAATGGGGTCTTGAAGCGAGGTCAAGATCTCATCAAAAGTTGGAAGAATGTTTTAGTCCAAAATAGGTTCAATGTTTGTTTGAACTAATGGAAGAAAAATTAAAGAAGAGATGGATTGGTTTAGAAAGTCTTGACTTTTGTTGTCGTGATCTCATGTAATTTCATCATACATGGGAGTTTCAATAGCATTCAACTCTTCATTGAAATTTTTGGTAGTTGATGTATAGTCAGTTGCAAGAGCTTTGTTATCAATCTCTATAGAGATGAATTCATCGTCAATTAATTCTTGGACATAATTCTTAAATCACACACATCTATCTGTGTGGTGACCATCAATGTGGTGAAAGTCACAGTACCTATTAGGTTTGAACCAATATGGCTTAGGTTCCCCTTCGGAAAAGGGTTTTGTAATTGGGTATCTTATTAGTTTAGCCTCTTTTAGTTGATGAAAAACACTAGAGAGACTTTCTCCAAGGGGGTAAATTGGCGTTTGACTTTACGTGAAGTGATGTCTTCATTAGGTTGTATGATTGGCTTTTTGGGTGATTGTTCACTAATTTGGGTAGCCATGTGAGAGATTTGTGTTGTCATCTTAGTAATTTATTCTAATAAATCATTGCATTATGTTTTTCTCATCGTGTTTGAAAGAGAGGGAGAACGAAAAAAGGTGCAATGAATAACTTGGCCTATTGATTGTGATCCTTGTTTTGTCTTAAGAAATATTTAACAAACAAGGCTATAAGGAGTAAGCTCAAACAAGCCACTCTAGCCAAATATGATGTAGCTCAAACAAGATATAATGAATATGGTTTAGATTTGGCTTAAACAAGCTTAATGGATAAAAATGTAAGGAGTACACTCAAACAAGGTACGTGATACAAGTGGGATATAGCTCAAACAAGCTATGATGAATTTATTGATTGGTTTAGCTTTAAATAATATACAAGTGTTGACGTAAGGAGTGAACTCAAACAAGTTAACTCAATACAGGGATGATATAGCTCCAAAAAAAATTATAAGGGGGATTCATGTTGGATGTAGTTTAAATGAACGCAATGGTTAATGACATACAGAGTAGGCTCAAACAAGTCACTTGATATTAGTTGGATATAGCTGAAACAAGCTATGAAGGATTCATTTGTAGTGTAGCTTAAATAAGTTATAAAATTGATGACATATAGAGTGATCTCAAACAAGTCACTAGGTATTAGTTAGATATAGCTCAAACAATCTATGAGGGATTTTTTTTTTTGTGTATGGATCTTAAGTAAGCTCAATAACTAATGACATAAAGAGTGATCTCAATCAAGTCACTCGATATAGGTTTGATATAGCTTAAAATAATCTATGAGGACTTGGTTACTTAGCTAATGAGTTGACATTAATGTAAGATTTTTCCTTATCTTATTGATTCAATTATGTGTTTGATGTTGAGTTGGTTTTGAAATGTTTTTGTGAAACACGCTAGGCCTTGAGATTTACAACAAACATATTTGTATCATCCATGTTTTATGATATATAAACTGATAAACTAACTTGTTTACGAACAACAATCAATCATGTTCATTTGATGTTTTGGCTCAAAAGGCAGATCCATCAGGAAAAATCATTATTTAGTAGATCATGTAACCTACAGTATGTTGTGGAATGGGTAGATGTAGGCTCTTATCACTCTAAAAATATGCATACTCGAATATATCCTGGTCTTGATATACCTAATTTTGTACGTTGATAGAATTGGTACAAGGGAACCCTTAGATTACTGGAGAAGACTCGCCAATTCTTAGTAACCTACTTCAAATTGAATCACCATGTCCAATGTAGGATTTGTGAAAAGGTGGAAGGTGATGGGGGGATGGAATTGTGTATGGTGTCCTTATTACTCTCTAAATATTAATAGGGATGATTCCTAGACTTTGTTGTTACAACTATATTAGGTGTTACTCGCAGTAGTCCCAATCACAACAGTATTACCTGTAAGTGGGGACCAGAGACAAGGTATATACTAAACGTTGTTTTAAGAGTGGGTCTTAATGTGCAATGCAAATGCAAATGTTGGTGGTGCATGGTAATGAATTCCACGTCACCAATGTAGCGTAGGTGGTGATGAAATCCACTTTTGTTACGTACTAATACAAATGATGGAATGATTAATAGAAAAGTTCTTTCCAACTTGAAATAAAATCACTAGCCAAAAATGACAACGTACCTAAGTGTGATGATTTTTTTTGGTTTTTTTAAGTTGTTTTAGCAATTGTTCTTTGACTGAGGTAATTTTGTGGGAAGGTTTAAGATTTTTTTGTTTTTAGCAAAATTCCAAGTGATGTGGTCCTCTGTGAAATAGACTAGTAGTTGCGCTACAGTAGAAGTGTTAGAAGATGATCGTGGCCATTTTTTATTTTCTAGATCACTCGAAGGCACAAGAAAAGAGCATACACGATCACGATCGAAACAAAAAATGTTAGAAATGTAACTGAAATCTATAAATGATTGAGAAAATGAAACTAAATCTAGTAAAACAAATTAGAAGCTTTAGGATAAAGTAGATGATCGCGGTCGGGTAGACTCGATCACTGTTTGCTGCCTGAAGTTGATATTGAGGCCACAGGATTCCCAGTTTACTCCGTCATTGATCAGTGGAATGCTCTTAGGGATCAGGCTCGGGATGTGTATAGGCTTCTTCTCCACGAGTCCAACCGATGCGCTAGCACCAGCTTCGGCTGATGCAATGTATCCCGTGCCTCACCTTTTTTGCGATTGCTCTATTTTGATCCCACTTGGGTTCTTGTCTTCGGCTCTCTCGCCACGTCATTGGCTTCTGCTCCTTTTTTCTTCTTCTTTCCTCTTGTCCCCTCCCCTTTCTTCCCCTCTTTCTTTCTTCCCGCTTGTAATTTTGGGGTCCTTCCCCCTGGTTCATAGCTCCAGTCAAACGCGTTTAAATATCAAAAAAAAAAGTAGATGATCGCGGTCATTTTTTAACTAAACTAAATTTGGTAACATGTGTTGATTAATTAAACAAACATAATGGATTTAACTAGCTAGTACAAGATATCAACAAGAGCATATGTGTGATTACGGTACAATTAGCATCGTAAAAAGGAAAAACGATGACAAAATATAAACTCATAATCATTACCAAGCAATAGTGGATGTCACAAAGAGAGTCGTCATAGTAACCGAGAGCGTCCAATAACCCTGTGAATGTAAGTTCCACAATTAAACATTGGCGACAACAAGGAAAAATCAAGTAAAGGCAAAATTATGATTTAAGATGACAATCAAAGAAAATGAAGCTAATGGAATTAAAATATATGAGCAAGATTAACTAAACAACACAAAAAAAAAGCATGAAGAAGAAATGGAAGATAATAGAGCACGGGTGCAAATGTGGAAAAGGTAAATGTAAGGCAAATTTTTTATTTGGAGAGATCTGGGTGACCTCTTGTGTTGGAAAATAGTTTAGGACTAAGGAAATGCAAAATACATTAGGGAAAGGATCATTGTTGATGATGTTTCGTGTGGTGTACAGAGGAATACAGTCCTGTAAGATCCATAGTTAGAAGTTTTTCTTGCACAAAAATTCACAAAATCAAGTTGGAAAAAGTAATCTCTAAAAACGCTAACTGTGATGCACAAAAACACACAAAATCGATCATGAAAAATTAATTGTTAAAAAATTTAATAATTGTACACAAATCCACCAAAAGTGATGAAAACACTAAATGACCCAAAAAGTGAGTTATATTTAGTTTATTTTGAGGATTGAAGGAATTAATAAATTTTATGTAGGTGTTAAGGGGTCAAAAGACCGAAGTAAATAAAATCCTAGTAAAAAAATAAGCAATAAGCAAGGTCGGATATATAGAAAGTATGAGTGACTAATTAGTCTATATGAGAGTGATTGTAGTGTGTGAATTAGGGAAGAGGACAAGCCTAAAGGTGAATGGGAATTGTGGACTTATACGACGAAAATGTGGAATTTAAGGAGGATAAAGGCAAGTTGAATGGACAATGGTAACGTAGATATTTTATGTGATGGTGACCAAGAGATATAAACCAAAGGAAAACAACAAATGCAAGTGGAAGCAAATTATTTACAGATATAGTATATGAGAGTGTAACGTAAGTGGTTGACCTAATGTTAAATCCAAGTAGGATGATTAATATAGATATTTGTGTAGGTAGATCGATCTAAGTGATAAATTTGAATGAGAAGAGGTAACATATTTTACTGTATATACCTATAATGGTCGATTATATCCTACAATGGTGATAATGGATTGTTTGGAAATTAGCGTTTACATTAGGTAATTATAATTTACATGAGTTAGTAATTACTGAGTGGTTATGTTATTAGTCGTGTGTATATATATATATATAAATACATATTTTAATATATATATATATATATATATATTATATATATATATATATAATATGTATTTATATATATATATATACATATATAATATGTATTATATATATATATATACATATATATATATATATCTATATATATATATACATACCATATATACATAGATATATATATGTATATATATATACTATAAATACATATTATATATATATTTATATATATATAGAACAATAATATATACATATATACAATATATGTATATATATAATATGTATATATATATGACATATATATATACATATACATATATACATATATATATATGTATATATGTATATATATAATATGTATTTATATATATGTATATAATGTATATATAGTATATATACATATATACATATATAAATACATATATTATATTATATATATATACATATATATATATCTATATATGTATAATAGTATATATGTATATATATTATATTATTATATAATATATATATATAACACAAATAGTTTGTTGTTGGGCATTTTGTTAGGAGTTATTATAGGAGCTTCCTATATTTTAGGAGTTGTTATAGGAGATCCTATATTTTAGGAGTTGTAACTCTTATATATTTGTTTTTAACTTCGTATTAAGATTAATCAATGAAGATTATTATTGTGTTACATCTGTAAGTGTGATCCAAACCTGTGATTTAGTATCAGAGCGAGAGGAATCCGCCATGAGAGTCATCAAAGCTCTCAGTCGCATGTAGATCTGAAAGTTTACAATAGAAGCATGATAGTGTATGCCATATATTGAAGAAGTTGGGCGCTTCAATACTTCTTTTGGTACGCTTGTACGAAATTCATTCTACGGTCTTCAATGCCTGCATGTTGTCAATTAATTGTATCGACTTCCAAATTAGTTGAAGGTCAAATGGTTGTCATTTAATCCTTCATTTCCAGCATAGCATAGTATTAGAGTAGGTGTTGCACGCCATTGATGAATTCGACATTGATGTTTCACATCATTTTACAGCTGGAAGTGTGTTTTTCCATACATTCATTCTGGTTTTATATCTATAAATGATACACAGACAGCAGCAACATTAGCTTCTTTTGTGATCATTAGAAGATTGGTTTCAAACAAGGAAATCATAGATATCTGGCTTCACCTAGAAAGATTCAAGGTCTGCTTCCGCTAGAAAATTAGAATTTATTCACCCATCATTCTATTATGAAAAGGAGTGCATATGGTATTTATGTTGAATGCATATATATATATATATATATATATATATATATATATATTGCATGGAACTAAATGCATGAAGATCCATTTTCAGTGCATGCAATTCTGTTATATGCAGTCTACGGGAGATTAGATCTGCTATCAACTAATAATTCCTATGTTTGTCAATCGATTCAATATCTTGAATTGTAGCTCGTGGGAATTATGTGAATGGCTTCCTCTTCTGGTTATTGAACAGGCATGTTGACTTGGGAAAAATAAAAATGAAAGTTGTTGAGTGGCTATGAGAAGGGTGGAGGCGACGTTATAAAGATAAGTTAACCGAGTGTCAAAGAAGTCTTTTAATAGGTTAGAATAAGTAATCATTATCACAAAATGCTATATTGTTTGGTTTAATAAGTTTATTGTTATTGATAATTTAGATATAGGAGTATATTGTTTTGACGTCTTCATTTGTGGAGGGATTCTAATGAGTCTTCAGTTTATTTCTTTAGCCATTTTTGTTAAGTCATTCAATTAAATATAGTTTATATCTCAAGTCCATGAGAATTAGACTTATTAAAAAGAAAAAAAAAATTGAGTCTTAGTCTTCATAATTGTTAATGTTTTTGTCATATTAATTATTATTTGTGTCATCAGTCTAAATTGTCATCTCTTGTCAATAGTATTGTCATTAGTCTATGTCAAAAGTGTCGAATCATTGTATTTTTGTGGTCATTTTGTAATTCAAAGTGTATTGTAGAGTCAAAAATTGTAAAAATAAAAATTGCCTTATGGATGCATTTTTGGTAGAATACGATGTCCAATTGAGGTTTGTAAAATTGAGCTCCATGATCACATCTGACTAAGGTAGCAGCATCATTCATTGGAGGTCAGAGGCAATGGAGAATAGATGGCGATCAACGCCTCTCGTCAGTCACCAATGACGGGGTCGCTTATAGCTTTGGTGGCATTATTTTATACTATTTCAGTTGTTTGCTTTGAGTGGCGTGTGTAGAAATAAAATATGGTTTTCATTCCCTACTAAAGATTGAAACAAGGAGGATGTGCATTTTGGATGCTAAGAACAGTTGTATAGGAGGGCAGCTGAACTGGAGTGATTCTCTGACTGCAGAGATCCTTTGACTATCATACTTCTAACATTGATCGGTCGGTGAAATCTAGGGTTCACTGGAAGTGAAAGCGGGAACTGTTGAGTTTGCTTATGTAAGTGAATCAGTGGAAGTGTGATCATCTAGTATGGGATTCACTGTGGTGAAGTGGATTGGTCATGTGCAGCAAGATCAAGAAAGCAAGATCCAAGCCAGCAGTATGCAGACCTAAAAGTATGCGGAGGCATACGATTATGTTTCTAGTTCTTCAGAGGTGCTTTTTTCCCGTGTAAACACTAAGGGGGGGAATGTTAGGAAATTAGTGTTTACATTAGGTAATTATTATTTACATGAGTTAGTAATTACTGAATGGTTATGTTATTAGTCATATATACATTGTTATAACAATATATATTTACAAATAGTTTATTGTTGAGAATTTTGTTAGGAGTTGTTATAGGAGCTCCTATATTTTAGGAGTTGTAACTCCTATATATTTGTATTCAGCTTCATATGAAGATTAATTAATGAACATTATTATTGTGTTACATATGTAATTCTGATCCAAACTTGTGATGGATCAACGGTGGATCAGGTTGGGGAGCAGAGTCACGAGCCAAAGTGGACAAGGGTGGGAAATCTCAGGAGATGGGTGACAATGGCAGCGTATGCGAGGTAGTGTGATGCCACAGTGTGGGAGAGGGCTCGTGCTTGCATCAGGATGGTGAGTGTAGGTGGGAGGCCGAGGGGTCTGCATGGGGTAAGGGTTGTAGGGAGGGTTTGAATGGTGAGTGGTCTACATGGGGGGTGGGGGAGAGTAAGATCTGGGGGGAGGGTGTGTGACTGTGTGGCCGAGTGGCTGAGTGGCTGAGGGCAGGGAAGAAGGATCAAGATGTAGGGGAGATCGGGCATCAAATGTTTTTGGTCAAATATCATTTCTCATTTTTCCCAAAGAGTTAGATTTCATGAACACCAAATTTGCTTCACGTCGCACAATTGATACACAAAAAGAAACATTGATAGTTCTTAATATTTTCATTTCTTAAAATCTCAAGTTAGTATCTCGATAGATTGACAAGTAACGCTTATACAGAAAAAAAAAATACTTACCACCAAGACTTCTAATCCTTAGGGGAGATCTCAATACTCCTGCAATTGTGATGGTCAATTTTTCATGAGGACATTTCCTCAACTTAATCAAAGGTTTTTTATAGATATAGAGGATGACTGATTATAGGCATCCAATATACTTCAAATGCTAGCGTGAATGAATCTGGCAGTGGTTTGCATTCTGCTGCTAGTACTTGTCAGTGGATTGGGCACATATTATAGTTTACATTATTATGGTAAAGCACAGGACTATTGAGTCATTTTTTTTGTTTATATTTATATTTATATATATATATAACAAAAGCAAAAAAACTTTAAAAAGAACGACTAAAACTAGTCCTGGTTGTAGAGTCACACGAGATCTAGTTATAGTTAGCAAGGAAAAACAACTAATTCAAATAAAATGTTAGTGAAATAAATGTAAGCTTGTTTGTTGTTAGAAGAAACCCCTCCAAACACCGTAAGACTATGGATAATAGTGATGACAAACACAATATAAGGATAAAATGTTAAAAACTTATTAAATTCATAAAGATTAGTTAGATAAAACTAGATACACTTAATAAATCATGGAAACGAAATTTTAGACGTGTCGAGGAATCAGGGAAAATCCAAAAAATATGGGAATTTTGTAAACACCGTACGAAAATACTTCCGACGCAATCCAAGAGTATTTGAATCTGGTAATGGATTTTCTGCAAAACACCTACATATGTACAACAAACACAACTAGAACAAATGAAACTTCCACCATGTACAAGTTAGTCGAATGATGATTTTTTTATGCAAAAAATCATCATAATAACAAAGAAATAATATACAAGATGAAATATTTGAGAACACAAAATCAGTAATAATGGCTGGGCATACTAGAATGTGATCTCTAGAAATCATTGACTAGTAAGAAAGTATTAAATACTAAAATTATACCTCCTTTCATGTGTTTTTGTTACAAACCTCGGAATGGGTGATAGAATGTGGACGATCTCGAACTGCATAAAGTGTAGGTGCTTTGTCAATGTGAGCAAGACCTTTGTTCCGGCAACGATCGATTCAAACTTTGCACCAAGGATGTGGGGATAAAGGATTTGGAATGGATAAAGTGGGATTACGCAGGCATTAGGACAAGATCAAGGGATGATTTGTGCAACAAGGATCTCTAATAGGATTTCAATCTTGTTCTGAAAGAGGGGGTAAGGCTCTATTTATAGCCTGGAAGTGGGATTAATTCGGGGGTTTTTGATAATCGTCATTTGGAAAATTAAGCATGATTAAGTGAGTGGGGGACATGAGGAATGGACATGAATTAAACTTGAATATTTAATTCACAAGTGGGGGGCATGGAGCATATTTGACATGTGAGGAGGATTAGGTTTAATTAAGGGATTAAAATGGATTAATTAATCAACTAACATTTAATTAATTCAATGTGGATTTTATGGGAAATGGAATGGGAAAATTAATTGATTTAGGAGAGGTGTGAAATTGGGGTGTCTACAAGACTCATTCTTGTAGAAGCAATAGAAAACAAAAAATTGGAATAAATTTAAAAATAGATGAGTAAATGGAAATAAAATGTCATAGCAACAAAGGCAATGAACATTTTGTGACACCATGACCTTCTTCATATATTCATCCCTCACATGTGCATAGACTTCATTCACCAACATAGCGTTTATCTGTCATACCACCACTGTTAGAGCATCTTCTTACGCTTTCATTGTCACTTACATGATCGAGGACCTTCATCCTTTATGGTTATTGGTTAGCTCACTCATGTACACTTGGGGGCATATCATTTAACACACACCCCCTCATTCTAGCATACTTACATAGTACTACATCACACTCTTAGAATTCATGCATAGAATCATCTCATCTTGCATAGTCATGCATATGTTTTAGCGTTGTCATTACCCGATGACACACTCTTGTTCTTTAGTTAACATTTGATTGTTAAGGGATTACTACACATGAACCCCACACATTACACCATAGGTCCTACACATTGCATCTATTCATACATCTTACATCACACATACTACATTCTACATTTATTCTACAACATTTTGACATTTGCGCATCTATACATCATGCTAGTCTTCATCATACATGAGTCTAGCATTACATTATCCTACATACTACATTATTAGTCTATCTACATAAATTACACTTTACACATTCTCCACATCTTACATTGCATTTTACACATCACATATTTACATATTCTACTCATCACATGGTCGTCTATTATCACATATACTACATTGTCTTCTATGCAATGCACTTACTACACTATGACACACTTTAAGTCCTCAGTCCATACTCGACTACCAAGGGTTTACAAATAAAATGGACCTTACGTTCATCATGCATTTATTATTCCACCTTTCATCATATGACATTTCTAATATAGTGACACGCACTACAGGCTAAATTTTCACTTTCTCTATCATCTTATAGTTGTATACACTTTAGGCTACATCACCACTCCCTCCTATTCATCTTAATAGTGGTATACACTTTAGGATACATCACCACTCCTTATTATTCATCTACTATTGATATACTATTTAGGCTAAATCATCACTTGTACATTCATTTTGTCATGATATACGATTTGGCTATAGGTTTCATGCACAGTCTCTTCTATATGTCACATATCATCATCACTACCAATACATACTCACCACAACGTGCTAGACACACCACACACTTAGACCATTTCCTGATGACGCACTCTTATTTATGGTTCATTCTTGACTGCTGAGGGGGAAAACTAAATGAACCTCACTACATACATTTCCATTCACTCAGGGGGCATGCAACTCCTATCACTCAATCTTGCATTCCATTCCATCCATCCACGACATACTGCATATTATGGTTGCTTTTACTCTTGCTTACTTTTGTTTGTTCATGGTTTCTTTATTACACATGCTAGTTAGATTACTTATATGTCATATGTCATCCACACATGTGCATTCATGTATTTTTCTAGTTGTTATCGTAGATACAGGTATCTTATATATAGCACAGATGCTAGCCTTCTACCCTTCCTACACTGATTGCTAGGGGCATCCAAATTCATCTCTTACATGTGTTATTGTTTCATTTTGTACTTAGCAATTTGCTTTATTTTTTTATACATGATTTTGGCATACTAGTTATCTTTCTAAAATGTTAATGGGTGCTTCATGTGTAGCATTTGTTATGCAGGGATATTTGCTTCCATACTTGTTTGTTACATTTGTTTTTCATCGTTTGTTTTTATATGCGGGCCTTGCCCTTTATTTGATGTGCAAACTTGTTTGTTTATATGTGGTCATGATGTCCTTATGTGTCTTCCAACATCATGGGTGATGTCCCATGTTTACAACCCACTTTGTGTGGATTCCTTTATCTTCTTGCGTGTTTACGTTATTGCTTTGCATGGTAGCTTATACATTATTTACGTAGCTTACATATTGTTTTTTATATGCATGTTTGTTTGTACTAACACTCATCTTTGGATAGCATCTTGTTTTTACATGCCTTTGTCTCTACCAATCACATTCCCTTCCCTCTGTAGGGAAACATTTCATAGTACATGAAATTGGTCCTCTTTTGGGGTCACATTCTCCTATCAGCAACGTCGCATGCACCCCAAAAGAGGGGGGCATAGTTTGGGGTTTTACATACTAACGCAGTGCATTTACACCAGTTCAGTTAAGTGCACTTTCCACCCTTGGCATTGTGGGTTACGTATAATGAGTGGGTTCAAACCAGTCTACAAACCCCATACATAACGATTTTTACAAGACATAATGTCCTTAACATTATGGGAAGCAGTTACAGGCTTGGAGGTTACAGTGGGTGTGCGTTCCTACACTACTTCATCCAGTGGGGTCCGATCACCCAAAAAACCAAGATGTATAGAGATCTCTTCACACACATTTAAGGAAGCAGTTAAAGGTTAGAGGATACAACAGAATTTCTCCCTATACTTCTTCGGCCTATGACATCAGATCACCCAAAAAAACCTGACAATATAAGATATCCTTCTACATTTTCTTTCTCGACTTGGATCAGGTGCACATGTTCCATTTACATTTTTCATTTGTGTATTTTACCTTCACATGATTTTTACATTCATATGCATGTGTCTTTTACATTACGTTTTTACATACATACATATTTGACTAATTGATCATTTTCTCCTTGCATGTTTGTCCGTATGAGAAACAAGCAGTCAAATGGCAGCAACAACAATGTCAACAACAACATTTTGCAACAGCACACACCATACTAACCATGCAGGTACATAACACACATCAGCAATTACACACACGTTTTTGCCATAGGTTCACTTTCATCACTTTTTTTGCGCTTTTTCATCTTTATTTTCCATGCTCCATCATCTTTTTTGTCCATGCTTTGTCTAGTCCATCAACACGTTTTCTAATACAATCTTCATGGACATCAGGTATGCATTACTATCTACTTTATGTTACCAAGCTTGTCGCTCACCAACATAAAGTGGGGGTAAAATGTAGTCACAAAATCATGCACTTTAGATATTATTTAATTCTGATTTCATACTACTATTTAGAAGGTTCTTGAGTGAAGAAAGTACTAATTAACCCCTTGTCTTTTGGCCATCTTCTCTTATTTTATTTTTTCATTCTCGACATTTTACATCCACATGCCCAGTTTATTTTGGTCATCTTCCTTTATTTTAGCATTGATTGGGTGCACTGGTCCCACCATGGGAGCCCCAATCCTTTTTTAACTTTCTTGCCACTTTTTGGGCTCTTTCTAGCCGTTTTAGCTTCTTATATCTTTTAGGGGATGGTCGGCCATTTTGGGGTTACTTACAAAATTAGATCAAGATAACCCTATAAATATAAAGTTATTAGACTATAATGAGGGACCAAGCACTAGTCACTACTATCATCCACCTAAAGTTGCATCCATCTATTGTTTTGGAGATCACTTGCATCTACATAGCTCCATCACAAAGCACAATGTTAAGTTCATCTGCATCACACTATCATAGGGGGAGGGATTATATTATATTCCATGCACACATTCTATTACATTTTCTACATATAGTTATTGCTTGCTACTTCACAAAGTGTGACTAGTCACAAGAGAACCTAGGGCACATGATGTAGACACACACACACACACACACACACACTAGAACTACATTTGGGTTTGAAATGTAGTACAGTGCTCAGTTAGTAAGCCCATTATTGTGGAAATCGCTGAGTTCAGTTCTAACCCATTCATTTGCATTCTTCTTTTTTTAGGGTTTTGATACTTCTTTTAGGTATTTTTGTAGGTCTTTCTATTCATCTTGGATTATCAGCTACATTCGGCACAGTACAGCGAATCTTGATGCGACACATAATGAGGGTTTCAAACCACCTGCCAGACCTGTGAAACTCAGTTTTGATCTTTTACATAGACCAGGGCACCAATTCTGACAGACCAGAGCACCCATAGGCCCCAGTCCCTCTCTGGGCACTCCAGTCCAGCTAGATAGCTCCAGATCCACCCTTTTCTAGGGACCTCTGCATAGTCAGTTCCTACTTTCCGTTTCTCTAGTCACCTTTGTGACACAATTCAAGATCTTCCTCTCGAATCAACTCAAGTCATTTCCATACTTCTCTTGCATATTAGGGTTTTTATTTCATTAGATTAGTTGTTTGGGTCATTTTCCATAGTTATTTATTGCATTTATTTATGTATTTACATGTCATTCTAGATTAGATTAACTAATATCCCCATTATTCCACATTTTTAGTTAATCACCCACCATTTGAGATCATCTTACTAGGATCATTCCCATTTGGAACACCTTCGGCTATAGACTATCCCATCTTCAATTTTAAGTTGGAGAGACCTCTGAGTCTATCTTTTGCAATCCTCATTAGGGATGAGAGGAACATGCTAAGATGGTTTTCAAAAGTGTTTCAATGTGCATGGTGAATGGATCCAAGTTGCTTTCACCATGCAGACTAATTTCTGAAGGTGGAAAAGTAAATCACACGGAAGTACTAAATCAGGAAACTATACATAGCCATATTACTATTATGAGTGACATCCTACGTGGAAGCTGAATTTGGACCAGAAGAGCTGAACCCATATGCAAAATATTTTGGAGCCTCACATATAAATGAATATACCCATATTATTTTTTATAAAATATGTAGAGTTTAGTGATGCTCAGGAATAATGTCAAGTACAATATATGTTTTTCTGTTTCATAGGGAAAGAAGGTTTCAATTTTTTAAAGTATTATCTATGGATATGTAAGTTTTTTAGGTAATGACATATGAAGTATTTATGTTTTTCCTTCTAATTAGTCTTTGAACAATGTATTGAAGATTCTATTACATGATAAATCTATTAATTTGTGGCATCCTTGATTTCTATAACAGTCAAAGAAATATTTTGGGTCATTGATTGTTGCTCCTTCATGCTAAGAGGGTGATTTGACATATATTTTACTTCCTAATATTTCATAAGTCAAAATTGTCTCTTGTACAATCCTTACAATATGTGTTGATAAGGTTATTCCTGACTTTAAATCATGTATTATCTAGGCCCCTAAAATCATTTTTTTATGCTCTCGGGGCAGTTTAAGCAGTCCATGTTTTGTATTAATTTCAACATTGGGATGTTGACATCAACAAACACATAATAATTGAATGAGTAGTAATTTTCACCCTCAAGTATACCTAGTGTTCCCTGATAGTATCAAATGGGATAAGAGGGAAAATAGGATTCTTCCCCCTCTCAAGCCAATATGTTATGTCACTTGAAAGTCATAGCTCGAAGTGTTATAAGTATTATAACTTACATAGTATAGTTTATTAGTATATAGTATATAGTCATATAATTAGAGTTTTTCCTCATGATTTTTGCACCCATGGGACATTTTTTAGTTGAAAATTACCTTTTCTTTGTCACAAAATACAAGAGAGATAAAGTCAACGAAGTGGACAAGATAAATAGTGGATATTACTCTGGGTGTTAGCACTTTGACCCGTGTAAGATCTGAGTGGTACATGCTAGTATCTCGATTTTAACTTTGTTATTTAACCAAATTTCCATTTATATCTTAATGCTTCTATTATAATTGCAAGCACTGTCGAATATCAAAACCTTGACATCAATTTATGGTTCCCCTCATATCAACTTTTCCCCTCTTCATTACCATGATTTTTCTAGGGTAGTACAGCGCTCAATTACTAAGTCACACTATTGTGGCAGCTGAGGTCAGATTAAATGACCCTATCATAGTGCATTTTTATTTTTAGGGATTGATTTTTGTTTAGGGTTTTTGCAATTATTTCTATTCATCTTGGAATATCAATCGAAATTTAGAGAAATACAAAGAACTTCCCTATGAAACAGACAACAAGGTTTTTATGCTACTGAAAATCTGTCATGAACCTCCATGTCCAAATATTATTTTTTGACCTAGTTACACAGATCTAGGGCAAACCCATTGTTACATTTGACCATGAGCACTCGTAGACACCTCCTAGTCAAAAAATAATTTTCACATGGTATATCCCTTAGGGGCTGAGATAGGTATGCCCATATCCATTTCCTATCTTGGGCTTCTACATAGTCATTCCATGAATTTTATATTCTCCAGTCACCTTTGAAAATGTATAGTCATTTTCGCAATGACTCATCAAACCAAATTGCCTAAGTCACTTGGAGCATCACTCTTCTTGCATAAAATTAGGGTTTCTATTTGAGTTATTAGCTTAGTTGTTTGAGGTGAACTATTCCATGAGATATGGACTCATTACATTTATTCTATCAGTATTTTACCCTGTTTGACTAGGCATTATCATGGTAACTCGGCTATCCATTATTGCCTACATTTTAGTTAAGTTTATGTTCATCACCAAGATCAGCTTCCCATTTGAGATACACCTTGCATGATGTAATTGGATTATCTTTGGATTTTAATGGAGGATAGATACCTCTCTCTATCTTATTGCAATTCCTTAGGGAAGAGGATTGATAACTTTTTCAGAACTCCATTAACGTGAAATCATTGCTTCATGCATAAGATTTATGAGCAAGGAATCCCAATGAAATCACACAGAGAAACTCAGGAAATCACTACATCACTACTATGTTCGATACCTGAAATACCCACGGGCTAAATGTGGCAATTCAGACTAGAGTGACAATATGTAAGACATTGTGGAGTCCTCACATATACAATAAATATTCCTGAGTATACCTGCAATTTTATGCATGCTCTTAATATGTGTAAATATATGTTTTTGTTTAATGAGAAAGATTCAATTTTCTAAATATTAGACATGGATATGTAAGTTAGACATAAGGTAATGAATAACAAGTAGTGTGTGTATTTTTCGTTATGAATATTTGACACAATGTTGAAAATCTCTATTTCATGTAAATAACCTGTTGTGGCATTTTGATTTCTATACACTCAAGTTAAGAGTCAATTTCAACTTGAAACATTGATTGTGTCCTCGTGAGATTGACATATGATTTTACAAGTATGGAACTGGAATATTTGATAAGTCAATGATGTTGCTTGACAATCCTTACAATATGTGTCAGAAATTTATTACTATTATATCAGTGTATTTCTGAGTGGTAAAATATTTTTTATTTTCATTTTTTTTAGAGATTGGATTTTTTGTATTAACTCAACATTCATGTTATTAAATACACATAATAATTCAATGGTAGTAAGATCCCAGGGCAGTTATCTCAAGCTCTTTAAAAAGTAAGGGTTTTTATCAACAGAAGCGTTCTCATGGCTTGATTATCACTTGTCATATCTTAATATTTCTCCTAAAAAATTGCATCTAAATAAGATAATAATTTGTATCAATCATTAAGGAGAATCTTAACTTGTCATAATGTTCTAGGTTTAACTTATGGTCGAAATAAATGTGCTTATGGCAGGTATTTAGCACATTGCAAAAATTCCTTTGGATCAACAACTAGGAAAAGGTAGCTTAATGCTAAATACTTGGTCACATGTTAAATGTCTTTTAGTCTTGGGAGTCACCAACAATGTTCGAGCAAATCACTCTCAGTAAAAATTAAATTAATATCTTAAGTTTGCAACGTAACTACTTTAATTTTAATTTTAATATTTAAATTTTAGTGATGGACACTAGGACATAAATAATCAATTGGAACAAGAATCTGATGGATATGCAAATCCTATTAGCATTTTTATGTTTTAAGAGGACTTCGTTGGGCTTTTTTTTATACTTTTCCAACAATGATCTAGGTACGTTTTTTAGCTGTTAACATATTATGCAAACAGGGTTATCGTTGGTCTATTAAGATAAAATTTAGGATTTAGGTTTAATGATATGAACAATGGGCGCCCATGGGAGGACAGAGGTGCCTAGGTGATGGTAGACTGGAATTAAGTCTTTTTTGGGTCCACCTTAGCTCATAGTTAAATCTATTGTCTATAAATCGTTAGCACTAAACAACCTAACTTGTTCTTGATTTTTGCATCATCAAATAGTCAACTACATTGATCACCAACATGTTACCTAGTTTCCTACATGGAAAGTGTGAGTGAAGTTCCCCTCAAAATGTACATGAGCTCATAACTATCCACAAAACACAAGCGCTAACAGTGTAAAAAAATAACTATTGACATTAGGAGTAGTGAATGACAAAGAATTGACTTTTATGAGTTATCTCCAGAGTGAACTTCCAACTTAAGGATTGGACTACTTCTGCACCCCCTTTCCACTGTAGATCGGTTTGCAAAAATGATGTTTAGATATTGTGACTTGGGATGCCAATATGAAAGAAGCATTAGATCACATGCTATATTTTCTTAATTATGCATCATGTTTTTATGCTATGGAAGTATTTTCTATTTTCATTATGTTACAATTGTTTTGTATGTATTAGTTTAAAAATTTATTTTATTTAAACACATAATATATGTAATTGCTATTGAAGTCCCAAAAGGTTACAAAAGGCATTTAAAAAGTAATACTTTCTAGGTTGGTGGATATTAATGTTTAGTGCATGGTCCTTCATATTGAAAACATAACTATGTACATTAAATGAGTACAATTGTTTGAATATCAATTATTAATGTCTGAAAGTTTGTAACCCATGGTAGTTAAAAATGCAATGTTAATATAATTTTTAGTGTGCACATGAGGGGTAAGAATCACCAATTCAACTAAAAAGGGGCAACTGAGAATGCAAGAGGATTAGGAGCATCTAGATGTCTATTTTGTTTGAACTATTCTCATACTTTTTTTGTAAATCCATTGGATATTTTTAATTAGTCAAAAATCATGGGCATAGGGTAACAAATGGTATCGTAAGCCAATTAAATAGGATAAGGGGAGTTTTGTCAATTACTAGATGTCTTAAGATGACACAACAATGGTGACAATTATAGCATGTTTTTTTCACCTAGACCAATGTACCCAAGTCTGTGATTTTCTATAAACCATATGACTTGCCATACTTTATGTTGGTTGATTCAATATTCAAAAACTACATGTGGTTCAACTTATGGGATGCTAAGTCCCCTCAGAGCATGTCCAGTGATTAGTCTACATAAATTGACAAGAAAATTCCCCTCTAAACTAGGAGATGGGATCTGTGACCATCCATAGGGGTACAAAGACTGACATTGCAAAAAGATGTAATTGTTAGAACATTAAAGGTTATTGAACGACAAGTTGCTTACTTGTTAAAGTGTATCTCTAGGACGGGCCTGACATTTCATCAGTGGAAAGTGTAGCATCATAGCCCCTCTCTGAAAAATATGAGTAAAGTATGTCACAAAATTTTGCAAAAGTGTGTCTATATGTAACTTATCAGAAGGAAAGAAGAGGATCACTTATGTATAAGAGTTTGAAGGATAGAAAGATGTCCTAAAATTCTATGGAGAGTGAGCTCTTTGGACGATCTCACACCAGGAGTGATTTTTTTGGGTGATCTCATTCCAAGTGCGAGTTTTTTGGGTGATCTCATAGCTATGAGCAAGTGTTGGGGAGAGAGGTCTAGTGTTACTCTATTTCCATTACTCTACCCATTAAGCACCAATACAAATGATACGTCCTTGATTTGTTCCTTTTATCCCTGATTACTTCTTGATTAGTTATGAATTATTTTAATTGTAATAATTGCAACTGATTATAGGAGATAGATTGTATTCTATAACTGAAGGTATGTGCCTGTAACTGTAGAATTTCTCAGTAACCTGCTATAAATTGTGTTGTGCTAAGAAATTGACTATATCTCCCCCATTACATTAGCACCCAGGGGAGGACACAAGCTCTCAGGCATTCCTGTGTGATTCTAGGCATTGGCGTCTACTCTATGATTCTGAACCAAATTTGATTCTTAGCTTGTTTTGTGACGGTATCTTGTGCTTTTTTCTGTATTGTATTGCATTGTATTGTTTCGAAGATATGTACTGTTATAGGGGTGATTTTTTCACCCAGTGTATGCCCCCTCATTTGGGTGCATATGATGATGGTAGGTAGATGTAGCCTAAAGGAGAGGACCAGATGCAGATCTAAAGTAGATCCCTACAGGGGGGCAGCGGATGTACATGATATGAATCAAGGCACATGCAAACAAAGTAGGTTATAACTATGTGTTATTGGAAGTAAAATATATAGTAGAAAATAATGTGACAAGAAAATGTACATATAACATAGACCACAAAAAGTGGGTTTCATACATGGGACATCGCTCACAATGTCACAAGACAATCAGGTCTAAAGCGGCTAAAAGTATACAATGATCACACAAGACATAGGGCATGGCCCATAAACAATAACAAACAATGGAAAACAATAGTAAGTAAAATGTATCAAACAACCATGGTGGCATATAGTCCTTCAAAGTAAATTCTACACATGAAGCACTTGTTAGCATGTTAGAAATATAAGTAGTATGTCATGAGCGTGTGTATATTAGTGTAAATTAAAGTAATTGTAGTGAAAATGTAGCAATAGAACCTGTGTAGTATATGATAGAAAAATTAGATGCCTCAGGAGCCTCGGTGGGACTAGTAAAGGGTACAATGATAAGCATCATTGTAATGTGTAAAAAATTATAAGAGATTTACATTCACCTCAAAAGACCAAGTGAACGTGCATGTGTATATATAGAAAGATAATGACATACTAAGAATCCATCTAGCATGGACAATGAAGTGTAACATGTAAGTAAAATAAGCTAACAAAAGTAGATGCAACCAAGATATGTAAATGCAATGTATGAGTGTGATGGAATGCAAAGTGTGAAGATGGTAGGTGCAGCATGCCCCCCAGTGGAAATGCATGATATGAGGTTCATTTATAAAAGATCCCTCAGTAGTCAAGAATGAACCATAGAACAAGAGTGCATCATTGGGAAATGAGTGTGTTATGCAAGTAAAATATAGAAACATGTACCATGAAGTATAGATCATGAGATGTAGATGATGTCAGGTTCATTTTAGAATTAGACCCTCAGCGGTTGAGTATGAACCATAGAACTAGAGTGTGTCATAGGGTAATTACGGTACAATGTTTTTACTAAGATTTAAGAATGCTTAGGAAATATTAGTCATGAAGTGTGAAGGATGAAGTTTAGTAGTATACACCTTGAGAGTGATGAAGCAGGGAAGAGTTGTGACTCCCTCCAAGTGTATGTGTGATGGAGATCTATGTGGTGATGTGAGAAGGACCATGCCATGGTGGTGGAGTTTGAAATGTGTCGCAATCATCAATGTAAGGATTAGCTTGTTTGACAAAGAGAATTGGACGATGAAGTGGAATAGGGTGGAGAGGGATCTTGAATGGTGGTAGCTTATTTGGGATTAATGATGTTGTTGAAGAGTTGAGAGGAGGAGGGGATGGACTGATTTTTAGAGGAGGTTACTTAGTTGGAATTGGTAACGTTGTAGAAAGTTTGAGAGGAGGAGATAATGCGGTATAGAGTTTTGAATATGATCTGACATTGGGTTGGATATGTGGTGCTTGACTTACCGGAAGAGGAACATTAGAAATGATGGAATGATGCTCAATAGACATAGATGGATTAGATTTGGGAGCCTAGTTGGTTTTAGTAATTAGAGATGAGCATGCAATATAATTGTTTTATAGCAAATGAAATAAAACCAGGATGCTTAAGGTGGCCAATTCTTCATTTTAAATCATAACAATCATTTTCATTATGTCCATTGATTCGATGATAATTACAAAATAGGATATCGATGTATTTTGCAAGCTGATAAGGATGATAGTAATGAGTAGTTGGCAAGTTAATCAATTGGTGATTAAAAAGCTTGAGAATAATATCATGTTGCTTAGTATTTAGATCAAACCTGAGAGGCACAGGGAGAGGTAATACTTGTGGTTCACTTATATGAGCATGTGTAGAAGACATAGGATTGGTATGAGATGTAGAATAAGAATTAGCATTGGCATGAGAAACATCCTTGAGATGTTGGATTCCATCTTTAAGAGATGTAAGCATGGTTTCGATAACTTGAAATTTATCTTGAAAAGGATAGTGTAAAGCTTGAGTTGACAATAAGATGGATTGATTGGATGGAGTATGAGGACCAATAGGGTCATCAAATAGACGATCAAAAATGGTATTAACTTGTGAAGGTGGCGTATTACGAGGGATATACATAGTGTCAAGGGATTTTTGGAGAACATCTTTACAAGGTGGGTGCATTTGAAGGAAGTCATGCAAGGAGATTAGAGTATTTTTAGGAGCCATGAAAGAAGATCGGGTAGAATAGGAAAAATGAGGATCCAAGTGTTTGATGAGTGGGTTTCACCAAATGATTTAATAAAAATAGGAATAAAATCTTATTTCAAAGTAACTACTGTAATGTATGATATTCAAGTGCTAAGATACTATAAAGACACAAGAAATAACGCGTGTAAAATATTAAACCCTAATAAGTACGAATAATTATTAGGACTTATTTTTGAATGAAAATGAAGTGATTTGGGCATGTGTGATAGTTGAACAGATTGCAAATAGGGTCGTCACTGGTCACTATAAAATCTGGGATCTATGAATAATTCTAGACATGGGTGCCCACAGGAGAACAGAGGCGCGTGAGCATTAGAGACTAGAGCTAGGCACCTATGACTACACAGGAGCTCAAAATATGATTTTTACAATTTCGTTAGGGTTTCCCTATTGTTCTTTTTTGATCTCTTGATATTCATTCCTTGATCACCAAAGGTACATGTATCCTACAAAAGAGAAGTTCACCCACACAAGCCCACAAACCACATCAAACCTAGAAAGGAAAATGTAAAATAGGGATTTGGACTGACCCTGATGGTCACCCAAAGAGTGAACTTACGACCTAGAGCTACACTACATCTTAGAATCCATGTAGTTATTGTGAGAGTGTGTATAAATTGTGCCCTAAGATGCCCTTGTGTAAGATGCACTAGATAGAGGGCTAGACTAGATTAATAATGCAAATGTGTGGATGGAATAAAATGAACTTCCCCTTCCTATGTTTTGTATGTAGAGTATGTAGCCCTTGTCCCTTGAATGGATTCTTTTAAGTGTTTTATGTGCCTTTTGAATGCAAGCTGAGGTGGTAATAGTAATGATTAGTGCTTGGTCCTTAATTTTGAAAACATAACTATGTATTTATATGATTCCCTTATTTGAATTTCATAATTAACAACTGAAAGTCTGACCTAAGGTAATAAAGTGCAATTAAGAAGTGAAAGGCACCCAAAGGGCTAGGAAAAAGATAAAGAGGTACATGAGTTCCCAGAAGGATAGGATTGCCTAACGCTACTGTCTGAACTGGGTGCTAGTGTCTGAAGCCATAGAAATATAACAAAGTCAAATTCTGGTAAGAGTAATAAATTTATGAAACCAATAAAAGTGCAAATTACAAAGAAATAGGCTAAGGGGAGTTGTGAATTACTAATTTTATTGCTTAGGAACCATGTAAATGATAGCATGCTTTAGGACCTAGAAATGTGCCCAAGAGTGTTATTTTGTGTCTACACACATCGGGGGAGATGAAGATACGTTATTGAAAAGCTATAAATTGGGATGTAGTTGGTTTTTGTTGTTAGTTGTTAGCCTTTGTAACACTAATATTGTAAACAATAAGATACATTCTTCTATCCCCTTGGCTATGTTCTTCTACTTTCTCTACTTTCAAACTTTGCAAGCATTGTAATCATGTAAAACCAAGAAGGAACTTTGTGTCTTTGATTAATAAATCCATAGAACTTTGTGTCTTTGATTTATTAGTCTTGTTATTCCTTACACGGTTGATTTCTTCTTATTGAATGTGGACCTAATCTAACTAATGTGTGTGAACTTGTTAAGTCTACTCACAATATTAACCCCTCTCTCCATTTCCCCATCTCCTCTTTACCTCTCTTCAAAGCAAATTACTCCCTTGTATGTTTTACAAGCAGTTTGTCAAATGTTTAGTGTAGTATTCATGTGTGATCCTCAACGACCACCCACATTTTTATTTAGTCCTTGCCTTAAATAAATGGGAGTCTCCCCATACCTAAGTAAGAGGGGCCTATCCCCGTGACCATTAGTTAAAAGCACTAATCTATCCTACAACGAATTATTTCACCAAGTGGAAATGTGCAAGTTCAATGGAAATGACCATGTCACTTAGATCAATTAAATGGAGATTGTTTTATCTGCATCAAGTCCCAAGTAGGTAAAAGGTGACAATGAAATCCTTGTATCTATCACTAGAGAAATTCACTTGGTATCGTTGGTTTTGTACTTTGTTTTCACCCTTTTTTGTTTTGATTAGGGTTTATAACTATAATCAAACAAAGAATGAAAGAGAAGCTACATGGGGTTATTTTGACTAATTAACTTCCAACAATAACCATTCAATATCATAATAACATAGTATACTCATAAAAAATATACACAATAGACCATAAACTCTCAAATACAAGGGATTGAGTGCACTTGGCTTATTACAAGTGATTCTGGGATAATTTGGGTGATATGAATGTTGAAACATGGGTATATAGACCTGAGAAACCTTTGGAACTAGAACTTTAACCTGAGGATCTACTGGGACAGGACTGTACAAAAGGGGCAGGAACATCTGTACGGTCTTGACCTCTTTATACATTTTTACACTTGCTCATAATTTTGGTTTGTGATAAACTAGGTTTATCACGTGTTTGATTCACTTTGTCATTGTTTGTCAGTCACTCTTGATCACACTATGAGGGTCTCTAAATACTCTGGTCAATTATTCAAAACTCTAACCACATATGAAGTCTTATAAAATAAAAATTATTTGGGTTATGAAAACCCCCGTACACAGTCGATGTCAACAATACTCTAAAGAGGCCTCAAACCACACATCATTTTCCACCTTGCATGTGATATCTAGCTGTAGTGCACTCATATTTGACATCTTTTATTTGATAATGCTTTACTTAAGTTTCTCTCTTGCAAATCTACTTGAGTGGGTGACTTTGAGTGCTTAAAAATGTGGGAAGAAGTCCTGTAGACCTAGTAGGAAGCTTCAAAATTGTAGCTAGTGCTGCCCTAATGAATGTGTAGAGGTATTTTCAAATTTTAGGGAGCTTTGTGTTCCTTTTTTGTTATATTTTACAATAGGATTCTACAAGAGTTTCAAGTTCTAAATGATGAGATTTTATCTTATTTATATATGCTTTAGAAGGTGTTTTGAGTTACAAAGGCCAACCGAGGAAGAGTAAATGACTCAAAGAGTAAAGTATAATGGGAAGTTTAAAACCAAAGTGAGCAACGTCAAGACCGTAAACTAGGGTCAGGACCATACATATGTGCATGCCCCTATTGTATGTTTTTTACCTAAGAGTAGCAATCTACCATGTGAATTTTGGAAGTTTACAAGTGATTTTCTTACTATGCTTGATACATTCAATTCTTAGAAATTGTTGACAGATGAGAGTGTAAGAGAAAGAATCTAGACATGAGACCTAGGGATGTAGTGGATGAGAATGGGTAAAGTGCACTTGTTTGAGCAAGAGAGAAATATCAAGAAAAATAGTGTTAAATAGTAGAATTACCAAATTTGAGTGTCTACATTTCCCCCTTTAAGTATGAAATGAAATTACATGCTTAAAGGAAAAGATACATGAGTGTGTAGACACACTTTTTCTTCTCGTTTGTTTTACAACATCTCATTGTATTGGTGTTGGCATGCTCCATGATGAAACTTAAAACACAAAGTGTAGTCAATGTCCATGATTAAGAATTGAACTTTAACTCAAATGTAAAGATGTAATGTAAAAAATTGAAATTGTAAATAGTGAAATAAATAGATGCAAAGCGTGGAAGGAATCCATATGTTTGTTTTATAGAGGGAATATTTTATTGTTCTTTGCTTCTAATTAGAGATTTGGATTTTTTAACTTTACTGAAAGATTGGGGGTGACCAATTTCCAATTATGCTAAGGAGATGTTGAAGTATTGGGTGTATGGAACCTAACACATGAATTCTGAAGAGAGAGAAGAAGAATGAGGAACCGAAGCACCCCATGAAGAAATAAGATTGTGTATCAAAGTCATTCAAAATTTCTAATATCTTCCCCCTTAGGTGTAAGAGGAAATGAAAGACTACCCATGAAGAGCTTAGTTGCTTCTGTAGACACCCCAAATTGACATACTTATTCCCAGTACTATCTGAGTTCACATCCTAGCTCAAATCCCCTTACAATCAAGATTAATCAAATTAATTAATCATGCACATTCATCCCTTGGATTAATTAAATTAGTCCACAACACCATCTTTAGCTAAGTTAATTATCATTTATTAAAAAAATGATTAATTAATTATCTTGCACAATGTAGCTAATTAAATTAGTTACTTAATTAGGAAAATCCACCTATTTTCCTAGTCAACTCAACTTGAATTCCACTTCCTCATTCCAGTCAACTGCACTTGGAGCTCAACTTCCCTACTCCACTTAGACTCCACTTCCAGATTCCTATAAGTGTTGAGGCAATAAGGTTGTACATGCAATTCAATTTCTAGATGTAACTTCTGTTATTCCAAATGTCTATTACCCCTTAAAAGATGTAATTACCATTTCCAAGTCTACTTTTGATTCTCGGGTGATTACAATTATGACTTAGAGCTTAGTCAAACTTCCATCCACCTTTCATGACCCTACCCTTAGCTATAAAACCATACCACTTCCTTTACAAAATGATCATTGGAAATCCTTGTGAAAATGCAACGATGTTTTGCTTACTTATTGCTTGAATCCTCATGAAATATGCTCGTAGCATTGCATTCATCCACCTTAGAGAGGTAAATCAAGAGCATCCACAATCAATAACTTGTAAGATTCTACAAGATCAAAAGCTTCTACAATCTTACTTGAGGTTTGCAAGATTATTACAGAGAAGGTACATTGTTTTGTTTATTCATTTATGTGGTAATTTTACTTGTTTACATTTTGGCACATCCGATGGGACATATAAGGATCCTTGGGTATACATCTAGGAAGCAATCCTTATTTCCTTGCATTCTTACACTCATGGATGAATATGAATTTCAATATATTATCTTCCTTAACAATCCTCCTCTAACATCACATAGGTCTTCTAATCCCATCAAAGACTTATCTAATCATACATTCATTGACTTTTCCCTTGTCCACCCAAGTCTTGTACATCATGACTCATCAAATCATTTGATTCACTTCGTTGACTTGGCCCTTGTCCACCTAAGTCTCGTACTTTAAGACTCATTGAATCGTTTTATTCTTTACGTTTACTTGAACCTTTTCCACCGAAGTCTCATAAATCAAGACTCCTTTAATCTTTTGATTTACTTTATTGACTTAGATCTCATTCACCCATGTCTTGTATCTCAGTACTTTTTACCTCTCTGTTGACTTAGACCTCGTCTGCCCAAGTCTCGTAAGTCAGAACCATTCAATTTTCATAAACATGGACCTCTCTCCTAATGATTCCATTGCAAAACCTCATCCATAAGAACTTAGAAAAATCAAAAAGCATAAAAAGAAAATAAAACTCCATATCAAATTGTTCCTTAAAGCATTATTTTAACATAAAAAACCTAGAAGCATAAACATATTTTTCCATAGGTTCTCTTTGCACTAGGGAAGGTCACTTACACGGTTAACTCATTTAATAAACAATTTTAATTGTTTCATCCATTGGTAGATATATTGATCATATCATTATTTTATATTCACAATCTTCACCTATACAACACATGTTAACCTTGTTCCTATTGGCCATTGTGTGTCTCATCCTTATTATGGTTTCTACCATTTTAGATATTTTTACCTATGGTTTTTCCTTGAAGCTTATTGATGGGAAATCCTCCTTTCGAATAAGCTCTCTTTAAGAGAAAGCACAAAATTATTTACTCAATCCTTTTTGATTATCCATCTCAGTCTATGGTAATGAATCCTTGTGTCCTACTAGTCGCATGATGTTGAGACTGGGGGGGGGGGGGGGAGCGAGGAATGTTCCTTACCAACAAGAACAATATCAACATACATGGTAAATTAAATCAATCTAAAAATATATTTAAAAAAACTATAAAATCATTACACTTTTCATCCTTCATAGTATTCGGTGATAAGCCCAAAATTCTTATTAGTAGTATGAGATTGGGAACAGAGGCATGTTTCCTTACTCACCTACATTTTATCTTTGGTGTCAAACCCTTGTATCTTACTGGTGGTATGGGGAAATATGTAGGGTGTCCTTCACAAAAAAAAATTAACAAATAAATCCTTTACAATCAAAAGTGCTTATTCATAAAACATCCCATGAAGTAATTTAGCTACTCATGTTAAAGAGAGACAAAAATTCCTTCAACCATATCCTGCCAATAAGTAGGCCATCTACAGATCTAAGTCGAGTCAAAACCTATAAAGTGGAATCATCTTGGAATTGATCAGACAATGTTGACTGGAGATGAGTCACGTATTTCTTATATGTATCATCGATACACCTTGTGTCTTAACATCCATCATCTTCATTTTTATATCACTATTCTCCTCATTCTTATGTCCTTCTTGGCTTTTGGTGATGAGGCCTCACATCTTCCTAGTTGTGTGGAGTCACGAAATGAGTGAGACATCCTATCATTACATCATCTACATTTATTCCAATGGAATGGAATGCTTACAATTGATTGAACATGAGTTCAGACTGTGCAACCCTTTTACTAAGTTAAAAATACAAAAACATTGAAATATGTTTAAAATTCCAAAATCATTCAAATATTTATCCACAAAACTCAAAAATATTCATATATGTTTCACAAATTACCAAAACATTCAAATATTTTTCAAAACTCCAAAAAAAAATTAAAATTGTTCAAAACGTAAAAAAATATAAAATTGTCACAAGCAGAACATTCAGAAAATATTTGACCAAATTTCAGCAATTGTGTAACGTAGTTCAACAATTTCACCATTTGACGGCACTCCTCATGATCATTCCATATCATCTTTTTCTAATCACTTTTCTTTCTCGTGGTGTATATCTATGCTCAAGGCAATCAATTACCCTTTCGCAATATAATTTTTCTTGGGGCACACTTGGATTAAATCCAATACAGATCAAACTTTAAGGGGATCTGAAAAGGTTTATTTGGAGTATCTAAGCATCACTCTTATCTTCAACTCAATCCAATCCTCTTGCATTCTAAGCTATCACTCGAGGGCATTCATATATGTCTAGCTCTTCAATGTGGAACACATTCAGAGTGTCATTAGACGTCCTTATTGCAAATTGGGTTGTATTGTTATGGTTTTTCAACATTGTGATGATGTTTTTTACTTCTTTCAGTTTATTATTTTGTTGTAATTTTTTAACCTTTAGTGTAGACCAATTGTAAGGAAAATATTTGGAATCTTAGTTCACATATAACTTTGGTGTCATTCATTCATGTTCATATTGGGTTTATTTGCATGCTTGTTTTGTGTCTTTTGACCGCTTGCACGTGTTGTGTCTCCCTCCTAGTTTATTAAATAAACTAAGGTGTGCTTTCCTTTTTTTTTGTATTCAAGTTTTTTTACAATTCTTTGTATTTGTACTTCAAATTCCTCAAAAACTAGCAAAAACCATCAAAAAATTCAAAAATTAAAAAAAATCAGAAAATCATCAAAATTTTCGAACAAACATTCACTTATCACAGAAATCCTACAATTGGAAAACCCTTGAAGTGGATCTTTCAACATTTCAACACAATATTGATAGATACATACTCTTATATACTACCCTAGTGATTGTTCCAATCTTACAACTACCACTTTCTTCCCTTTACACAATTACTAACTCTGTTTCGGGCAAGTCACAAAATTGTTTTTCCTTCATGATATAACTTCGCCTAGGAAAATCTCTCTCAAATAATTTGTAAAATAGATCTAGAAAGAGTGTCACGAGGAGTTTTTCAAGTATACTCCATTCTTTACTCTGATTCTATTCCCATGCCTTTCATAATTTTAAGTGCCTTGGGTCATTTGCATCTACTTACTCATCATTGTGGCATGCATGAGGGACATAGTTGATTGTCTTCTTTTTCAAATTTGTGTTGCATTTTTTATGTTTAATTTTTGGACCACTTGCAAGTAGTGTGATAACCTCTCGATTCCTGTATAACTCTGATGTTTGTAACCACTATGTATATTGGCTTTGTTTTCCTTTTTTATCTTTTCTTTGTTGTGTGTGTTTATTTATTTACATCTGGGTTACCTATCTTGATTCTTTCATAATCACAGTGACAACTCTATTGTGCAACATAAAAATAAAGGTTCTTATATTCACACTCTCTAAATTTCACTTTTGTTACGAGCACAATCCTCCTTCCATCCTTGTTCAAATCCCTTTACTTCTTCCTATCAAATGGTTGTCCACCACCTTGCTGCATCATCCACCCACTTGAGGGGACATTCCCTTACCATTTCTACTTGTCAAGGAATCCAAATGCTTCACTACTTTATGCTCGTTGATCTTCATGTGTCTATTGTCTTTAAAGCATTATTACTTTGCAATATCCTTTTAAAGAGGGGAAAATGTAAACACCCCAAATTTACATATGTATTCCCAGTAGTATCCTAGTTCCACCTGCTTGAGGGGAAATTCCCTTACCATTTCTACTCATCGGGGAATCCAAATGCTTCACTGTTTTATGCTCATTGATCAGCATGTGTCTACTATCTTTAAAGCATCATTACTTTGCAATAGCCTTTTAAAGAGGGGAAAATGTAAACACCCCAAATTTACATACTTATTCCTAGTACTATCATAGTTCATATCCTAGTTAATATCCTAGCTCATATCCCCTTACAATTGATTAATCAAATTAATTAATCATGCACATTCACCCATTTTGATTAATTAAATTATTCCACAACACCATCTTTAGCTAAGTTAATTATCATTTATTAAACAAATGATTAATTAATTATCTTGCACAATGTAGCTAATTAAATTACTTACTTAATTAGGAAAATCCACATATTTTCCTAGTCAACTGCCACTTCATTTTCTTAGTTAACTCAACTTGAATTCCACTTCTTCATTCCAGTCAACTACACTTGGAACTCAACTTACCTACTCCACTTGGACTCCACTTATAGATTCCTTAAAGTGTGGGGGTAATTAGGTTGTACATGTAATTCAATTACCATATGTAACTTTTGTTATTCCAAATGTCTACTACCCCTTAAAAGTTGTAACTATCATTGTCAATTCTACTTTCTATTCCCACGTGATTACAATTATGACCTAGAGCTTAGTCAAACTTCCATCCAACTTTCATGGCCCTACCCTCAACTATAAAGTAGTCCACTTCATTTACAAAATGATCCTTGGAAATCCATGAGCAAATGTACTGAAGCTCTACTTATTTGTTTCTCGAATCCTCGTGAAATTTTCTCGTAGCATTACATTTATCCACCTTGGAGAGGTTAATCAAGAGCATCCATAATCAATAAGTTGCAAGATTCCACAATCTCAAAAGCTTCTACAATCTTACTTGAGATTTGCAACATTATTATAGAGAAGGTACATTGTTTTGTTTATTCATTTATCTTTTTTAATCTGGTAATTTTACTTATTAATAGCTTCGCTACCTTCCATAACCCCATGAACCACACCGTTGTAGGTGGATCTAGGACTAATTTTACAAATTAAGACACACATTATAAAAGAGAATTAATTTCCCCCGTACTCTCCCCATGTTCTACACAATTGCATAGAAACTAGAATGTTTTGAAAAATAGATGGATAAAGGAGACCTATGCCCCCAATATCCATTAAAATAGAACTAAAACTGAGTGGTGTGGAGAATAAGGAGTAAAACCTTTAGCTCCCATGAAAAAAATCTAAAATGAGTCATTTGAGTCTGAAATTGTGCCAAAAACTTGTACTTGTAGGTGAAAATTTGAACCTATTGAGAAAATTGTTGCAACTTCCCCTAGGGAAAAATGTAAAAATGGGTTAGGAACGTTCATACAGTCTTGAATGTACTATACGATTTTGATCATGTGCTTTATTTTTTGAGTTTTTCTGTTTGATGCTATTTTGAGTGATTTTTCATTTTTTTTGCTTGTGTCTAAGTCCAAAAACATGTCTATGTCTATTGTATATAGAATATACTCAGATGAATGCTCCCTCTTTTGAAGTGTGTATGATAATGAATTTGAATGTGTGGCTCAAAATAATATATGTGTAAATATATATAAGTCTAATAATCTACGTAGAAGACATATGAAGGGCTAATGTGGTGGCCACCAAGAAGTACTTATGCCTGCAATGAGGATGTGCATGGTGGAGACCATGGTGCGTAATCATAAAAAAAATAGAAATAATAAGAATAGTAGTAGTAATGTAAATAAGATATCTAGTAGTAATCATCAATAATAATGCATATGTAAGTGAAAAAATAACAATGAAAATAGTATCATGCAAAAGGCTTAATGTCTATAAACATCGGATACCTATAGTGTCACAAAACAATTAATGCCCCTAGGCCTACAAGTAAGAATCTAATGTCACCCAAGCAAGGCATGATTTCACAATAATGGGACACCCACAGTGTCATAAGACAAACAAGGCCCTTAGGCCACAATCAGAGTAGCAAACAAGCAACTACACATACAACTAGCAAGCATGTATATAAAACTAGAGTATCATAATGTAATAAAATGATATATCAAGTGATATAGAAGAGCAGATGAAACCAAAAACTGTCAACACCACACAAGAAACATGTGTTAGTCCTGTTAGTTCAAAAGATAACAAATATATTATATATGTAATAAAGCGTAATAAGGAAGTGACAAAGTACTATAATTAAATAAGAGCACTTGGTTTGTGTGGAAGGATACCCCTGAAGAAAGTATGTAAGGAACAACAATAGATCCCATAAGCAAGTATCAATCTGTATGTCCCACATCATACTCAATATACCCTAATTGTGTGTAAAGAAGAAAAATTCTATCTATAAAACCAAAAGGATAAACAACATGTTAAATGTAAAGAGCAAATAACGTATGCTAGAGAAACAAAACCTGAGTTTTGTGCTTTTTGAAAATATGTGAATATTTTTACTTTTATGATTATATCAGTGTTTTTGTATTTTCTAGTGCATAAATATGTACAGAGAAAGAGGGGTAACACAAGAGCTACCATAGAACAATGTCAAAATGTGATGAGAGAACCCTATAGAGTCAAAGATCCCAACTATATGAGAATTAAGTGTAATGACATAAATGATAAGAGTGTGTTCAGCAGGAGAAACTAGAATAAGTGGAACACTAGCATTGTTGGAAATAGTGGCAAGAGTAAGGAAAAATATAAGGATCAATTCATGAATTAAGAGATGTGTGAAATATGCAGTGTTAGGATGCTCATCAGTATCAACCTCAAGTAATGGAGGGAGAGACCGTCATCAAATCAACACATTGTGTTCTTATTTATGGTGGGGAAGTTGTATCAAGTGGTGTAATATTGGAATTAGTAAGCATAATATTATTATAATTATGTCAAGAGATGTTCTAATGAACATTTTTAAAATTCATGGTCATGGTGACATTGTGAATGGGAATGTGAGTTTCCCCCAACACCACAGGTATTGGAGATGTAGTGACCACCATAAGAGACAAATATTTAAATATGGGTAAGTGTGTAGTAATATAAATTAGGCATCGATCAACATTTATATGAGAGTAAATCATAGCTACAAGAGTATCATGTGTGTCAAGAGAAATTTCATCACGTAAATCAGTAGCAATGTGGTACATCACAAGAGGAGAATAATGTGTAATGTAAGTAGTGTCTGCATCATCATGTATGAGAGAGATATTATAAAGAGGAGCAACATGAGGTGTGTATTCCATTCTAACACTATCCATGGGATAAGGTGTTACAAGTGGATTGTGTGTTATGACATTGGTAGGTAAATAATCATTGTTAAGTGGTGTCACATGATTCGGTGTAAGAGAAGAAGAATCATGTCCCTTATCAATAGAGTGTGTATTAAGATCATCATCACAAAGATAATCATGAGAATAATGTGTTGTATGTGTATGTACCAGATTAGGGTCTATTGCTATAACATTAGTAACATAAGATAGGGATTCCAAAGTAGGAGATGGTGTATGATGGATATCATGTTGAATCAAAGCAACCACCTCTTGGAGGGATGGAATGGTAACTAACACCCTTAACAAAGTGTTCTAAGTGTGGCTCAATAAAAGACCTTGTTTGGTCAGGGGGTGTATTAGGATGGATTAGGAGTGGGTTAATGAGTTCAAGGAGTGTCACCCTACATGTAAAGTTATTCTTAACACATTGAAAGAGTGACATAGGTGGAACATGAGAAGAGTCCATCAGGGTCACCAAAAATAGAAAGATCAGAACTAGAGGAAGAATTGTGATAGAAAATCATAAATTTGAACCCTGAGGCACTTAGGGTTTGAGGCCCAATGTTTTATTTAAGATTTGGTTCAGCAAATTTTTTCACCCTTTTGTGTTTGATTAGGTTTTTTACACTATAATCAAACAAAGAAGGAAAGAAGAGCTAAATGGGTTATTTTAACTAATTAACTTCCAACATTAACCATTCAATATCAGAATAACACATTAATACTTGTAAAAAATATACATGATACAATACAAACTCTAAAATACATGGTATTGAGTGTACTTAGTTGATTACATGTGAATCTGGTTTGATCTGGGTGATTTGAATGTTAAAACAGGGGTATTCATACCTAAGAAACCTTTAGAACTAGAGTCATAACCTAAGGATCTACTATGACAGGAAAATATAATAGAGGTAGGAACATCTATACAGTATTGACCTCTTTGTACAATTTTGCACCTACTCAAAATTATGGTATGTGAATTTTTGGGTTTGTCACTTATCTGATTCACTTTGTCATTGTATGTTGGTCACTCTTGATCACACTACGAGGATCTTTATATAGTCTTCTCAATCCTTCGAAACCCTAACCATGGATGAAGTCCCACAAAATAAACATTATTTGGGCTATCAGCACCCCCGTGCACCACTAACATTGACACTACTCCAAATATTCCTCAAACCACACATCGCTCTCCACCTAGCATGTGATATCTAGTTATTGTGTAATCAAATTTGATATCCTTTCTTTGATTATGTTTGACTTGAGTTCCTCTCTTATAAATCTACTTCAGTGGGTGACTTTGAGTGCTTACAAATGTAGGAAGATATCCCCTAGACCTAGTGGGAAGATTTAGACCTATAGATAGTGCTTCCCTAATGAACGTACAAATGTATTTTTAGAGTTCAGGGAGCTTTGGGTGCCTTTTATGCTAGCTTTTGCAATATGAGTCCATAAGAGAGTTAGGTTATAAATGAGGTGAGTTTCACTTGTTTAGATATGCTTCTGAAGGTGTTTCAAGTTACAATTCCAACTGAGGAAGAGTAAGTCACTCAAAGAGTAAGGTATAACAAGAAGTTTGGGGCCAAAGTGAGTACGGTAAAGACAGTAGACTAGGTTTAGGACCGTATGGATGTTCTTGTCCCTATTATACGTTTTTGACCTAAGAGTGGAAATCTACCATGTGAATTTTAGAAGTCGACAAGTGGATTTTCTTACTATGTTTCATGCATTCAATTCTTAAAAAAATTTGACAGACGAGTGCATAAGAGTAAGAAAGCTAGATAAGATACCTAGGGATGTACCATATGAGAATGGGTAAAGTGCACTTGTTTGAGCAAGATAGAAATTTCAAGAACAACAATTTCAAAGATTAGAATTACCAAATTTAAGTGTCTACACACTCAAAAGAATAAAAAGGCCCTTAATGTCACTTGGTCAATTTTTATGAAGGAGATAAATGCACTTAGTAGTAGTGTGGTTGAGAACTACTTTAGCCAATTGGAAAAGCTACAACAAATAAGATCAATAAAGGATTATAATCAGCACTTCCAAAGCTTATCATTGATTATACATACAAGTTCATATGATGATATGAAGGATTTGTTCCTAGGTTGTCTCAAGGATCACATCTAACATAAAGTATGAATGTTTGATCTACTCTCTATTTTTTATTCCATTATCATGGCAAGTAGGGAAGAGGAAAAATCCTTATCATGAAAATGAATAATTTCACTAACATTAGAGATCATAACACCTCAATATCATCATTCCCTCGACATACCTGGTTAACTCCATCTCTTGCTTCAAATTTTTCATAACAAGCTTCATGCTTACCACTATCACAAGCCCCACAAGGAAAAGGAAGTCAACAAATAACTCCATGGGCCCCAAATCCTAGTTATTGCAACTAGGATAGCTAATGAGCAACATTCCTAAAGGCATGCCCCCAGCTCAGCCCAGTCTCCCTCTTCCTACCCCCGTATATAAAAATCCCTATAATATACCACGATGTAAATTATACACATACCTCACATACATCCAGAAAAAAAGTTCAACAATAAAATTATAATTATCTAAATTAATTGTTTATAATCAACAAAAATGACAACAAAACTTTTTTTAAATTCCTACTAAAATAGTACCAATATGGGCTCCAAAACATATCTACAACTTGTGTAAAAAGTGCATTAATTTATCATACAAGTGACATGGAGCCTCCTTTTTTTCCTCCACCTAGTATTTCCTCATTTATATTTTTGATCTTGTTGTTTATTATTATCTTCTTGCTCAGAGTTGCAAAAAGTGAGGAATGTGAGCAAAGGCTAGGAACAAATAGGGAGAACAGTTATTTCCCTCAACTCCCAATGAGGAGTGGACATGTTTCCATAATCGTATGTTGACCTACATAAATATCATTCTAAGATACACCTAGGGACTTGGAAAAATTAAGAAACACATTATAACACATGGCTCAAAGTCCCATTCATTAATCAACCCTTTGAATGCCATATCCAAGGTTCTTTGAAAGGTTGCTCCTGCATTAGACAAACCAAAGGGAATTTTTATAAATGCATAAGTTCTCCACTTAGTGGTAAAGGTTGTTTTGAATTGATCTTCTTCCTTAATCATAACCTAATTATACCCTGGATAGCCATCTAATAGAGGAAAACCTCTCTAATCTTACTACCATATGTAAAATTTGCTACATAGAAGGCAATGGGTAATGATATTTCAAGGAAGCCTTGTTTAAGTCCTTGAAATCAACACATAATCTAGTTTCCCCATTTCTTTTCCTTAGTGAAACTAGGTTGGAAAACCCAATATAAATGATTGATGGGGAATATAATGTTGGCCTCTATCAACTTGTTCAACTCTTTCTTCATTGCAGGCTCAATTCTTGGGTTGACAGATCTTTGTTTTTGCCTAATGGGTTTGGCCATCAAATTTATCTTAATAGTGCGTTATGCCAGATTATGATCAAAACCCCTAAGATCTTCATAGATCCATGCAAAGGTGTCAACAAATTCTTAGCAAAGGTCTATAAATTCATGTTTCTCTTGTGGAGTACATACCTTGTCAATCTTAAACAACTTGTCTTTACCAACTAAATTTTTTTCATAGTCTTCACCCTTGACTACCATGTTTGTTTTATCTTTCCTTACTTTATCATCTGAATTAAATATGGACTTTGAGGTAACTAAGCCCTTGGGTGACTTTTTCGATCTTAGTTGGACAATATGATCTCCATATTGTTGTTCCAACTTGTCCTAATTTCTTGAAGAGAACTCAACCTCTTCTTAGATGAAATTTAAAATATGTTGGTCACTTTCAAATACTTTCCATTTTTTTTATTATCTGGGACAACAGGTCTTACCACTACTCTAACACACTCTTGTAATTTACCTCTTTTGACATTTTCAACAACATCAAACTTTTCTCCTAATGCAGTCAACCTATCCATGGATTCATTTTCTTTACTTGGAATGGCGTGGATATTGAAGGTTTCAAAATCCTCAAGAAGGTCTCATACTTTATGTTTATAATCTCTTAACAAGTCATTCTTATCCACATTTAACCCTATGACCCGGTTCACAAACAACTCACTATCACTAAAGGTCTACAATTATTTAATATATTTCTTTCTTACCAATTATAGGCTATGGATTAGAGACTCATACTCAAATGAGTTGTTGGAATAATTAAATTGAAATATGAAAGCAGAGTAATATCTCATACCAGTAGGAGATATAAGCAGTATGTCTCCCCCTGCTCTTTTTTTATTCCTCAAACCATAGAAGAACATCTGTCATATGCCATCATCCTTCTAATCCGATTTTAAAACATCATTATTAGGTGAATCCTCTTCATGTATATAGTAGATTCCTAGGACAAATTCTTCAATATGTTTGTATGGATCAAAACCATGGCAATCAAGTCCCCCTTCATCAAGTAGCAAATCTAAGATACCTTTAATTTGAGTATCTACTTCTTGGACACTTGGGTGATCCTCTTGATAAAAAATGGTGCAATTTACATTAACGAGGTTGGGTACATGACACTCTATATGGTATGCAAAAAATATGTTCAGACCATATGGTTTCCTTGGTGCCATATATGGTCCTAAAAAGCATATGAGACCAATTCGTGGATAAATATCCACCAATTTTAGCAGTGAAATCTCTTGAGAGGCACAAGTCAAAGAAGGGGGAAGGTTAATGACAAAAATACCTTGTGGGATTGAGAAGTTGGGATATGCATGCAGTGTGAGGATTTAACCTCTAATAACCCCAATATTTCTCACCGCGGTTCCATCTAATTGCACCAATCCTTTAGAGAGTAACTCATATTCAAGACCAAGTTGGTTCGCTATTTTTTTAGGCATCACAAAACTGCTTTCCCTTGAGTTGATCATGTAATTTTGCACCATATGATTTTTAATGATCAGGGATACATAGAAAGGTGGTGGATTCATATTCTTATCTGATTAGTCATCCTTTTGTTGAGGTGCGTTAGTGAGCATGACCTTTTCTTTCTCCTTTGATGTTTCACTCGGCATGGGGAGATCAGCCATGGAGGCTTGCAAAAGGTCTCTCTGTCCAACAATATATAGAGATTCCCACATTGATATGTTCACATTTTTCTTTTCATTTGCTCTAAAATTTTGAAAGGAGTGCCCGCAACTTTCTACAATAGAGGAGATATATTTTCCTTTCTTGTTTGTTCCATCCGCAGACTCTCTTTGGATAGCAGATCTTCTACATTATGTTGATTTCCTTTGGGATGTAGATTCTCCTTGACTTGAAGATTATCCCCATTGTGTGGAATATCTTTATTGCATGGAATCTCTATATTATGTGGGTTTGTAGTACATGATGCGTTTACTACATTTTTTGGATTGCTTGTTGACACCTGAAATCTACCCAAGTCCGCGGGTTGTCTGAATTGGGGATGTGGAATTGGTTAAGTAAGAGGTGGATTACTTGGATCCATTTGCATTCTCTTTGATATGGTATTTATGGTTACACTTGGTGAAGGTGCTTGATTTACTTCTTGGAGTTGTTTTACCCCACATAACTCCTCTATTTTCCAATTCACAAGTGAAACATCACTTGGCGAAATTTCTTGAGTGATTCCCTGCTGCATATTTTCCTCTGTAGATGCATCTTGAGAAAAGGATTCATTTTTCACCATCAAAGTTTGGTTTAGAATGCCATTGGAGCATGTTTTTTGGTTTGTGTGGAAGATTGCAATGCAAACACCACTCATAATCTTTCACAAGATTATTATGTATTAGAACCAAAGCCTTAGATGAACTAGCCACATTAGGATTATAAGAATGAAATGGATTTGTAGGGGTAATTTGATTTTGAGGAGCTGCTTAGAAAGGTGGTTTGTTTGGATAAAAAGGGGGCTTGTTAGGCTGGTATGGAGGTTGATAAGGTCTAAAATTATGAGCTTGTTTCCTTTTCAAGGATAACTCCTCATTCCATAAATTTTGTAATTGTTTCATTACTTATTGTAACTTACTTGAGGGGCTTATAGAGGTAAGTGCCTAAGTAGAGATTTAGATTCTTGGGGATTGAATTGGAGCTAATTTAGGGGTTTTGTAAGAATAAAATTTCCATACCTCTGGGAATATGGGAACTATAGGTCTAGGAGAAAACTTCCCAGCCTAAATAAGATTATTTTATGCTCTAATAGCAATATCATAGGCATATGGTAAGGTTTTATCCCCCATGAACTGAATCATGAATGAAATGTCACTATTTAGAGATCTTAAATAATAAATAAATGTATAATGAGGTTTAGGTCTTACCATTTATGGGATTTTATCCCAAGTCATCTAAAATCTGATGTTCAAATCAGTCATTAGCTCATTAGGGGCTCACTTTATTGTTGTCAGTTTCTCCACCAAAGATAGACAGTTTGACTTATCTTCAAAATAATTACAAATGACTTCTCCTAACTCATCCCAAGTATGATAGAGTTAACTCTTAAACTCCTATACCATTGTAGATATTTTCCCTTGAAATAATCTGCCAACAATCGGATGGCTACATTCTCTTCTATAATGTGATAAACTGGGCATATGTAATGTCCTTAATGTGCTCAATGGGTGTTATAGTGTTATCTTCGATGAAGAAAGGAACACTTTTAAAATTTATTACTAGAATTTCATCATATTGGGCTAAAAGAAAAGGGCTTCCTCAATTGAATGTGACAAATTTTTTATTTCTTTAGTGAGTCATGAATGTAATGGGTCTTAGAACCCTAGAAGACACTAAGAAAATCCTATGAAGAGGAGGAGTAGAGAGAACTCTGTTCAGAGGTGATGGTGATCTTTGTACGGATATACCTCTTACTCTTCTCTTGGTGACAACTACAAGTAGTCAAAAGGCTCTCCGTGTAATCTCCTTTGTCTCGTTTAAATTTGTCTCATGAGATAGAGACATTTTCTGCTTGAACTAATAGATGTAATATATGGAATCATCATATGTGTTTTGTAGAGCCTCCAAAGGTTGGATACACACCAAAATCTTAGTAAAATGATATCAAATCCTTTAATGTAGTCCCACAGGGCATGTCAAAACTATTAACACACAAAAGTTGCACCATCTAGATGATCATGAATGAACATTAGAACTTTTGGTGAATATGATATTGTCTCCAATTGTGGAACCTTGCAAAGTGAGACAAACCTAAAGAGAAGGCTAGTTCCTTTTGTCTTAGCCCACTACAAACTAACCTATAACTTCAAAATGTAACTAAACTAATTCTAAACTACAAATTCACATGGACTGGGGTTGAGAAAAGGAGAAAATGTTGCAAAATTAAAGAAGGCGATGCACCAAATATTAAACAAGGCTCAAATCTGACCTGTAGAGAGACAAATGAAACCACACATGTAAGAATCAAAGAGAAACACAAAGTTTTACAAGAGACAAGTGAATAGATTTAAAAGAAAGTAAGAGGGTACGAGATTCACATCAAATACACTGGATTTAAAGGAATGAACCATAGTTATATATCACTTAAAATGTTTTCATTTGCATTTACAGAGCAAAGGTTTGTAAAACTTTCAAAAATTATAGTTACAGAGGTCTGAAGGTATGGGAATTATAAAACTCTAAGGCAGAGCTCTAAATCTACCAGAAGAGAACATGTAAATCATGCCTAAGCACTTAAATTTATAGAAAAATGTGAAAGGAAGAGAGAAAGAGGGGGAAAATGTGAAGTCAACTGAGAAATGAATGAAATTTACCCACCAATGACCCTTTGCCATCATTTTTATAGATTTAATCATGGGCATCCTTCTTCATTACTTATGAATGCCATAAGACTTTGTGGACAGAAGCATGGGTGTCATTAAACATTAAATTCTAGTTGGTGAGGTGGTTAGTCATTTGATTCGACCTCCTGCCATTTATGTGTTTGTCTTTTCTCCCTAGAACCTAAATCAAATCATGTGTTTCGTTATGCTAAAATGAATCCTTTGAAGAGATAGTTCCAACGCTGCCAATTTCATGTAATTTGGAGCTCCCTAATAAAAGTTATGGCCAAAAACCCAATTCTGCATTTTTTGTGGCTTTCCCAACATTTCACTGGTTTCTTTTAATTTTGCTTTATTCTACGAGAATAATCTTTGTTTGGTGGCATTTATATTTCACTTGTTCCATGGCATCTAACTTTCACTTTATAATTGTTTGGCCTTTGCTACTTTTCAATATCTGTGGAACACTAGATTAGTATTTTGCAAGTTTTCCTTTATGTGTGACAATTCCTTATATCACAGAGAATCTCTTTACAACACCCAAGAAGGTTTAATTATTTGATCTACAGAATTTTAACTGGGCAATTATTTTCCTTTGTTCTATGGAAATCCTTTGATATTTCCATAGAACAGTACAACCTTTAGAAAACCTGCAGAATACTAAGTTAGTATTTCGTGGCTTTTGAACTTAGCCGCTTTTGAAACTGATTTAATTTAATTTGAATTTATTAAAGTTGATTGTAGAGTAACGGATGTAAAATACTGATGTATAAATGCTAAGATACAATATGACTCTATCAAATAAACTTGCAAAGTAAAAACCCTAAGCTAGATATGGAGAAAGAAGACTCAGTTGATTCATACTTACCCTGGGACTGATTTGAATAGTGAAAACATATTGGGAAAAGTGTCACTATTACACATTGTAAATTATGTCAAGTGGAAATGAGGCCATACGTGGGTGCATGGGCTAGGGCTAGGGTGCCCAGGGCACTGGAGACCGCTTCTGGGCACCGGTGACTATGTAGAGGCTTAGGATTTTCTTTGATGTGTTGTAAGGTTATCGAAATTGCTTCATATTGATCACTCTATGATCACCAAGGATACCTATAACCTATAAAATAGAATCTCACCTACACAATCCCACAAACCACATCAAATCTAAAAAGGAAGATGTAATATGGGCAGTGGGACTAACCCTGAAATTCACCTCGAGAGTGAACTTATGACTGAGCATTACACTGCATCTCAAACTCCATGTAGTTTTGGTGTGTGTATGTGTAAGAATTATGCATTAGTGCAAGGTGGACTTGATAGAGGGATAGATCTAGAATGTAGCAATGTATAGGATGTGTGTATGGAATAGAATGAACTTCTCCTTCTTATGTAGTGTATGCATAATTGATGCATCCCTTGTCCCTTGAATGGATGCTAGATGGATGCCTTTGGATGTAAGCTTACGTGATGGTAGTATATGCTTAGTGCTTGGTCCTTCATTTTGAAAACATAACTATGTGTTTATATGATTCTCTTGCTTGAATTTCATAATTAACAACTGGAAGACCGACTCGTAAGTGAAAAAGATGTCAAAAAGATAAAAAGAGACCCAAAAGGAGTGAGTAAGATAGAAAAGGGTCAGGGGCACCCAAAGGGGACAAGAGCACCTAGGCAAGGTTGTCTTGGCTAGGCGTTGGTGTCTGAAGCCATAAAAGATAAAAAGTAAAATACTAACTGGGCTGTAGAGTGTGTAAGACAAAAACAGAAACAATAAACAAAGAAAAGAGGCCAAAGATGGTTGAAAACCACTAGTTTTCTTTCTTAAGAATCATGTAAATGTTGGTATGCTTTTATGACCTAGAAATGTACCCAAGTGCATGATTTTGTGTCTACATTTTCCCTCACTTTATGTTGTTGAGTAAATACTCAATAACATAAAGTAGATAAGAGATGTGTACCTTATGATAATGTAGAGTGTGCGGCGAATAGCGTGCCGAGTGGACAAGTGAAGTGTGGAATGATGCAAAATGAAGCGTGGAGACTAGAAAGGAAAGTGACCCTAGGGGTGAAGCATGTGTGTTGCATTGTACTTTTTATGCTTGTATTTGTTGATTCTTATATGGATGAACCTGCAAAATTAAGAGTAAAAAATTAGTCAAAGTCCTATATATGATAAATCACAAAAATGTGCATAAGTATGTAAAAGTGTGTAAAGGAAAGTGTGCACCTGATGTAAAAGAGTGTAAAAGCATAGAAAAGTGTCCTAAAATGCTATGAAGGGTGATTTTTTTGGGAGATCTCATGCCAAGAGTGAGTTTTTTGGGCGATCTCACGCTAAGTATGAGTTTTTTGGGTGATATCATGCCAAGTGCAATTTTTTTTTGTGATCTCATGCTAAAGATAAAGTGTTGGGGTGAGAGGTCTAGTGTTAATCTCCATCCATGACTTTTCCCGATAAGCACCACTGTAGATGGTGCGTCCCTGATTTGTTCCCGATGTCTCTATTATTCTGAGTTGTACCAATTGAAGGAGATAGAATGCATTTTGTTGCTAGAGGACGGTGCATTTACTGTAAAAATTCTTATGAAGACTTATGTGAACTATGTTGATCTTAGAAGATGATTGTTTATGCCCCCAAGACATCAGCATTCAGGGGAGGTCAGGAGCGCCTAGGCACTAGTGTCAAAGTCTAAGCACCGATGTTTGTGTTGTGTTTCTAAGCCAAGTTTGATTTTGAGCCAGTGATGTAATTGTTACATGTGTTATTTTTGTATTGTACTGTGTTGTAGCTCTAAGATGTTGTAGGGGTGATTTGTTCACCAAATGTATGCCCACCTCATTTGGTGTGCATGTAATGTCGATAGGAGAATGCAACCCAAAAGAGAGGACATGATGCTAAGATGAATTGTATCCCTACAGTGGGGAGGGGATGTGCATGGTATAAATCAAGGCACATGAAAAAACAATGGCTGGGAACATGTATTAGTAGAAGTAGTAAGCATACAATAGAAGAAATTGTATTAATTAATCGTGCAAACAAAGTGGACCACAAAAATTAGGTTTCATACATGGGACATCATTCACAATGTCACAATATAATCAGGGCCAAAACGATAATAAGCAATCAAACAAGACATAGGGAAAAGCTTGCAAATAATAGCATAAAGTAGCAAACAATGATAAGAAAAATGTATTAGACAACCATGGTGGAAAATATGCCTACAATGCAAATGCTACATATGAAACACCCGTTAGCATGTTAGAAAGATAAATAGTATATCAAGAGCATGTATAAATAAATAAAAAGTAAAGTGACTATAATTTAAGATATAAAAATAGAACCTGTGGAGTATGTGAAAGTAGAGAAAGTAGATGCCCCTAGGAGCCTTGGTGGGACTGGCAAAGGATGCAGTTCTGAGCATCATTACAATTCATGTAAAAACCTGTAAGAGATCAACATTCATCATAAAAGACCAAGTGAACGTGCATGTTTATATAAAAATATAATGACATACTGAGTATTCAACTAACATAATGAGCAAAGTGCAACATGTAAGTAGAAAAAGTGAGAAAAGGTAGATGCAACCAAGATATGCAAATGTTGTGAGTGACTAGAATGGAGTGATATGCAATGTGTGAATGATGAAAGGAGAAGTGCACCCCCAATTTATTTTTATGAGATGAGGTTCATTTATAAATTCCCTCTCATTAGTTAAGAATGAACCATAAAACAAGAGTGTGTCATTAGGAAATAGGTTTGGCATGTGCGAGTAGATGCTAACAAGCTATATTGTGAAGCATTGAGCATGAAATGTGTAGTGAATGTGAGGTTCATTTCAGATTTAGACCCTTGGTAGTAGAGTATGAAACGTGGAACTAGAGTTCATCATAAGGTAATGATGCACTTATGCATAATATATTGAGTGGGTTATTAAGTGACTTTCCAAGGAGAGTGGTAAGATGATAAACACCACCCCCAATATTCTCAATGATGACATAGGGTCTGAGCTAATTAGGTTTGAATTTCCCTTTTAGACGATCCTTGGCCATTATATTCTTCTAATTTTCCTTTAATACAAGATCACTAATATTGAACTCACGTGGGCATATTTTGTTATTATAAGCTTATGTGATACATGCTTAATATACTCAGAGATGTTCTAAGTCTTTCATGTGGCAATAATCAAACATCTCAAGCTCATGGAACCTATTTTCATGATATTCATTGTCTTTGAGAATTCCTTTAAGTGATACCCATAAGGAGGGTATTTCTAGCTCTAAAGGGATTACTTCCTTAGTGTTGTAAACTAACGAAAGGGGGTGGCATTTTTGGGGATTTGCACACTAGTGCGGTAAGCCCAAAGAGCGTATAGAATTTGATTGCGCCAATCATCGCCACTAGCATCAATGATTTTCTATAATATTTTGATAATTGTTTTATTAGTGGCCTCTACTTGGCCATTTCCCTATGGATAATAAGGAGTGGAAAATGTTTACTTGATCGTGAATTTTGCACAGAGCTTTTTAACGTCCTTATTTTTGAAAGGAGAGCCATTATTGGTGATAATGGTAGAGGGAATGCCAAAGTGAGTAATAATATGAGTGGTAGTAAAAAAAAATATCGAGACCAGTAGTGGTTTGCAGTGGTGTGGCTTCGACCCCTTTAGTAAAGTATTCCATAGCAGTAATGATGAACTTATGGCCATTAACCAATTCAGGATTAATCTTTCCAACGAGATCAAAACCCCACAAGGAAAAGGGCCATCATGGGGCAAGGTGTTGAAGGTTATATGTAGGTGCATGATGGATATTGTTATATTTTTGAAATTTATCACAATGTTTGGTGTATTCTAAACAATATTGTTCCATGGTAGGAGAATAGTAGCCTTGGTGTAGGAGCTTGTGAGGCATAGCTTTTCCCGAGAAGTGACCATCACATATACCATCATGAAATTGAGATACAACCATGGGGATGTCATCGAGTCCTAAACATCACAAAAAATGACCATCGAATGATATTTTAAATAATGAAGCACTAATGATGACATATTGTGTGGCCTCTCATCATAAACAAAGAGCTTCATGAGGTTGAACATCATCGGGAATGGTTTATCAGTAGAGAAATTTATGGATTTGACTGAACCATTCAGGACGATCATGACTGTGTGTGACAACACATGTTTCGAAAGACAAACTATCAATAGAAGGTTGTCATAAGTGTTGAATGATAAATATGTCATACTCATCAGTGATATCTTGAGGAATGAGTGATGTCACACTAGCCATAGCATTTGCATGACGATTGTCTTTTTTAGGGATGACGGTGAGAGAATAGGATTCAAAAGTAGCTAAGATTACTTTGACGAGGTTATTATACAGGATGAGGTGTTCCTCTTTAGTTTGATATATGTCAATGACTTGATTGATAATGATTTAGGAGTTTTCATATATGCGGATATTTTGAATAAGAAGATTGCGGGTGAAAGTGAGGCCGAGAATGAGGGCTTCATACTGAATGACATTGTTAGTACATGTAAATCCTAAGCAATGTGCAAAGGGGAGATGATCACCATTTGGAGTGATAAACATGATCATGTCCATTGAGCTTGAGAGGTAACGAGATCCATCAAAATACATAGTCCAAGTGTCATATTCAATAGTATACACAGTAAAATCATCTCAAGAAGTATCGTAGACTAGTGATGCATCAGAAAGAGGGGAGTCGACTACCTGATTGGCAATAACTTGGACTTTGATGGCTTTTTGTGGGATGAATGTAAAATCAAACTCTATAATTAATATGACCCATCATGCTAGGTAGCCCGAGAGATGAATGCAAGATAAAAGATAGAGTAGCGTATCTACTTTGGTGATGATATGGATCTCATTGAGAAGGTGGTGGTGCAACTTGTCTGCAACAAAGATGAGACCAAGACATAGTTTTTCAATGTAGCTGTAATTGCTTTCATAGGAGAGAAAAGTGTGACTAATGTAATAAATGACACTTTGACATTGAGAGTTATCATGTTGAGCAAGAAGGGCCCCTAGTGCATGGAATGTGGTCAAAATGTACAATAAGAAAGACTGATCATTCATGGGAGGCACTAGAACAGGAAAATTTAATAGATATGTTTTAATATCTTCAAATGCACATTGGTAATGGTCATCCTAAACAAATGTAGTGTCCTTTTTCATTAAATGTGTAAAAGGTCAATTTTTGTCAGCAATATGTGCAATGAAATGATGGATGGCGTAAATTTTACCCTATAGTGAGCGTAATTGATGTAAATTACGAGGCAGAGGCATGTCAACAATGACACAGATCTTTTTGGGGTCAATTTTGATGCCATGCTGAGAGATGATATAGCCAAGGAGCTTTTCAGTGATGACACCAAAAACACACTTCTTTGGATTTATACGTACTTTGTATTGTCGTAAGTGGGTGAAGAGTGTTCAGAGATCTTGAGCATGGGTGGAAAAATGCAGGGATTTTGCAAGTATGTCATCAACATAATCTTCAAGAACTTTATGGATATAGTCATGGAAAATATGTGTCATGGCATGTCAGTGTCTTTAACGTTTTTAAGGTCAAATGACATAATAGTGTAACAAAATGTACCCCATGATGTAGTAAATGAAGTCTATTCTTGATCTATAAGGTTGATTTTGATTTGATTATAACTGGAAAATCCATCCATGAAGGAGAGAATGTCATATCTAGCAGTGGAATCAACAATTGCATCAATGTTTGGTAATGGAAAATTCTCTTTAGGGAAAACCTTATTGAGGTAACAAAAATTGATGCAATAACTGACTCTGCCATCTAATTTTATAATGGGCATGATGTTAGACACCCATTTGGGATAGTCCAAAACACGTATAAAGGCAACATCCAAGAGTCGTTGTATCTCTTTCTTGACTAATAATGTGACTTTTGGATGCATTTTGTGAATTTTTTGTTGTCTAGGTTTGGCACCAGGATTGAGGACTATATTATGCAAGGCTACAAAAGGATCTATACCAGACATATCGCTATAATCCCATGCAAATATGTCAGATAACTCATGAAGCACTTGTTTAATGTCATCTTGTTCAGCAGGCATAAGAGAAGCGACTAGTAAGACCATTTAGGGGTTATCACCACTGTAAATATTGTATTGAATAGTTTCTTCATTTAAAAGAGTGGACCGGTCTTTTATGTACGGATTGGTAGCGATGGTATTAGAAGTATAAAAAATTATATCATGTGAGTTAGATTCACCAAAGTAGGTGGTAACAAAGAGAACATATGGGAAGTGTTTAATATGATCGAAAGAAGGGAGATGATCATATGCTCCCATGTATTCGAATAAAGAATCATCTGTAGTAAAAGTGTCCAAATCAGGATAACCTATGAGAGAAGTGTCATCAATGAGTTTTGGGTATAAGAGATAAAGTGTAGAACAATGGGAAATAACATGAACCTCAAGAGAGGAGGTGAATGGAAGATGATAACCAAGGCCAAGTTTGGTAGATTGAGTAGAAATATACAACAATTATGTGACTCCTTGACCATGTGGGCCTAAACTAGTACCAGAAAATCCATAACGAAGCAGATATTGGTAGCCAAGGACATATTTAGAGAAATGGGGGTTAGATGTGGAGGAAAGGGGAGTGTCTGGTGAATGCTCAATAGTATTACAAAAGGCAAACAAAGAGGGATCTGTCAGGGCCTCATAGACAACACCTTGATAGAGAAATGTAATTCATGCGTGAAGGGTAGACGAAACTGTATGCATAACATGGATCCAAGGCCACCCAAAAATAATGTTATAATTAATATTATTGGACATTACGTGGCATGGGATAGGTAAAGTACATGACCCAACAGCAACATCAAGTGTAATAATACCTAAGACACACTTATGATGTTATCAAAGCCACAAATAGAAATAGATGAATGAACCAAAGAATCTTCAGAGAGATCGATTTTGTGAAGAAATTCTAGATTTCAAATATTAAGCCTAGATCCATTATCAACTAAAGCATGTATAACCCCAACATTATTAATACAAACTTGAATATAAAGTAGATGATCATTATCTAAAATAACTTGAGAAGGAAGTTCAACAGTTGTAAAAGTAATATGTTCTTAGTTGAAAGCTAATGCAGTAATAAACTTATGATATACATATTCAAGAGAAGTATGAGAATGAATGTAGGTATTAGTCAATAAAGATATGATTTTATTCACACAATCAGGATTAACCTGTAAGAAGGATGGGATGGAAACACTCATGGTAGGAAAAGCCTAGGGTAGGAAAGCTAGGAATGAAAGATACAAGAGTGTTTGAATTCGAGCTCACAAAATGATTTAATTTAATTTGAATTTATTAAATCTAATTGTAGAGTAACTAATGTAAAATATTGATGTACATATGCTAAGATACAATATGACTTCATAAAATAAATATGCAAAGTATAAACCTTAAGCTAGATATGGAGAAAGAAGACTTAGCTGATTTACACTCAGCCTAGGACTGATATGAATTGGGAAAAGTGATGCACAGGCTGGGAAAAATGTCATTATTGCACACTATAAATTCTATCATGCGGAAATGAGGTCGGACATGGGCACCTGTGCTAGGGAAAGGGCATCTGGAGCATTGAAAATTGTTTATGGGCATCGATGACTACATAAGGGATTATGATATGACTACAGAAACTCACCTACAAAATCCCACAAACCACATCAAATATAAAAAGGAAGATGTAATATGGGGAGTCAGAATGACCTTGAGGATCACCCCGAGAGTGAACTTACAACTAAGCGTTACACTACATCTCAGACTCCATGTAGTTCTTGTGTGTGTGTAATAATTATGCCCTATGATGCCCTAGTGCAAGGTGCATTTGATAACGGGATAGATATAGAATGTGACAATGTATAATATGTGTGTATGGAATAAAATGAACTTCCCCTTCCTATGTAGTGTATGTAGAATTGATGCAGCCCTTGTCCCTTGAATGAATGTTAGATGGATGCCTTTAGTGCTCTTTAATGCCTTTGGATGCAAGCTTAGGTGATGGTAGTATATGCTTAGTGTTTGGTCCTTCATTTTGAAAACATAAATATGTATTTATATGATTCCCTTACTTGAATTTTGTAATTGACAATTGGAAGGTCGATCCTTAAGTGAAAAATATTCCCAAAAGAGAAAAAATACCCAAAAGGAGTGAGTAAGATAGAAAAGGGTCAAGGGCACCTAGAGGGGATAGGAGCACCTGTGCATTGTTGTCCTGGCTGGGCGCTGGTGTCTGAAGCCATAAAAGATAAACAAGTAAAATATCGACTAGGATGTAGGGTGTGTAAGACTAAAAAAGAAACAAGAAACAAAGAAAAGAGGCCAAAGATAGTTGTCAACCATTAGTTTTCTTGCTTAGAAATCATGTAAATGCTAGTATGCTTTTAGGACCTATAAATGTACCTAAGTGTGTGATTTTATGTCTACAAAAACTTGTTTTTTCTTGCCTTGTGGATCCCCATAGAACCTTCTCCATGCATCATGGATTTTTATAAATTGGATCGCAACCTTTGTTATGTGACATTTTTACCAACTATGTGGAATATTGTGTTCCAATAGTCCATAGAGCACTAAGTCCTTTGTTCCACTGTCTTTTACACATGCAACTATATTTCTTTGTTCTACAAGTTAGGAGAACCCATGGAACACTAAGTTCACACATTCCAAGGAACACTAGATTTAATGTTCCACAAATTTTTGAGCCAAAACATGCCTAAGTCATGAGTTCAATTTCCTTTATTCAGTGGGTTAGGAGAACCCACATAACACTACATTTATGCACTCCTTAGAAGAATAACTAATAGTGTTCCACGACTTTTTTGAGAAAAAAAATTCCTAATTCCCAAATTGAATTTTTAAGTTGTCAAAATAGCATGTGGGTTATTTTAGACAACAATCTTCTACAATGGTGATGGTAAGAAAGAAGGATGAAGGCTCTTATATGTATCAGGACTACGTGGATCTCAACAAATACACAATGAAATATAAATATCCTACTCCTGCCATTGAAGATTTGTTAGATGAATTACATAGTGCTATTTAATTTACAAAATTATATCTTTGATCAGGATACTGCCAAATCATAATTCATGATGAAGATATTCATAAAACAACATTTATGACACAAGAAGGCCACTATGAATTTCTAGAAATTCCTTTTGGCCTTACAAATACACCATATACTTTCCAAAAATTGATTGATTTAATCTTTTAGCCATTTTTGTGCACATTTGTCCTGGTATTCTTTAATGATATATAAATTTACAACAAGACTTGGGAAGAACATGTACATCATGTCAATAAATTATTGGACGCTCTTTAACAACAACACCTTTATGTCAAGCCCTCCAAGTGTGCTTTTGGGGTAGGGAATTAGAGTACTTGGGTCATATCGTGTCTCGTGAAGGGGTAAAAGTTGATCCGCATAAGATCCAAGCCATGGTGGATTGATATATTCCCAAAACCCTCAAAAACCTCAGGGGATTCTTAGGGCTTATGGGTTTTTATCGTAAATTTATGAAGAATCATGGAAAAATTGTAGTACCGCTCACAATGTTATTGAATAAAGAATCTTTTAATTAGAACGAGGAAGTAACACATGCATTTGAATCAGTGAATAAGGCCATGTGTACCACTCCATATCTAGGTACCCTTGATTTGTCCAAAACCTTCATTATTGAATGTGATGCTTCAGGGTGTGGCATAAATGTAGTACTTATACAAGAGGGTCACCCCATTAAATTTGAGGTTTGACAACTCAAAGGTAAGAACCTATAAAAACCAACTTACAAGAAGGAAATGATGGTTATTTTTCATCGAGTCAAACATTGGAGTCTGTATCTCATAGGTCGTCACTTCAAGGTAAAGACAGATCATGATAACTTGAAATAATTCTTAGAGAAAAGAATATCATATGAAGATCAACAAAAATATGTCACTAAGATGTTGGCATATGACTTTGAGATCATTTATAAAATAGGAAAAGAAAATGTGGTAGTTGATGCACTATCTAAGAGAGATTAGTCCACAAAGGCATTGGTATATGTCATGTCCATATTACAAGTAGATTGGGTAGATCAGGAAATATTAGAATGGAAAAAATGACAAAGAGACCCACACTCAAATTCATAATATCTAACATAATCTAAGCATTTTAGAAAACATTCTATGGAAAGGGGATGCATTGAGGTACAAGTAACAATTGTACTTATGCAAAAACACAACCCTTAAAGTTTAGTTCTCTCAGACCTCCATGTTTCTCCATTGGGTGACCATTTGAGATTCCTGAAAACTTATCACAAAATTAAGCAATATTTCTTCTTGGAAGGGTTGAAAGGAGACAACCCAAAATTGCATGTGCTACATTGCTGGAAAATTGTTACAAAAGTCCCCAATGATGATTCAAGTCCTTTCAAGAAGGTGTTCGAGCTCTAAAACCCATTCGCAGTGTATATTTGTTGCCTAGACATCTTTACTTAGACTTCCCATGTTTTTTTCCAGCTTTCTGCCTCTTTTGTGCATGTTTTGGCCTTTGGTGCTAGGATTGTGCCCTAGGACTGAAACCACCCAAAAACTTGGGCGGCGGTCCTGAAACTACCACCCTGTGCAACGTGGCGGTCTTGAACAACTTTTCCAAATTCCTTCATGCGTGTTTTAACATGCGACGATTCACTTAACTTCACTTTTAGCATGCATCTGTGTGAACCAAATTGTCTAAAAATAGTTTTGATTGCTTGGTTCTCCTTCCCTCTTCTATTTTTAAATAGATTTAATTAGTTGGAACTACCTCTTCTTGCCTTGTGCATGAAGGCACATCCCAACCCCAATTCCTATATATTCCATGCTTGTATTCAAGCAAAAGGCCTGAGAATTTTGTGTATCTTGCATAGTATTGCTGCCACAATCCTGCTAGGAATTGCATAGCCAAGCTCATATCTCTTGTGTTATCTCTCTTCTACTTGCATTGCAACCAGACTTCCTTCAAGTTACCATTTCTCAAGTGCTTCTCCTATTACTGCCTTTGCATTCCCAATTCCTTGGACTCATATGGACACACAAAAAGAAAGGATAAACTGAGGGGACAAATTACTACACAACTGGATTTACCTCTGTTCTGTGAATTCCAGGTTGGATTTGTTGTTTGATTTCCTTCATTCTTAATTTATCATTGTTACATCATATCAAATAGAGTAGAAATAAATTTCCTTTCATTTGCAAGTAATTAGTTAATTTCCAAGAGGGTTTAAATCATTAATAGCAGCTCCCGGTGATGGATCCTCTTCTTCCCATCCCTGTGGATCTGAAGGAGAGAATATCTATAGGAGGTTGTCTACATATCATAGATCATTTGGAAAAGTTATTGTTTTAAGTTAGTTTAGTTTCAATACACTCAGCACAGGTGAATAACCACACCGGGTTATTTTGCTTGTTTAGTTTTAGTGTAGAAGTAGATTTGATTATTTAGAATAAAAGTGAATTGTTGTTTGTGATTGTAATATTTCAGTTTTGTGACTTGTTTAGATTAGTTTCCTTTCAACAGTAGCATAGATTGTTAATTTCATCTTAATTAATTTGGACACTTCAAACTAGTTTAACACTTAGATCTAAGTTAGGAAAACAAACCATAGGGAATTTATGTTACCCATTCATAGCCTCTAAATCTCCCCTTTGCCAACTCAGCTACCAGGAGATCACACTACCAGATCTTAGTCACTGATCCTCCTATAGTTAGCCACACACATTCAACATCGGCTGCTCTAGCATGACCTCAGGGGTCGAGTGTGGTTGAAGGTTACATGTCAATTTTCATCCATACAAATTGGTGAACCTGACGTGAAGGATTAATTCCTTCTTGTTTCCTTTTCTTTCATTGTTATTACCTCATCTTTCCATTTCTTCCCCTATTTTGGTAGGTATTTTATACTTTTAAAATATGTCTGGAAGAGAGTTTGGTGGGCCATTTGGCTCTGATAGATATTACACCAACGTGCAACCACAACAATCCCCTTCTCTTTCAAGGTGGGGTGACAATTACACAAGCAACGTCCAAACCTCCCCTAGTTACACTTCAAACCCCATTAGCTATGTAAGGATGGAGGAGGTTGATCAACCATTAGACATGCAATACGGTCAACCCAATGCAAACCACATTGTTATCACAAATGGAACAGGTTCTTACCATAGAGTCTTGTCAAGACCTCACATTGTCATGCAATCAACAGAGGATGATCTATTTACATGAATAGCTAATCCTCTTCGTCAAATAGATGAGTCTTTGGATAGAATGAAGGCTTTAGCCTCTAAGATTTTGAATACCTATCCTAAGATTCTTACTTCTGAGGAAGACAAGAATTATAACACTAAACAATTCATGACAGGGTATCATGAGCCTGCTCAATCAAACCCTACACCACAGGCACCCCAACAAGGGACTCAATCCTCTCCCAATGATCTTATTTCTACTTTAGTAGGGAGGATTAGAAACTAGAAAGTTCCCAGACTTCACAACCAACACATGTAGTAGGGCAGAACATGGGGTATCCAGTTGATAACAAAGGATACATCCCTTCCAATGAGAAACCAATGTAATATCATGTACAACAAGGTTATCTGGCTCATTCAAATCTAGGTGATCTTCTCACAGGGTTAGACACACTAGGGATGGGTCCTCATCCTTCTCAAGCTTATCCTACACAAGGGCTTGGCTGGAAGTGCATTCTCGAATGCCACCACAATAGGCAATGTGACGTTCCCTGGTTTTATGCCCACTAGTCCATATCCTGGTACTATCCCACCTTACATGCATATGTATTCAAAAACTCCCCAGATGGACCCATATACCATTCCTTCTCCCTACATGCCATATCAAGGGACCCCATATGTTCCCATCAATGCTTATAATGTAGCTTATCCAACTCCTCCTCCTCCACCTCCTCATCAAGGATCTTCAATGGTGGAATCTTACACAATGGGTACATATGCTGAGTACTTAAAGGAGCCTCTTGACTTCACCATATATGGTGTCATGCTTCCACACCCATTGTCATATCTTCCAAAATTTAAGGGAGAAGGAGACCCAAACGCTCATATCAAGGCCTACACTACTACTATCAGGGAATTGCTTCCTTGGGATGTTGTAGTGGCTAAGATATTTCCAAAGACTCTCGAAGGAATCGCATTGGATTGGTATTACCGTATTCTGAAAGCTTCTATACATTCCTTTAAACAACTTGTTTCTGAGTTCATCAAAGCATTTGACATGAACAAGTTGTTGCGTACAGGGATTAGGGAGTTCCTGCATATTAGACAGGAGAAAAATGAATCTACCACCCATTTCATCCAGAGATGGCTGCCAAGTTCTCTATTCCTCTGTCAAGTGCACCCAACATGGACTAGATGGAACTTTGCGATCTTTTCCTTCACTCTCTCAATCGAGAGACTAAGGAAGAGGTCCAAAAGTTTCCTTTCCGTAGTTATGAGGAAGTTTTGGAAGGTGCACTTTAGATTGACCAAGCCACTATAGATAGTGGGCGTAAGATCTATGGTCCCAATGGGAAATTGGTATCCCCAAATCAAAATAATGTAAATTATCAAAACAATGGTGCCAACAACCAAGGACCTAAGGGTGTGAATCACAATCATGGTGCTACCACGAATAGTGCTACTGATCAAGCCAAGAACATTGGTTTTCCAAACAATGGTAACAATAATAACAATAATAACAACTTAGGAAATCAAAGAGGCCCTAACACTGTGTCTTTTTCAACATGGTTGATGTAAATCATCCACTGCAAAAACAAAATCAAACCCAAGGCCCAAACTAGTATCAAAACTTTTTCCAAAGGGGAACGAATCATGGTTATAACAACCAATTTCAAAACTACAACCGAGGTTATAATCAACAACAACAAGATGCTTATCAAAGGCCAAGAGATTACAACCCTAACCTATACTGTGGTTTCCATAAGGTTCGAGGTCATGATGATAGGAATTTTCGTGATTGCAACAAGTTTCTGTAAAGACTTCCTGAAAACCAAAGGCAACTCTTTATAGACATGTTCTCTAGAGCAAATCCTGAAAAAACCCGCAGCCTAGTCATACCAGACCTGTCACACCTCAAAATGCAAACCCTAAACATCCTGGGGATTCCCAAGTGAATCCTCAAAATATAAACAAGGGAATCCCTATAGGAAATAATGATCATGAAGCCTCAACTTCTGACAATTCTCGGGTTGCTCCTAACCTTGGTTCAAACGATAATACAAAAATCTTGGGATTAGTTGAGCTAGAATTTGAACCATGAAATTAATGCAACAAATTAGGATGAAGGAGTATGTTTCACAACCCCTACCCACTCTTTCCTTCCCACAGGATGACATTCCTACAATCACAAAACCAGTAGGAGCCTATGATTTAATATCGGATTTGAACAAGACCTTTTCTCACATTCATTTTTAGATTTGTTGAAGAATTCACCTGTGCATCAGTTCTGCATTTTTCAATGCACTAGGTCTTGGTCATCTAATCCATGTTAGGCCACCTCCTAGCGCTCAAATAAATCATATTGACTTTGACATACATCCTCTGGGACATAATGATAGGGATACTGGGTTTGTTTTTTATATAGACAAGATGTCATCTGATGTTGAAATTGCCCAAAGAGGTGATCCTACCTTATTTTTACAAGTTTGGGTTTATAACAATTGCATTAAGAGAGCCATGATTGATGATGAGGTCTGTTGTAAATGTGGTTCCCTTCTCTTTCTTGTAGAAGTTGGGATATGGAGAGACAAATTGTTCCTCTACAAGAAACACGTTACGGGGGTATGATAGTCTTAAAGTGACCTCGATTGGAACCATAGTTCTTCTAGTCATGCTTGGTCCAAAAACCATCTTGACTGAGTTTTACATTATCGACAGGGAAACAAGTTATAACATGATCCTTGGGAGACCTTTGGATTCATCAAATGAAGGCTATCCCTTCTACCCTGTTCTAGGAGATTAGATTCCTCCATTTGGGGAAGGTCTTCATCACTCAAGGGGATCCTAAGCCCTTTGATATACACTTAGAAAACCTCAAGAAGAAGAAAGGAGTCCATACAGAGTATGAACTTCCTATGAATCAATTGAACAAACCACCTCCAACAAAAGAGTTAGTCCCGGTCACCCTGGACGTTCCAAAGGTTGAAGTCATTGACCCAAAAACATTTGAGGTGGCAAAAAATAGATAAGGGTAAATCAATATCTGTGGAAGCAGTGTCCACTAAAACCACAGCTAAAATTATGAAACTCTTAGAGAGTGACGATCTGATCTTCCTCCCATTTGAACCACAAGGGATGGGTAGTCTTCTCGGTTTAGCATCTCTTCCCTCCGACGACCTAGGTCTAGGTGTGAACATGATAGAATTAACAAACAAAGAAGGAAAATTTGAGATTGAAACGATGCCCATCAAAACCATCTCTGAGGGTTGTTCTATTCTAAACCCCAGTTTCAACCCATGTGTGTCTAAAACTAAGCTTTCCATATCCATGGGGCAAGGCCTCATCATTCAACAAGTGTCACAAGTAAACACAATGCTCTACATAGGAAACAAGGTGAGCAACATAGTCATGCTCACCCACACACCATGTCTCAAGAACGTGACAAAGAGGTGCACGAACTGCCTCTTTTAGACAAATGATTTTAATGATTGGACATATACACTTATGGGAAAGGGTTGTAAGTTTAAACCCAGAATGGTAGGCCCTTGTCAAGAGAACGGAAATTTTGAGGATCATGGTTCTCCATTGTGTACTTTTAGGGGTGAAGAATTCGATATTCATCAAATTTCTTCACCTTAGCTATCATGACATGTAGTTTCACCTGCATTTCCACATGTACATTACTGCATCTGCATTGCATTTTCATCTGCTAGTTCATTTCATAAATTTGTGATCAAGGGACTTATTCTTATAGCAATTCCTAAAAACTTCTGAAAATATTGGCAAAACATTCAAATCATGTCTCTTCAAATCTTCATGGTATCATCAATTGTTTCTAAATCATTTCATCAATCCAAACAAGATAAGACAAAGCTTTGAAAGTAACCATACCAAGGCCTGCATACTTGGCTCTACTTATAGTCTCTTTCTAGGTTAGGTGTCTTTGCCTATAGTCTGTTCTAGAAGCTTCATGGTGTCACATCTATCCCATAAACATCTCTTTGGAAATAAGAACATTCTAGACATTTTTCCTAGATAAATAAGTCAAATGCAAATCCACAGAAAAATTTTATTTTACACATTTCTTTTCCTTACCAACCTTCGTGTTGAGCCTGCATCTCTTACTAGTGATGTAGGGTTGGGAAAGGAGAGAAATGCCCTTACTCACCTATGCCTTGCCCATGGTGATGAGCCCATGCTTCCTACTGGTAGCATGGGGCAAGGTGTAGGGGGTCTCTTTGACAAAATTGAAAGTTAGAAGCAATTCATTCAAATGTTGTGAAATCATAAATCAAAACAAAGTGAGTTAGATGTCCAAAATTCCAAAAGATTTCAAAACCTCAAAACCAGATTTTGTTCAACCAAGTGGCCATCTACGGATCTAAGTCTAGATAAACTAGAAAGCAATTCACATTTTAAACTATGAAGAAAACTTGAGTAGAGTGAGGTTGTAGTGTCTCAATTTGGTCTTGTCAAATCCTTGTCTTTCTCTCATCATTACCATTCAACAAATTTCTATAACTTGTGCCCCTTCTAGCTCTTGGTGTTGAGCCCTCACATCTTACTAGTTGTGTGGAGTTAGGAGTGGGGCAAGTTCATTCACTTATCATATCACTCTTTCACCATGTTTTTCCAAAACAATACGAAGTACCAAAATTTTCTTAGAGAAACTAAAGTTCAACATCACAATGTGATTGCATTATCATATATCAGCATTACAAAGCAAAAAAAAAGAAATCATTCTGTTAGCATTCATGTCCACTGCATGCATTTTGAAAAGCATATGAAAATCAGAAATTCTAAACATCTAAGAGTACACACGTGAATCAAATCATCAATGTAAGCTCAACTCTATGCAAGGAATAACCGAGCCAAAAAGAGATATATGTACATATCATGGTGTGTCATAGTTTTGTACAATGTCATCACACACTAGGTGCGGTCAAAACTCGCAATGAGCACAAAATATCAAAACATCATATATGCCTCACAAAATGGAGACTAAGCAATAAAGGCACTCTACCTATCCGCCTCTTTAAGGCCCCTTATGACCGCTCTAGTTACAAATTTCTTAGGAGTTCTTCTCAAAAGTATTCAAACAACAAAGGGCCAAGCCTAATGCAAAATACCATTCCCAAATCCATTCCAATTCAACCATACTCAAAAATGAAAAATGGTCACCGTGGGCCCAGAGCTCAAAAATCACCAAGTCGATATGTGTAAATGAATTTGAAAATGAGTTTATTTAGATATATATATGTTGTTATAACTTCATTTTGAGTGCATGTGTTCACAGGGCTGGAGCGCTGGCGTAGGTATATTTCTACATCCCCACACAAATGGTAAGTCCTCTTGTCGTTTTGATTTAGTGTTTATTTTTTGATATTTTATCTATCTGCACTTGAGTCTTCTTTTCATTTTATAGGTAATGGGAGCTTGGATGGTGACATTTCAACACACGGGTGTGTCAGGTATAGCTTCCAACTCCCCATTTCAGGAATGCCATACTCAGACTCTATGTTTTACGCCTTTTCATGGCTAAGATGCTTCTCCAAGGGGGAAATATGTACGCACCCAAAATTGCATGTGCTACATTGTCATAAAATGGTTACAAAAGTCCCCAATGATGATTCAAGTCCTTTTAAGAAGGTGTTCGAGCTCCAAAACCCATTCGCAGTGTATATTTGTTGCCTAGACATCTTTACTTAGCCTTCCCACACTTTTTCCAGCTTTCCCTCTTTTATGCGCATGTTTTGGCCTTTAGTGCTAGGACCGCCACCCTACCTGGGTGGTTTTGAAACCACCACCCAAAATAGGGCGGTAGTCCTGAAACCACTGCCCTGTGCAAGGCGGCGGTCCTGAACGACTTTTTCCAGATTCCTTCATGTGTGTTTTAACATGCGATGATTCACTTAACTTCACTTTTAGCATGCATCCATGAACCAAATTGTCTAAAAATAGTTTGATTGCTTGGTTCTCCTTCCCTCTTCTATTTTTAAATAGATTTAGTTAGTTGGAACTACCTCTTCTTGCTTTGTGCATGAAGGCACATCCCAGCCTCCAATTCCTATATATTCCATGTTTGTATTCAAGCAAAAGGCCTGAGAATTTTTGTGTATCTTGCATAGTATTGCTGCACAATCCTACTAGGAATTGCATAGCCAAGCTTCAGATCTCTTGTGTTATCTCTCTTCTACTTGCATTGCAACCAGACTACCTTCAAGCTACCATTGCTCAAGTGCCTTCTCCTATTGCTGTTCTTGCATTCCCAATTCCTTGGACTCATATGGACACACAGAAGAAAGAAAGGATAAACTGAGGGGACAAATTACTACACAACTGGATTTACCTCTGTTCTGTGAATTCCAGGTTGGATTTGTTGTTTGATTTCCTTCATTCTTAATTTATCATTGTTACATCATATCAAATAGAGTAGAAATCAATTTCCTTTCATTTGCAAGTAATTAGTTAATTTCCAAGAGGGTTTAAATCATTAATAGCAACTCCCGGTGACAGATCCTCTTCTTCCCATCCCTGTGGATCTGAAGGAGAGAATATCTGTAGGAGGTTGTCTACATATCATAGATCATTTGGAAAAGTTATTGTTTTAAGTTAGTTTAGTTTCAATACACTCAGCACAGGTGAATAACCACACCGGGTTATTTTTCTTGTTTAGTTTTAGTGTAGAAGTAGATTTGATTATTTAGAATAAAAGTGAATTGTTGTTTGTGATTGTAATATTTCAAGTTTTGTGACTTGTTTAGATTAGTTTCCTTTCAGCAGTAGCATAGATTGTTAATTTCATCTTAATTAATTTGGAAACTTCAAACTAGTTTAACACTTAGATCCAAGTTAGGAAAACAAACCATAGGGAATTTATGCTACCCATTCATAGCCTCTAAATCTCCCCTTTGCCAACTCAGCTACCAGGAGATCACACTACCAGATCTTAGTCACTGATCCTCCTATAGTTATCCACACACATTCAACATCAGCTACTCCGGCACAACCTCAGGGGGTCGAGTACGGTTTGAAGGTTGCATGTCAATTTTCATCGGGAAAAGTGTAATTTTGGTAGTTCTAGATAGACTCACCAAGTATGCTCATTTTTGTTCCTTGTCTCATCCATTTACATTGAGTATAGTTATCATATTTTTTATGGATACAATTAAGAAGCTACAAAGAACATCCAAGATTATATTCAATGATCGTGATCCTATATTTACTAACAATTTTTGGACCAAGATTTATTCTCATGTTTGGGTACTCAATTGACTTGCAGTTCATCATATCATCCCCGATCTAATGAAAAAAATAAGGTAGTAAACAAATTTTTGGAGCAGTATATATGATGCTTTGCTTCAGATAAGCAGGTGAGATGGGTCAATAGGCTACCACTTGTAGAATGGTGGTATAACACTTCATTTCATACTTCTTCCAAAATGTCCCCATTATTGGCATTATATGGTTACCATCCACCATCCCTCGCTTCCAACTTATGGGTCCATCCTAAAGTAAGAGAAGTTGAAGATCACATTTAACACTAATAGGAGGCGCTCACAAGCCTTAACAAGTACTTAATAATGAAAAAAAGTTGCATAAAGCAATAAGCAAATCAACACCACAATGAGTGAATATTTGAAGTTGGAGACTTTGTTTTTATATGATTACAGCCATATAAGCCACTATATTTGAAAAAATGGAAAAAAGATAACAATATTTCACCCAAATACTATGGCCCTTATCAAGTGTTGCAAAAAATTAGTAGTGTGGCATATAAAATGGAGCTTCCTCATCAACTGAATTACATTAGTTTTCCATGTTTCTTACTTGAATAAGGTCATTTGGCAAAAGGTGTCTTCTCAATCAGTGTTACTGAAACTTGATGAGGAGGGACACATAATCTTAGATCCTAAAGGAATCCTATAGATACATACTAAGAAATTGAGGACAAGGGTCATCACTGAGTATATGACCAAATGGAAGAATTTGGACCTTGAAGATACAACATAGGGATATAAAGAATTCCAACACCAACATCCAGAGATTACCAACATTGGGGATGATGTTGTTTTGATGGGGAGGGGCATGTTACACCCTTAACCCTAGGTCATATATTGAGATATGTATAACCAACATGTGGCTAACATAATCTCTTATCATGTCATACCGTATTTATTTATGCTTTCAAATGCTTAGTGGGTTGGCCTTGGTGCTTTGTATAGTATAGCAAGGTGTATATATGAGTTATAGAATAAGATATTATCATCATATTGAGCACTTAAGTATTATTGTATGGTTTGGAGGTTCCCCCTAAAAGTGGTCAAGTCATTCTACCTGCATATTGTGATCAATTACCTATATTTTGGTGTTATTTGGTGTTATATTGACGTTGATATTTAGATTTACCTAAGTAATTTCATTACATCACATCAAAAGACTTGATGCTCAACTAGTTAGCTTATCCATGATATTTGTGATGTCAGCTCAACTTCATAGCTATTCACGGTCTCGAATAGGTTTTTTTAACGAGACTTACCACTCATGTTTCAAGTTAATGGAAAGGATACAAGAAATCAAGAAACTCATAAACTATGGGAGGATTTAAGGCTACCTCCTGGTGGGGATATTGATGAAGACACAAGCGTAAAATATCCTCTCTGCGGTAAGCTCGATAACATGCACAATAAAAAGAATCTAAACAATAAAAATATTAGTAGATAAGATGACGAGTTTCCTGGCAAGGTCAGTCCCGAGAAGTGATAACTTCCTAGGGATGGATGTCAACCCACTTTGATAAAAAAAAATATGATAACTAATAATGGATAAGATAGATGCAACATATAATAGAATAAAGCAAAGATCTAGAATATGCTAAAGATGCTAAGATAAGGATTTGATAAGATGAATGATAATAAGAAAGTTAAACCTGGTCTGGTTGATGGCGACCCGAGACTGATTGGTACAATCAATGACGAATGTAACAAAACAAATCAAAATGGGTATAAGAAAGTAGATATAGATCTGAAGCTAGATTTGATGTCGAGATGATGTAGAAGATCTAGATAGAGAAGAAGTTATAGGGAAAATGACACATGATGATAGAGATAGAAAATAAGGTGGATATAGATAGGGTTGACGACAACAAAGTTGGATCAACTGTGACTAAGTTGGATCGATGACAACTATACATAATGTAGATGAAGTTTGAAGTAGCAAGTGTGTAGAATGACAAGATCAGAATATCTGAGGTATTGAGGGGCTAGAGAATAGTTGGCTGAGAGGGTGGAAGAAAAAGAACAAGGAATATGTGGATCAGGTTGACAACGATCATGCAAAGTTGACAACTACCGAGGATGGATCTAGGGTTTGACGAGGTAAAATGAATGGGAAGATGGACTGCCACAAATGGTCAATGAAAGTTGGTGCAAGGACAGATCTCGAAGGTGACTGACATACTTGTAAAAAATAGATGACGAAACAATGGAAGGAGTCCAAACAAGCTCTAAATATTCAACACTCCATGAATGGCATGCAAAGGTTGTAAGACAACTCCAAGTTGAAGATTGTTGGTCACTAGAAGATGAGAAAGTAGAACATGAATGCATGATAGTAGAAGACTCAAAAAAATTCATCGTTAGGAGAGGAGGGGTAGAAGTATATTAATAATATCGACGGTGACTCGGATGGGTCGTTGGTGACTGCAGCAGATCGTCAACTTGAGTGGTGGAGGTGATGTTTGTTTTAAAAGTGGGGGCCTTAAAGGGGCTAAAATTAGGGTTTTAGTTGTTTTGGGTGAGTTAATGTTGCATGGGGAGAATAAATGGTAGTGCGAGGATAAGAGGGCATTAAATGAGTGGAGGTAGAATCCTAGGGACGATAAATGGGGGTGTTTATGGGTAAGATTAGGATAATGAATAGGTTTTTAGGGGTGATTAAATATAATTAGGGGTGGACAAATAATGATAATATTAAGATGGGATTAGGATGGGGATTAAGGAAAAATGGAATGTAGGAGGGAAATAGAAATGTAAATAGGGCAAGAGGTACGAATGTGTGAATTAATGACAAAGGGGAGCCAATGCAGGATGGGGGACAAGCATACCAAAAATTGGTGTCTGCAGGTTTGTAACATTTCATAACTTCATATAGTGCATCAAAACTTCCAAATAGACTTGGAGTGTTCCACAACTTCAAATAGTACTTCACGACTTCAAACATATTCGTAGTATTACATGGCTTCAATTAGACTTACATGGTTAGCCAACAACAAAATTATACCCAACATTGTCTGCCAACAACACATGTGTTACACAAAACGACTCAACTATTGTGGTTGACACAAGATATCCTATGAACCTGAATGTTCTTGCATCAACTTGTGTATTTTAAAAAAAGGCCATTACAAGTACAAGGGACATATTCATTGTCTAGAGACAAAAATGTTGATTGATCCTATTTTGGGTCCATGAACTTATCCAAGAAAATATTGGAATAGAATATGAGACATGAGGTAGTTTATAGATTGCCTAAAGATGTATTCTATAGATTGTTCAGTGATTCCTAAAGTGATAAGCTAGAGAAATAACTATAACCTAGTGGACTCCAGGTTTAGGATAAAGTAGGAGGATTTAAGCTGGATAATAATTAGGTGAATGTGACAATGTTAGAATAAAATACAAAATGAAATTATCAAGTGCTATAAAACCATATTTCAGGCATTACACACATAAGTAATGAATATACCCCACTTATACCATATTTGAAAGCAAAACAAATAATGAACTAAACAAATACCAAGTGGGTATCGGTTTTCAAAGCAAAAACACAATGTCAAAAAACTATTGTGTTTCCATCCTTGATGTTAAACAATATAAATAGACAAGCAATTATGTGCAACAAATATATCTTGCTTATACCATAATTGAAAATAAAACAACATATGAATGAAAACAAATAACCAATGTGTATCATTTATCAAAGAAAATACAAACATAAGGAAAACTACAACACTTTTCTTTTATGATGGCACAAGATGCAAGCAAGAAAGTGATTTCCACCACCCACCACCTTACCAACAAAAAATATAATACAATTTACATTTAGTTTTAATATGTAAAAATACAAAGGATATAGAGAAAATTACATTACTAATAAAAAAATATAAAACACGTACATACACAACTCAAAGATGATGAAAAAAACAAAAATGGTATATTTTATCTCTGCAATTAAGTACACTAAGAAAATCCATATCCATTGTATCAAAATATGATCACCATGACGTGAAACATGCCCGTTACATTCAATGCAAGGCAGTACAAACATTAATAATGATGTGAGACAACCAATTCAATGACAAACATTAAAATATTAAAAAATAATTATCATTTTTAAAATTTAAATATTGCGTCAATGAAAATTTAATGACATGTCATTGTCATGTCTCATATTGAAAATTAAATATTTAAAAAATTGAAAATAATGCAACACATCCATGAAAATGATAGTAATCAATAAAAAGCTATACATGCATTTCTGAAAAATCAAAAATCAAATATTTTCCACCAAACTATAGCCTAAGAACCAAATTTTACACCTATCTGTTAGGTGACAAAAACTAATAACACATGGGATGATTAAATGTCTCATAAACTAACAATGTCACATAGGTTGCAAACTATGTTGAGGGGAATATCAATGTTTAATTTATTTAAAATACATATTTGCTAGTTTTTATCAACATTGTGTGGTGTTTTTTCAAACATTTTACATGTTTTCTTCATATCTCCACATTTTGCATACATTTTAAAGGCGCATATAAAGACATATAACAAAAAAAGAGTTTATTATTATTATTTAATGTAATTAGCCATACCTTGTTCCAAAGCTCATATTTTAGCACATGTTAGAAAGATGGTGGCAAAATTTATAGAGTTTGAAATGCCACTTGCTAAATGTATTTTCCTATAATTCTCCAAGGTTTTATCAACAATTTCAATTTTTGCATATTTTAAATCATGTCATCCTATGACACCACATTTAGTCGAGGTATTTGGTTGTATAATTTGCATGCTTTGTGTATGCTTCCACATTTACATACATGTCTTTCACGGTAGTTGCGACTAACATATCTAATAAAAATCTACCCCCAATTATATTTTAATGGATCTTTGTAACTTGTATAAGACCTTCCACTTTGGTGCATGATGGGAGGATGTTGGAAAAGGTTGTTGTTGTCATATGAAATGTGTACCCATGAAATACATACAAATTTGGAAGACTTTGTGCATCTCAACAATGACACGGGATTGTCTCTTAAGCATGAGACTTGACTCAATGAGACAAACCTTTGGAAAAATATTGAATCCTACACTAACTACTCTAATGCTAGTCACCAAGCTATTCTAATCTATAACTAATTTAACTATGAAAATGAAAAGGGGGAAGGAGAAAAATTGAAAAGCAGTGTGGTGATACACCAAAATTGAAGGGATATCTCTCCTTGAGATGAGGAATAAAAGGAAAAATGCAAGGCTAAGAGGGTAGAAACAAGCCACATTCAACTTTGTACTTCATCAAACTATGATTCCCTGCATGTTTGATATAATGCACCAAAACTATGCAACTATAATCCATAAACATCATGTAATGGCATAACAAAAATGTAAGAAGATAATAACACAAGCCAATGGCATATATGAGCCATAATCAATAATATTTCATTGTTTGGGAGTATACACAATCTGTTATAGTCATTTGGAAGGAATTTGATGCATTACACAAACCCAAACCAAAGGTCTGCAACTCAAAACATTCAACCACTATTTGGGCATGATACCTTTACATTCCAAAGAGGGATCCTTTTCAAAGAGAAGGATGAAGAATATCTTAAAGAATATCTCATTCTTCATCCTTATCTTCTCATAAAGATCAAGAAATATCTAAAAAGATGTAGTGCCCACTCCTCTTCGACACCTATTTTGCTATGATAATGATTTTCAGTTGCTTAGTGACATGGACATTATTTGATATTTTGGTCAGCCTATTGTTAGATTGTATGGACATTGTGATTATTATTGTGTTTTGGCTCATATTATGGATTATATGGATTCCTGGCAGACTTTGATAGATATTGCTATACATGATAATGATTTACTGATATTTTGTTATATGCTGACATCTTGGATTCTTGACAGTGGCAATTATGTTAGACAATTTGACTAACCATGTGTGCATTGAGGTTATGGGTTATCAATAATGTGATGACATTAGGTGATTAATAGTATGTTGTCGAATGCATCTAAGTAGGTATAAACTGCAGTAAGTATGTGAATTGCATGGTTGTTGTAAAATATGAATTGTGATAAATGGTTATGCATAGACATAGGGTGATAGTAAATGTTAATGAATACGGTAGAATTGTGATTGTAAATAATTGATTAGAATAGAATTGCTTAACCATGATAATGATGCAACTATGTCATATGATGATGTTATATGATAAACAATATATGTATTTTGATTTCTTGATGTATAGATATGGCCTCGAGGCTGAAGGTGATATTGTCTTGGTTGTTGCAGGAAACAAGATCACAATAAACAAAGTAGGGACTAGGAAGACCAGCCATGAAGGAATGTTGTGTGTTTACAACATGGTCACCTTGGCAGTTGTTGTGTGTGTGTGTGTGTCGTCTTGTTGCTTGTCATTTGTTAGGAGGTCTCCATGGGGGAGCAACCTCACAGGTGACCATGGGTGGGTGTGTGTGTTTTGTCTTGCCTTTTATTCGTCTTGTGGATGTTGTGATTTTATTAAGTTCTAATGCTCCCTCACGTCCTTATGTTTATTAATGTGTCTTGATTAAAGTAAGTAAATTGTGTTGGTTTATGTTAATGTGATGATGTGGCTTATAGGGGGGCAAAGATTCCATGAGATATACTTCCTTTCTTTTACCTTATTATTGAATTTTATGCTTGCATTGGGTTGTGTGCCCATCCCCCAACCCCCAAACTCGGATTTGGGTTTGAACCTATTTTTTAGAGGCTTGTGGGACAAGTTTTACTTGTCCCGCACTCATAAAGCTCCTCCCCCAACCTAGCTTATGACTTGATGGGTCAAAGTTAGCCCCTAATTATGATATTTTGAAAGAAAAGAGGCAATTATTGCCATCCCTTTCTTGATTCTCTAATTTGAAATTTTGGAATGTGTAAAGTGAGTTTGTGTGTAGGAATGGAAATGTCATACCATCACCCACCTCTTTATGGAACTTTGATATGTGTGTTGGGTTGTGAGGTGAATTCAAGGGAGATGAGATGGCATCCTACATGGAGCCACAACACCCTTCCCTCCACTAAATTCTATTTATGTGAGTCCTTTTGATGTTTAGGGGGTTACTTGGTTTTGGGGATTTTTGGGAGAGTTGGCTTAGAATTGCTTGCATTTTGTGGAAAGGTGTTGAAGCTTGATTTGCTTAAGGGGAGTTAAACTGAATAAAGTAAATGTGTACTTAATTAATTAAAGGGGTGTCATATGTATTATATGCCTAGGAAATAAAGTAAAGTTAACTTAGCAAATAATATTAATAATTTAATGTGAACCTTAAATGGGCGAAACTAACTAGTTAAAGTTAAGAGAATATTTTAAATAAATTTTGATTAAAATTGTTATAAACTTAAGGAGGGAAAATAAATGAAATTAATTTAAGGATTAATTAATTAATTAAATTAAATTAGGGATTAAAAAGCCATAATACTTCTGGATAATAAAATAACATTATTTTAGGAATGGGATGTAATAAACAAGTGAACAAGTATTTTAATATTCATGATTTACTTAAGGTATAAATGTATTGGGCAAGTAATTTTAATAATCGAGGTTAATGCATTTAAGATTTAATTTACGTATTCATTTTCAATAAAAAAAAAATCCGTAAATTTTTTAGTTTGTGTTAGGGGTTTGGTGCATCAATTTTTGGGTGTCACACCTTAATATTAGAGAAGTGGGTTCAACACTTGGACCCTGGGCAAACTTGAAAACACGATAAAACACTTAGCGTAACCTAAACCTAGCACATCTGCTATTTTTTGATAATTTAAAACCTAGGAACTTAGTAAACTGAAACATGCCTTTTTAATGATGGACTAACTCCCGTTTTGGTTTGTACAAGAGGTGTAAACTAGACGAGAGGTTCTTGCACGCCAAGTTAGAGGGACCACCCCTAGATCATGTAGTCATTGCCATATTGCCGCAGATTCTATAGACCTTACAGGAGGTCAATGCCGCTATACGCGGAGGTTCACTTCGGGGATGACCTAGCCAGCATGAGAGGGATCCGTCACAGGAGGCTCAGGATGTTCCATGACACAATGAGTAGTAGAGGGTGAAGAACTCCCATGTGGAGGAAAATAGACAAGACTCACCATAATGAGAGTAGAGAGATAGGGCCGCGAGACTGAGGGAGAGATCTAGGAGCCCTGGGTAAAGAGAAGGCCACGAGGAGAGACCCAAGGGCAGACATGTGTCAACGAGCAATCACATTAGAGAGATATTAAATCTTCATTCGCCTCACTTTACCGGAGACACAAGAGGGTTCCAGGCTGAGGCCTGGCTAGTTAGCTTGAGCGGATCTTCAAGCTATGTCTATGCACTAGTAACACGAAGGCTCGCGTTGCTATACATCTTCTGAAGGATGGGGATGAAGTATGGTGGAGGACAGAGGAGCAGAATCTCCACTTGGATTTAGAGATCATGACATGGGAGCTCTTTCAGAGCAGATATCTATCTAGGTAGTTTATTCAACATCAAATTGATGAGTTCCATGATTTGCAACAACTGAGTATGACAGTGGCAGAGTATGAGAGTAGATTTTTGGACTTGCTTCAGTATGTGGACTATATGCAGGACGAGTAGGTCAGGGTTCACAGGTTCATTGGGGGATTGAATTTAGACCTCAGAGGGGTGGTGCACATGCATCGTCCACAAACTCTAGTTGAGGTCGTTAAGGTCTATATTATGGAGGAGAACAGGGGGAAGACACAACATGCAAGAGATAGAGTGAGGAGTCGCATACAGAAGATGCAGAATAATCGGTCAAAGGGGGCAACCCCTCCTCCTCGTGGCAGACATGGATCTGCAAATCCTCCTTCATGTCGCAAAAACAGCCATAAAAGACCCACCCACCATTCAATCCTCCAAATAGATATGACGTTTAAAGAGGGCAGAGTATGAGGCCACCAGCTAGAGGACCATCAAGACACAAGCACCACCTAAAGCTCAGTCAGTCGGAACTCATCCACAACAACCACAACAGTTTAGAGCGGGACCATTAAGGTCTATAACGTGGACCACTAGAGCACCTAGAGGAGTCTCCTCCCATTGGAGGGGACCTGACAGTTGTTATGGATGCGGTGCATAGGGACATCATTGGAGAGATTGTCCGCAGAACCTTGGTAACAAGGGTAAGGGCCCTATTTCTGAGCTGATAGTTGGAGATATGAAACGATGTCACAAAAGATGCCAAGCTTAAAGAAATCACCCAAAACTACCTCTAAGAGAATATTCCAAACCATGATGATCCATAACTCTGAAGGTGCTTTGATGCACAAGAAAAAAACATATATTTTGTCTTAGAGATAAGTTGTGGCCTTAATCAATAAATGCTCGTGAGGTTGGGGGGATAAGAATGAAGATCAAGTTACCATTTATTTAAACCACTGTGATTTCATTGTGGATTGGCATTAACAACTCATCCTCATGTTTGCAAATATTTTATCTCCTCACCTTGCATTTTGGTGGGCTTTAAAGGCCATAACAACCTAAAGGCATATTTCATGCATGAAAAATATTCCTCTAATGGCATCCGTAACTGATTTGGACATCCACAAATTGAGAAAATGAGCTAAAAAAGGGCCAAATTATGTCACAATGATCTCCCAAGTCCTTCTACCATTCTCTCTAATTCAACTCTCTGAATGTAGCCATCCTACATATGCTTCAAATGAGATTGATCTCATGCCAAAAGGATCTTCGTAGTGAAATATATACCCAAAAACCAACCTTGTGTTTGACCGCCACAACATTTGACGTCCTTGAGCCCAAAAAATGCACTAGCTAAAACTATCATATTTAAGTTAGTGGCGAGCTCTACATATCTTTGCCAAATGTCAAACATCGATTCATCTACTCTTTGCGAGGGTACACAATTTGGGGGTTGTTGTCTCCATACATAAGAGGCACTGCTATGAGACACGTGACTCACATTGATGCTTCCGTTCACCTCATAATTCGAGACAAGGCTCAAGCATTGATAGGTACCATCTATCCACTCCTATGCCCTGTGTCCAACATTGAGCCCAATCAAGACCATCATGTGGTTATTAAAGCTTGGCATAAAACCAAACACTCGAGGTAATTGATTATCATTGATTGTGCATTATGCCACACGTCGCCCATCGGGAGAACCATAAACGTTGAAGCTTAACAAGGATGAGTGGAAGATACACAAGCATCAATAAGTGACACATGGGTCACATCACAAAGGTCCTTAGGATAAGTGAAGAGTTCAAAAGGCCACGTGCATGGGGACGTCGATAGGTGACGTGTGTCGCTTATCGGTCTCTTTGTGAAACTATGAAAAATGACTAAGGCCCGATTGTGCGGATGCACTACGTGTCCCTGTTGTTGCCCAATAAATTTGATGGCCTTACCCCTTAAGGAAAATAATGAAATGACGGTTATCTGCCCATTTCAAGGGTAAAATAAGCCAAAAATGGATAAGTCCTCCAAGATATAGCACGTGTAGACTCATAGCCACCCGATAGATGCAATTTAGACAAGTTTTAAAAAATAAGGGTGCCTAAAATACCTGAAAAACCAAGATAAAAGTCTTCAAGTCCAAGTTTTTGTAACTAGTTTTCTAAAAATGAAGTGTAAGCTCCGTTTTGGAAATAATTGTTATGTTCGGTTATATAGTTGTCAATGAGATTTGCACAAAAATCTCCCAAGCCTTCCCAACAAGACCATTTTGTGCCTATGTAGCAATTATTGTAGTTCATGAAACCCCAATTTGTTGAGTCATTTAACAAACATATATTGTTAATTCAAATCTTTGGTATAAATTCCTCAACACTTATATGAGTGCATATCAATGCTCAATACAATCAATGACCATTATAATTTTAGAAAATTAATTTGTGTTGTTTGCTCCCAATCAAAATGTTAATGTTTAACTATTTTTTTATTTATTACGTTCCTTAAGAAATAAAAAAGAGACAAGATTTATGAGAGAGAGGCAAGTAGTGGGTTCTATGCAAGAAGAACCTCATGGGGACTTAAATAAGGCTAAAAAAGAGTCCACATGACACACACGCTAGGACCACACACTTAGAGCATGGTCCCATGGAGGGGGGGTGCTCCATAAATATTTTAGGGGGTTCTGCTGAGAAAATTTAGGAGCATTTTAGCAGTTTTAAGGTCCCATAATGTTTTATTAGTTTCCTCAACAATACTTGCTGAGATATTATAGGATCCCATTGGATTTTTATGGTTATTTGTAGGTAAATAAAATCATATTTCTCTCTAAAATCACCAAAAAATAATGGTAGGAATGCATATTAGATTCTATCAACCCTAAACTGGAGGGGAAACTCCCAGCCCTCCCTCTCTAGCCACCTCTTAAGTTTAGGGGGCTAAAAAAGTGGAGCTCCTATTTTTTAGGCCTAGATTCTATTATTTCCCATAGCTGGCTTTAAAAATAAGCATGGGACCTTCTGCTGCAAGAAAATATGAGCACAAGCCCCTCCATGGGACCATGCCCTTATCATTTTAGGGGCTAGGACTATACATGCATTGCTACAAGGGACTCAAAACTGTAAATTTATAGTTCTAAAGATTACATTGGAGTACTGAGAAGGGAAGGTGGGTGAGAAATAAATAGAGAAGAGAAATTTAAGGAGAACACGAAAAACAAATAAAAGACATGAAAATGCGCTAATAAGAGTTTACTTTGAACTAAATATGGGCAAACATAGATACCTTATAACAATGAAATTTATTACTAAAAACTAACCCTACACCAAAACTAAGTGCTTATAAATAGTTCTTTTCACAATTACGATAAGAGCTTTTTTACATTTGCAACAGTGCAACGTCTTTATTAATATTGATTTTTTTGTTATATATTGAAGACTTCTATAGAATATTTCTATTAGTTGTTTTTTTTTTTGTTCCATGAAAAATAATACTGGCCAATAGAATTCATTTTTGAAAAATGCAATATCAAAATTTTCTCTAAAACTATAACCCAACAATAATGAAAGTTTGTTGTTGATTTTTCTTGTTATATATTAAAGATTTCCATAGAATAATTTTATTAATTTATTAATTTTTTTTTCCACGAAAAATAATACTAGCTAATAAAAAACTAGATAAATACATTTAAAAAACATACAAAATCAAAATTTTCTCGAAAAAGTATAACCCACCAACAACAATGAAATTTTGTCGTTGGTTAGGCGAAAAAAATAATAACAGAGATGACCACTAAATTCCCTTTAGGTATATATCTATATATATATTTTCAATTTTAAATTTCGTCGTGAATTCAAACCGCAACGGTCAGCCATAACCTCATTCCGCATGAGCTACCGATCACGGGAGCTACCCTCATAGCTGGAATTACGGTAGGGCTTCGATTTAAAAAAGGGCAAAAAACTGTTTTTGAGGCTCCATCCAAATTTAATTTAAAAAATGGACAAACCCCTCTTCTGATTTAAGCGCTATAAAACCCGCCTCGTCGTTGTCCCGTAGTCCAGTAGGGTCCTGAAGGGCCCTCCTCCAAATTTAAACCTTCAAAGCGACTTCCAACATTGTGAAACTCCAGATTTGAAGCTGGAAAAACAATGGTGAAGCCGATATTGATGCCCCCTCCAGGGCAGAGCCTTGCACCCGATGTGACCCAACTCATCGAGCAACTGGAACGCCACTGCCTCGCTCCCGATGGATCCCTCATTGTCAAATCCACTTACTACGATCTTCAGCTCGTAATAACAACAATAATAACTTATTTCTTTAAATTTTTTCGTTACTTCAGTTATCGCTGAATTCCCAATTTAAATCTGCAATTCGTTTGACAGGCACGCGAGGAAATGGCCAGAGAGAGGCTTCGTTACTTGGAAGCAATGGTATGTCAGCCATACGCCCATTTTTAATATTTTATTTGTTTGTTTTTACTGCGGGGATAAACGTGGGGTTTTATTAGTGCAGGCTGTCTACTGTGAAGCAGTGGCAATGGTGGAAGAATATCAACAGGCGGTGTCAGTGGCAACAAGCCTCGGAGGAATTCGAGACCTTCAAACATTATTTTCGCAGCTGGGATTAAGAAGCTCTCCACAGGTTTCGAACCTTTAATCTCATACCTTTTTAATTAAAATCCTATTTGGCCATAATTGTTGTCTTATCTGTGTGACGCTATGTCGAAATTTGACAGCAACACGCATTTTCATTTGCAATTCTGTAAATTCTCCTTGAACGGTAACCCTCCACTTATATGCATTTTCATTTTCAATTATTTTTGATCTGGTAAATTCTGCTAATTATTCTTGACCGTGTAAACCCCCCTTGAGGGGTGACCTTTTGAACTAGATTACATGTCTACCCGAGCTTAGATTGCACGTCTTCTTGAGATGCTTCCAGCATTTTACCCAATTACCCAATTTTAATCTTCAATGTTGGATGTGGTATTTTACCCAACTTCTTCACTTTATTATGTCTTTTACGGATTTGAATCTGGGGCCCTGTGTTGAACTCCCCTATACTTTTACCTCTCGAGCTCATCCACTTAAGCTCATTCTGATTGTTAAACTGATAAAAGGAATGACAATAAGCAAAGCCTCCTGGGTTGTGTGGCGACAAACACCAGGAGGGAAAATAATATCCCAGTCTCATATACTTTCATTACTACCAAACTAAAAAAATTAAAAGCCGAAGCCACCATAAACTATGTTTTCATTACTAATAATAAAGTAGAGGGGTTGTGACCACAATTACTGCCACTCAAGTTCGGTAAATGCCCTGTACTAAAATTGGGGATCAACATTGACACAGGGCCATTAATTAGATTTTTAACCTTAACATTTATTCTTAAAGAAATGTAGAGACTATCTTAGAATTAACACCTGAAACATCAAGATAATCAACACTGCGTAGGCAATTCTGAAGCTTTCTGCTTTTAAAAAATGTTTTCCTGTGAAAATCTCAAATCATCATTGCCGATCAAATTTAGGACAAAGAAGCTCATACCAATAATTTTTGATCTGATTGACCTTGGTGTGAGACTGAATGGCTGAAAGAGAAGATGCACGAGTCTCATTTTTTAAATATTTGTTTATGGAAACCATAATTTGCTTTTAAAATCAAATTAGATTTTTTTGGGATATGTAGAAAATGTCAGTCTTATGTTATTGTATAGCATAGTTACCACATGATTTATGAGTATGGAGGAGCTTCACAGGCCTTCAGGTTCTCTCGCAGATCCTCAGAATTGTCCCCTCTTTAGCAGGCTTTACATTGGTCTCATCTATGAAGCCTTTAGGAGTGGACACCACCATGTTGGAGCTCTTTGAAGAGGAGGCAAAAAAATTAGGGGAATTTCTGATCAAAATCAACAGAAGAAGATCCAACCTTTAGAGAGAAGTAACAATATCTTACGCTTAAGCCGTTTTTGGTGGCTGTAACAGCTGGAACATTTGGGGTCTCATTGACTGTTGGGTCTTGTGAACGTAATTGTAATAATTCCATTTGGCGATGCAGGGAAATGCTAAATTATATGTGTTAAGCTTAGAATCTGTATTTATAGAATGATGAAAATAAGGGATAAGGATAAAGGATAAACAAAAGTGGGGTCACTTGACATTTAACAAGGGAAATTTACTAATGAATTATATCTCTTAAATGTCTATGTTGTTGTATTATTATTTTCTTTTTGATATGTAGCTATCCTGGGGAATTCTATAATTATTTCAGCACATTCATTTTCTGATATACTTTAGTATGTTAGGAAGCCTCGACTGCCCTTTCAATTTTATCAACTTACCATCTTTGGAGCTTCTGCCCTGGAGATTACACATCCTGCCCATTTTCTACAATACCTGCTTTCATGGATTTTACCCTGCATAGATTCCAAATTTGAAGGAAGTTGAACTGTGTCATCTGGCCTATAAAGGATCCTTTATTATAACTGATCTCCTTCTGGGTTTTGATGTTTTATTGAATCATGCTGATGGTTTCTTTTTCCTTGACCTTTCAGAATCCTTATAAATTTAACATTCAAGGTGCATCATTCAGTGGACTTCCTTTCGACATTTTTAGTTCTAACATATAACCATACTCATGGGCCCATGGCATAAGCTACAACTTACGATCGCATATTTATATTTTGATATCTATTTCTACTTCCTTTTGGGAGTTGTTCAACATTGTATCTTGTGATAGACCCCTTTCCAAATCTAAATCTATTAAGATGCATGCTCAATAGGAACAATCATACTCCACGATCTATCAGATACAGAAATAAGATATCTGATAGTCTTGGTCAGCCCCATGTTTTGTACTTGTGAAGCAAATGTACGCTCTTGACCCCTGCATACCCTGCCTGGTACGTACTGGGTACGGGTACAATACTATTATGTCTTGGGTACGTCTAGGACATATCCTGTCCAAAGTGGTGCTGCTGCTTATAAAAAATGTTTTTAATCTTTTTTTGGGTTGACTTAGTCAACCTAAAACCTAAACCGGTAGATCCTTCCAATGAACCAAGTACTCTCTTATGCCCCTGTTCCTTAGCTTTTTCTCGCAGATATCTATGATAGCTTCTGGAACTAGAATTAGCTTACCGTCATCATCCAAAGGATGCAACTCAACAGGAGTAATATGCTGTCCTTATGCCTTTTTGAGGCACGAAACATGGAAGACATTGTGTATCCGACTATGCTCTGGTAGCTCTATCTCATAAGCAACCTCTCCATCTCTTCTCTTAACTTTATATGGACCATAGAACCGTGGTTTGAGCTTTTCAGCTCCTCTCTGCTTGAGGGAAGACTGTTTGTATGGCTGGAACCTCAAGAAAACCATATATTCCACCTCAAAAGTCCTCTCAATCCTATGCTGATCTGCATACAATTTTTGCTGGTTTTGTGCATGCTGAAGATTTCCCTTGATAACCTTCATGATATTCTAACTATGTTGGACCAAATCCTTGGCTCTTGGCACTCTACTATCTGAAATGACCAAATCAACAACGGAAAGTGCGTCATACCCATACAATGCTTTGAAATGAGTCATACCAATTGACATATGACATGAAGTATTATAACAATGCTCCCCCATGTAGAGCCATTTGACCCAAGCTGATTGCTGTCCTGTCATGTAGTTCCTTAGGTATCCCTCAATCCATTTGTTCACTATTTTCGTTTGTCCATCCCTTTGGGGATGATAACTAGTGCTGGGAGTTAAATTATATACCTGTTAGGCGGAAGACTTCTCGCCAAAACAAACTCATGAACCTACTGTCCCTTCACTTACAATATTCTTAGGCAGCCCATGAGGCTTGAAAACTTCTCTGAAAAATATATCAGCCACTAGTGATGCATCAAACTTGGTTGGAAGAGGGAAAAAGTGAGCATACTTAGTGAGCCGGTCAACCTCCACATAAAGACAACTCTTACCTTGAATTGTGGGGAGTCCAGTGATGAAATCCATTGAAGTACTTTTCCATTTTTGAGCTGGGATGGGCAAGAGCTGCAACAAGCCTGCTGGAAACTATTGTTTATACTTGTTTTGTTGGCAAGTGAGGCACTCCCAGATGTATTGAAAGACTTCTCCTTTGAGCCCTTTCCAAAAGAACCTGTCTCTCACTTGCTTGTATGTTTTAAAATACCCCGGGTGACTAGTCAAGGGTGTGTCATGTATTGCTCTCAAAATCTTATGCTTCATCTTTGATTGCGGGACCAAATAGATTCTATTTTTGTAGAGAACGAGTTCATCCACTACCTTGTACCTTTCATCCTCTATTTTCCTTTCAAGGACAACATTAAAAAACCCATTCTCTGCATATTCAACAATTATAAAAACCTTCCAATCTGCTGTAATTTCAGTCATGGAGCAAAGATGTGGCTTTTGCGACAAAGCATCCGCCACAATGTTGTTTTTCCCTTTAACATATTCAATGTCAAAGTCAAAAGCCTGAAGTTTACTTACCCATTTTTGTTGTCTATCATTCAAGTCCCTCTAGTTGAGCATTTTTTTCAAACTATTGTGATCCGTCTTGATAACAAACCTGCCACAAACCAAGTATTGCTTAAATTTGGTCAATGCATGTATGATGGCCAACATTTCCTTGTCATATATTGAGAATCCCTGCTCAATATCTTTGAGTTTCCGACTTTCAAAGGCTATGGGATACACCTTTTGCATCAAAACAACCCCAATACTTTCACCTGATGCATCACATTCCAACACAAAAGGAATAGAAAAATTTGGAACAACAAGTATTGGACATGTGCTCATTATCTTTTTGAGTTTGTCAAAAGCTGTTTGGGCTGATTCGGACCAGCTGAAAGCTCCTTTCTTTGTTAAATCAGTCAATGGGACAACCAACTATGAAAATCCCTTCACAAATCTTCTATAGTAACTGCAGAGTCCCAAAAATCCTCTCTGTTGTGTCATTGTGGTTGGAGAAGGCCAATCCAACATGACTTGGATCTTCTATTGATCAACATGAACTCCTTGGGCATTGATGACATGGCCTAGATATAGAATTTCACCTGTGCCAAACTCACATTTGGATTTCTTAGTAAAAAGAGTTTGTTGTTCCAAAATTTCCAGCATTGTATCCAAGTGTTTTAAATAATCTTTCCATGTCCTCCTATACACCAATATATCATCAAAGAATACCAAGACAAACTTCCTTAAATGCTTACCAAAAACATGATTCATACAAGATTGGAAGGTAGCTGGGGCATTGGTTAACCCAAAAGGCGTAATAGTAAGCTCAAAATGCCCAAAGTGAAATCTAAAGGTTGTCTTGTGAACATCTTCATCCCTTACTTGACTTTGATGATAACCGATTCTTAAGTCAATCTTGGAAAAGAAAACAACCCCGTGTAATTCATCAATTTGCTCATCAATCCTAGGTAATGAGACACCTATTTTTGATGGTCTTCTTGTTCAACAACCGGTAGTCAATACACATCCTCATGGTTCCATCCTTTTTCTTCACTAGAACAACTGAAGAAGCAAAAAGACTAGAACTATACCCGATATGCTCCATCGCCAATAACTTCTTGATTGTCTTTTCAATTTCCTCTTTGAATGCTCTTGAGTGGTGTTAAGGAGTAGTTATTACCGATTTGGTGCTGGGTTCCAACTCAATAATGTGTTGAAATCCTCTATCTGGTGACAACCCATGGGGTATACTACTGAAAACTCTGACATGCATATCAATTATAGGTTGAACATCCTCATGATATGACAACTGTTCTGAAAATGAAGATGTAGAACGTACCAACTAGTGTGTTACCCATGGGACTTGCCCTCTTCTAAAAACTCTCTCCATCCTTTTTGCCATGACCACTTTAGGAGCTCCATCGGCTATGCCTTGAAGCACAACCTATTTCCCATCAACTTTGAATTTCAGTTCCATTTTTTGATAGTTTTGGGTGAATTCCACCAAAGAATGTGTTGGTGCTCAAATTAGTCTCGCCCCATTTGTCATTGAATTTCCTCAGTTTGTGGCCTTTGTCATGTTTTCTGTCTCCCTGTGTTGGTGCTTGAAGACTCTGTTGGACTGAGACACGTGTTGAGCCCGCGCTTGTTTGGGGTCTCTACTTTTCGGGACCATCTCAAAATGCGCCATTGAGACACGTAGCAGGCGGGGAAATGGAAAAATGGAGTTTCGGGGTTATTTAAGGTTTTTGGCCTTTTGTAAAAAGAGATAAAATTGTAAGTTGAAGCGCGGCCCCGACAGGAAAGTAATGCCAATGTTGAATAGTCAAAAACGGAGGTGCGGGCCTGCGGGGAAAATGTGGAACTTTTTCCTTTTTGGAAAATAAGTATAACGTGAAAAAATGAAGCGCAGGTCCGCTGGGACCCACATTAGAAGCTAAAGGCAGAAGGGCGGAGCTGCGGAGAAAATTTGGAAAATTTTTCTTTTTCCAAAAACGAGGTAAAATAGTAGAATCAAGCTGTAATTCCTCTGCGATCCACATTAGGACATGTGTCAAGCCCGTTTTCTAAGGGCGGAGAAAAATGTCAAAATTTTACTTATTTCCAAAAGTTATAAAATGTCAAAAAGTGCTTCCAGGCCCGTTTTCAATCACATTTTGCCATGTGGAAGGCTCAGATTAAAAGTTGAAAGACAAGATCAACGGTAGCTATGCATTTCATTTGATTTTGCCGCCATTGAAGCTCCAGGATGTTTAGAGATGCATTTTTTGCATCATTCTTCATCAATTTTTTGGCAAATTTGTGTCGTTTTGGTCTGCAAAGTTCAATAGAATCAATTTGGGAGCTCAATTTGTAAATCTGGAGTACTTTTGAAGTGGATTTTTGCTCGGGCTCGTGTAAAAATGCAAAATGCCAGATCCAGAAGTTGTAGGGCAGAAATTGTAGAGGAAAAAAAGATGAAATGATGAAAGTACAGGCGCAAAAGGTGAAAAAGGCGTTGCCTCGAGAGCAAAAAGGGATGACCTGTCAAGTCCAGCTATATAGAGGCTCTGAAAAATGATTAGAAAAGGGATTTCTCGCATGACAGAATCAAAATGATTAAAGGGACTCCTGAAAAGTTGTGGCATGGTATCCTAGTCATTAGTCGAGGGCCTAAGAAACATGATCAGTTCACAATTGGTCCACCTGTCAGATTTCGGATCTGAATTTGTTAGTGTCACTGTTTGAAACAAATTGGTAACAAGCAAAGGTCCCTCGAATATTCTTCTCTTTTGGGGGGGAAATTGAGTGAGCAAAAATGTATAAATGCAATGAGAATACTCTTGCAAATGGTCGGAGTATGAATTCTTGAGAAAATTTTGAGAAAGTCGTCTTCCCGAGAGACCAAAGTCGAGATTACCTATTATTTTCTTCTGTGTTAGATTTTCTGTCGTGTCAAGTTGGTTGCAGATGTATAGCCATTGACAAGCACTGAGATTGCTCTGGAAGCTTTCCCCTACTGATGAATATAAGCAATTTTGGAATTAATTTGTGTCTAATCTCGAGCAATTTTGTGTCTGCTTTATTTTCAAAAATGTCTGCAAATAGTTTCTTTTGTTCCTATTGCAACCTTATACTGATTTTTTTGTGAAATCACACAAGATCTCGTCCCTGTGACATTCTAATGGTATTTGCAATTTCATTTCAAGAAGAGCCTTCATCTTAGATGAGATAAACAAATTTAAAATCAATTCACTGTCATTTGTTGATAAAGATTGTATGCAAGTCTTCGGGTGTACCTTAGGCATGATTTGACTCAGAAACTTTAGATGCTTTAATTGAGATTTTCTAACTCAAGCCTTCGTGATAAAATCTCAAAGATTGTGTGGAAAGACGTGCTAATCTGGGCCTCCATTGAAGCACATATTCTAGTTAAAGAAACGTTTTGAGCTGTTCTGTCGCCTTCTGTGGTTTAACCTGTCCATTATTGTAAAGGTTCCTCCAAGGATCCAATATAATCAAGTTCGCCCTGCCCCACCTCCCACCAAAAAATTCATTCAAAAACAATCAATCCTACCCTGTACTACCCCTGTTTGTCCTGTGTATCATACAAATGAGCATAATCTCTGTTACCAAAACATATGCATAAGCAATCAAGGTCTCTTAATGTCTTTAGCAACCTTTGCCTTGCTATTGAAAATATCTCCATGATCTGGAAGTGAAAACTCGTGAGAGTCAGATCTGGTGTGTTGATCATCATTTTCCCAAGGTCTTCTCTATAAAATTTTGTCGCAAAAGGAGGATTTATCCTTGCACTCTTCGATAAACAGAGGTTACAAAATAGGTTCTCTTACCTTGGTTGAAAAGGTAGAACCTAAAATAGTTAGGGATAAGATCAAATTCTCTGAGGGTGCTATCCACTCCTCCACAGCCTAAGTGACTAAAAAGTCTAGTTCGATCCCATCACCGGCTACAAAACGACATACATCATGATCTATCTGTCTATAACCTGTCCTGATCAAATCCATGATGGTGCTGCTTGGTCTTTGAAGGAGAATCAATTTGGATACCAACAGGTTGATTACATGCACTTCCAAGGCATGGATTGTACTAATGAGCTTATTTGCTCCGTGTACTACTTTTGCTCATTTATTGACTTATATAAATTTTATCTATTTCCTTGTTTATACTTTATAGCCTATCAGTCTCTCGTTACGATTCGTTGGGCTCCATCTTTGGTGATGGCAACAATTTTAGTGTCTTATGCCCTTCAGAATTGTTTTTTTTACATGTGAAGGTTTCTTTTCCTAAGAGTATGTTTTCCTGCCTCTTAAGTCAGTGTAATTCTTATTTTGTTCCATCTTTTTTTACATACATAGAGAAGTATAATTTTTGATTCAAAAAAATTAACACGCAGATAAACTACTCATCCAAATTGTGTAATTGTACCATACCTGCATCCACAGTGCCATCTATAACATCTACCACACCCCTTCTTGTTCTTAGGCCAGTTCTTCAACTTCAACTTCTTCTCCTTCTGATTCACCATTTGAAATCACTTCTATGTAGCGAACTTGTCCTTTGCCAAAACAATGGTGACTGGATGTCCATGGATCCTTAAATTTGAAGCATAAATTCTTCCTTCATAACTCATTGCTCGTTTCTAGCTCCTTGATCTTGGCAGCCCTCTTTGTTGAGACCCTCCCGGCTAGAATGGCCTTCTTTGTCGACCATAAGGTGCTGTCCTAGGTTGCCCAAAAGGTGCTGTTCTAGGCTGCCCGCTTTCTGCTGTCCTTGGCTGTACCGAAGACAATTTTTTTCCCTCTGGAGCTGAAGTTTCCAAATCTAACGCTTTCTTAATTGCCTTTAGAAGAGAAAGAGGGTTAAAGGCTCTTACCAAACCCTTGAGCGGTTCAACAAACCCCTCAATGAACAATACCACAAGTCTCATTTTTGTCACATCCAATACCATCACGGATAGTTTCTGGAATTCAGCTACATAGTTATCCTCTGTGTTGCTTTGCTTTATTTGTGCCAATTCCTGAAAGTGAACTTCCGGATCAGTTCTATCAAATCTCTCAATCAACCTCCTACTAAAGTCATCATAGGAATTGATGAGCTTATGCCCTTGTGTGATCAGCCCATGGTACCACCATTCATGTGCAATTCCCTCAAGATGAAGCATGCAAACTTGATAGCTTCCTCTTCCATCATTGGCCTAAGAGATAGATAAGTATCTAGCTTTTGTATCCATGCACGAGCCGTACATTTATTGGAACCATCAAAGAGGGAAAGTGTTAACTTTCCGAAAGCCTATTGAAGATCTCTTTGTGTAGCTTGTGGTCTAGGCTTCAGTCTAGGACCAACGCGATTTTTCCTCAACCCCATGAAGTTTGTAAGAGATATTTCTTCACGGATCGCAGCTGGAAAAGCTCTATATTTCGCATAGTTGGCAGCAAGGTCATCCACCAGAGAGGGCTGAATTTCCACCTCTGGAATAACTTCTTCCCTTTGAAGGAAATTAGGCTGGAAAGGCCTAGTAGGAGAGCCAATAATGGTTCTTTGAGGTTGATAGTTGGTGTTTAACCTTGAAGAACTTCCTCCACCATTTTGATTTCTAGGTGCATGCATGTTTTGCATGGTGTGAACCAATTGATCCATCATATCAGCCAATCGCTCTTGCTATCGGACAAGCCTATCAAACCGCACCTCTTTTGGATTCGAATCAACCATATTTACCTTCTCTTTTCCTTTCTTAAACCTTGGATCAATTTGTTCAAACTCTTCCTTTGGCTGTTCTAAACCCTTCTTTTTCCCTCTTTGATAGTATTTGAACTCTCTATCACTACCCTGCATGAATCTTAATTCCCCAACAGGCTGGGAGGAAAACCTGCTCTAATACCACTAAAATGATCTCTTAGGGCATACATTAGAGAAATCTGGGTTTTCCTACAAACCCTTATGCAAAAAAATGATAGTAATATGATTTTTTTAATAATTATTACATCCCTTAAAAATTAAAGCACCCAAATGCTGGAAATCACTGAAAACCCTCAAATATATTTTTATAGAAGTGCTGGAATCAATTACAATCCAAATTCAAGCGAAATACAATTTTTATGAATTTATTTGTAAACTGCAAATTAGAGAAATGACAACTGACTGTACAAAGAGAAATATTGCCAGAAAAGAAGATCCAACTAGTTGATGGGGATGTTTGAAGTAGAAAACATCCTTTAGCAAAACCCCGAAGACAAACGCTGATGAATGGCAAGTTGCAACACCTCCTCAACTTGATGTTAGCCCCTGGATAGGTGATGTTAGCCCCTGGAAAATGATGCCCTAGTTGAAGTTGCTTTGTTAAACTGATGTGAAATGATAACCCCTGAATGGAGACACCCTAGCAGATTGGAGGGTTTTTGTCCTCAAATCTGGTTGCAATGGAGGGTTTTCTTCCTCAATTGCCGAATACACGAGCGTTTTGTCCTCTAATGCTGAAGCTGGAGCAGCAACTCAAACTCTTCATGAAAATTATGGTAATAGCAAAAAAATGACCAAATGACCCCAAACGATCTCCTTTTATGCTTTTTCATGGCTCAGATCTCAATACAAAGTCCCCAAATGGGACGTTCCACTTTGACATTTTAATTTATTTAAAATAATTTATACTTTATTTCAATAAAATAATGTTTTTATTTTTTATTTGAACTTTATCATATACAGTCACTTTTTAAATCAACAATGAAACATAAATGGTTATAATTAAATTTACTTTTGCACCTAAGTTAAATATTTAATTTATTTCCCCTTTTTCCACCCCATAGCCCATGGGAAAATATTGGATAGGCTAAGGGTCTTCTCCAGAATTAATCTCGAGAATGGGACCTTGCATACAATCTGATCATTTCCCATATTCATTTGGCAGTTTTGACATCAAAGAAAATGGTTTCAAGCTGTTGAGGAAAATGGGATGCATTGGTCAAAGGTCTTGGCAAAGATTGTCAAGTATTTCAAAAACCTGGATGCAGATATAAGGTCCAATAATTTAGGTGTTGGTTATACTAATGGATCTTTTCAAACAACCACAGATTCCACTGTTGTTGAGCAAGACTTACATGCAGATGCAATAGACTTGGATACCCATACCTCAGTTACAACATAACAAATTGTTCAACATCAGTGCATGCATTGTGTTCATACAGATAGAAGGTATATGTTTCTCTCGATCACTTGTAGTTATTGTGGTAGAATGGGCCATGAATTGATTCAGTTTTGGAATCTTCATCCTCGTGAATGACGTGGGAAGTGAAATCAGGATAATTATACTCGCTGGATAATGGTTTGCTGGCATTTCTACTTGAAAATCTTTACAAACAGTAGAAATGTTTTTGGATAGTATGCCCCATGCATATGGAAGATAATTACTTTGGCATTAAGAAGTTTTTATGTTCGTACTAAATAAGAATATTTATTATACCTTACTCCAAATCCAATGCAATCAGGATTATTGCTTCCCAAGGAGGGTACATTCACCTCGCGTTACACCTTAAGATGAGTACCTCCCCTTAAGACGTTCACCATGCCAAGGTTGCAGTTTCTTTACTGATGGCCAACATCTGAAACTTTAATATGCATGAGAAATCTTGGGATTCACTCTCAAGTCTTTTGCCTTCACATAGGGTGTTAGATTTGCCAAAAAACATTATGAAGGGGTGTTAGTGTGTCGTCCGCTAGATTGCCAATCAAATCTGGATCAAAGTTGTGACCACATTATGCACTTGTCATGTGACTTATTGACCAATTTTGAGATATAATTAACAGCTTTAAAATTCTGAATCTTCTCCCACAAAATTTATTTCCTGTGCTGATGTGGATTTCCTACATCAAAGAACGCCTCTGGTGAAAATATGACTACCTGATTAGTGTGAGCATATGGCTATTCCATGAATATTGAAAAGTGTTAGGGGAATACCAAAATTTAGTTTTAAAGGGTTTCAAAGAAGCAAACAACCAAATGCCAACTTAGTTTTTTAATACAGAAATTTAGACTGAGAATGGAGTGGTATACAAGTATTTTCACATGTGGAATTTAGTTAAGGATATAAAACTCTTTAACATAACATCGTTGGACATATCTGCGATTACCATAATAATTAGTCATATGTCTGAACTTTGAATTTTTATCCCCATGTTTACTTTCGGTGCCTTTGTTCTTCTTTTATTTAGTTAGTCACTGTTCCTAGGGTCCTTTGACCCTAGCACTTTCTATTGTATGTAATATCCCCTTCCCATTCGAAGACCTTTGGCCTATTTTGTCAACCTGACGGCCTAAGGAAAAATATAAGGGTGGCTTAAGTTATATTTAATTATTATAAAATGCCATTAATAAAAGAAAAAAATATATAGAGCACTTATAATAATTTATATGACTTCATAATTTTTAAATCAAGGATGGAAATGGCCCAAATATAAATTGTTATCCATCCTAGGTGAAAAGGCGACTTGCCTTAAAAAGGGGAATGGGAACATAGAAAGGATAAATGCCCATTTTACTATGTATTTCCCCTAGAAAAATGTGACTTGCATTAGGAGGGAAAAAGTTGGGAAAAACATTTAATATGGGAAAATATTAAATGCTTGCATAGGGAAAATCCTTGGGAACTAATTGGATATTGTAGAGGTTGTTTTGGGTCTCTTCTTCCTTTATAAGGAGAAGTCGACTTGAAGGGAAATAAATTCCATACCATTTGATATTTTCTAATTTGTGTCTTAAGCTTGTAGCTTATGCATATTCTTTCATGTGCAACTGCTGTTTGCAAATATCCAGCTTGTGGAGTAAGATCCCACAGGAACCCTAGCTTCGGTGGTGAGAGATCCATCCCTAGCTAGCAGGGCATTCTTCGGTAGTGAGAGATCTACCCTAGCTTGTCAAGTTTGGAGCTGAATTGATGCCCTAAATGTGTTGGGCGACCTACTTTTTAGGGCAAAATTAGGGTTTCGTGTTTGCTGTGCGAAAACTATTTTTGAAATGTTATTCTTCATATTTTTGTGGCCTAAGATTTAAAGTTTCAGCTCATTTGGACTTCTCTAGCAAAAGATATTAATTTTAGAAGTTTTCAGCTGTTTAGGGCACGCTGTAAATTTTTGGCAGCATTCTGTTATTCGAAAAATTCCAAAAACAGTTCTATAATATCTGTTATTGTATTAGCAAGCTCCGTTTAAAATTTCAACAGATTTGAGCAAGTATTTTTGGAGCTATCCATTATTTTCTGTTCGCTGCCCTAAATTTAATTTTCTGCAAAAATCAGATTTCTGTTTGGCTGCAATTTGTCTGTATTTTGCATATTTAAAGTTGGGATTGCCTAAAATCCGTTTAGGGGTAAAATAATGTCCATTGGGGACATTACATTGTATTAGGGTGTATTCTCGAGTCCCATTGACCTACGTTTGGTCATTCATGGATATTAATATAATTTCTTTCTTTCTTTTTTCTATATGCCTAAATTTAATCGATCCGTCTTTAAAGAAAAATGCAAGAGGCCTGGGTGTGGTATCATGTATGCGAAGGAAACTTTAATCTAATGTTATGATTTTTTTGCAGGTATATGAAGCTTTAGAACAACGGATGGTTGTTGCAGAGGCTGCCCAAAGACTGAGGTTACCTCTCCTTTCTAAGGATGGTGAAATACCAGAGGAAGAAATAGAGAAATGGAGTATAATTTCTAGGAGCTCTCTTGACAGCACCATTACTAGCATCACCAACAGCTCCACTTCTAATTCATCTGCTAGTACAATTATAAATAGTGTTGGGGGTGGGACTAATATAACAGCAGCCAATGGTTCTGATATTCAAGAGCCTGGAGTTGGAGGGGTTGCTAATCGTTTTCTTGGAGTGACTCCTGGCTGGTTACGACAAACACATCTTCCTCGAGCACATTTTCCTGAGGTAGTGTATACTATTCAAATGGCTCTGAAAATTTGTTAAACATTTTAGATGGTCTGTGTGAACCAGCTATATCACTTGTGATATGTGATAACATATCACTCGTAAATATGTATATCAAATAATTATTTTTCTGTTTTTTCAGGATGGTACTGGCTATCAGATGTCTCTCATTCATGAGATTGAGGCACGGTTGAAAGCTAAATGCGACAAACTTTCTGAAGCCTTTCAGATGGATGAAACAGGTATATGCAGATACTTCTAGAGAATAATATATAAATGGAGCACAAAATAATAGTTTACGTGCTTAATTTATCATTAGAATGATAGGTCTATTTATACACAGAACAGACTAAATTTGGTGCGCCTAGATTTTAGGCTATTCATTCTATCCATTTACCAACAACCTATCGTCCATTCTATTCTACAGATGCTTTAGTTAAGCATCTTAAAAACTTTGATCTAGTATACATGGGTGTTGGAACAATATTTCACCTCTTACATTATATTATTCTTATAGTCTATGTATTAATTAAGTATTCTAACATTCCCCCCTTAATTCATCAGTCCCAAGAGTGCAAGAGAACTTCAGAATGCCTCTTCTCACGTCAAGTGACTTGGTGAAGACATCTACACACTGCTCTTGAGTGGGGAAAACTGAAGCTGAATATTGTGTTGCTGAACATGCTCATGTATGAAGTGGCACTGAACCTCAATGCGTTTCATGTTCTCTTGGAAAATTGGATCGCGAACAAGTTGGTTGTTTCTTTGGAAATCCCAGTTCTGCTAGTATGCAACGTAACCATATCGCTTCGAAGACAGCTCTTCATGTACAATATTTTGCCTCAATGGAAGATCACAAAACAATTTGTTGCAACCAATCAATCTAAAAATAACTAGCCTTTGCTTCATCACAAAGCAATCTAAAAATAACTAATCTTTGTTTATTCACAATGCTATTGAAATTTTTTTGTAGCAAAAGTATCTATAACCTTGGCATGGCATTATTTGTTCTAATAGACCAAACCTTATTTCTTGATAATGCTAGCATCTAAACTAGAATGGATTTTATTGTTACGCTTTATCTACATAGATATTATCTCTAATATCCTTTCTTTTATTTTTCCTTTCCTTGTTTTTTTCTTTTGTTTGTAATCTTCTCATAAGATGTGTTCAGCTCATGACTATTCCACCGTGCATGAATTGATTGGTTCCCAAACAAGTGAAAACTGAAGGGTGTTGAAGTATGTCAAGTCCCTCCCATGTAGCAGTCTCTACAGAAGATCTTTCTATTGTGCAAAATATTTTGTAAGGATCAGGTTCCTTAACCTTCCATCTTTGGTTGCTAGGATGGCCTTAGGTATTAGAATCTATTAGAATCAACTTCCCTTCCTCATATGGAGACGATGTCTGCGAAGCTGTCAATTTTTGACTAATTTCCTTTTTTAAACCTTATATCTTTGGTTGGGAGGATGTCCTTTGGTATTAGAATCAACTTCCCTTCCTTATCAAGGGGAGGAAGTATCTGCAAAACTGTCAATTTTTGACCATTTGCCATTTTTAAATTAGACACGTGGAAGGTGTCATGAACCTTGGCTCTGGTGGGTAATTGTAGTTTATAAGCTACTGCTTCAACTTGCTGAAGAATTGTGATTGGACCATTATTCCCGGGAGAGAGTTTCTCTGATGCCTTTTTCTTAAATATGGTCTGTTTATAATGTTACAACCAAAGGAAAACTTGATCTCCAATGGCAAAATCCCTTTCCAAGCAAACTGGTCTGCCTGTGATTTCGTTCTATTCTGAATTGTTTTACAATTTCACACAAAAGATCAGTTGACTCTCAATGAAATCTTGAATTGCTGGTAATTTGGTGTTTTTAATACTTCAGTATAGTAATGAAGCTGGATTATACCCATACAAAACTTTGAATTGAGTCATACCTATTGACACATGATGGGTAATATTATACCAAATTTCTGCTAGTTGCAACTCCTGAAGCCATGTTTTCTGTAAATTGCCCACGTGCTTCCGCAGATAAGTCTTCAAGGTCTTATTCACAATCTCTGCTTTGTCATCAATTTGAGGGTGGTGGCTACTAGTGAAAGATTAATTAGTGCCTGTAAACTCAAAAATTCTTTCCAAAATTTGCTAGTGAATTTTGGATCCCTATTACTAATAATTGTTTTGGGTAGCTCATGCAATTTGATAGGCTTTATAAGTGTTATCAATATGAATGAAGTGCAAATACTTGGTAAATCGAGCAAAAACACTTGGATGGAATCTTCACCACTTTCTTTAGGAGACTTGCGATAAAGCTTATACTCACAGGCTCCCATTTCTCATTGAGGATGGGTAATGGCTGAAACAAACTCGGACTTCTAATCGCTCCACCTTGTTTCTTTGGCATTGTTCACAAGTAGTTACAAATTTGAAGACATCGTTCTTCAACCCTTTCCATTTGAAGGTGTGCCTAACTTTTGCATGAGTTTTGAAGAACCCAACATGTCTAGCTCACGAGTTTCAGTCATCACCTTAATTTTAAGTTTTGATTCGGGACTCAAAACGACTATTTCTTGGCCACAAATGAGCCCATTGCAAAATTAATACCTGCTGTCCTTGTCCCTAACTGCCTGTTAATCATCCAACAATGCTGTCAATTCATCATCCTTAGCATACTCTGCCTCGATATTGGATCGCTAATTTGGAACAGATACTGAAATAGACTGAATTCTAGGAACTCTGGATAAAGTGCCAGCTACAACCTTTTGGCTACCTTTGCAATACTAAATATCAAAATCATAGGCTTGCAACTTGCTCACCGACTTAGATTGGGGCCCAGTGACATCACATTGTGATAGTAAGTATTTTAGGCTATTATGGTCGGTCTTAACAATGAATTTTCCAATAACTAGATATTGTTTAAACTTAGCCAATGTACGCATTACTGCTAGCATTTACTTATCATAAATGGATAACAACTCATTGTCATTAAGCTTTTGGATCTCAATGGCAACGGGCTTGCATACTCGGCAACTTAAAAAATACTCAAATTTCTTTAAAAAACATAAATTTTAAGCAACACAGCTACAAAATGTATCAAATGAGCCCATAAAATGTCGGAGAAGTGTTTTCTATTAGATTTGAATACAAATACAATACAAAATCGCATCATCATGTGAATGCAACAACCAACTGATAAGAAATATGAATTTATGATGATTGACATTGAAAAATATCATATCTATGCAAGTTACAATATACAATAAATTACATTTTCCTCTTCACCAATCTAGAGAAATATTGAGGAGAGGGTCTAGCGCCTCTACTAGTCCCCACACTTGGCTGCGTCTCCTAGAAAGCTATGACTCTGGCTCGATCTTGGAACTAGATGGTGGTGCTAGTGGCTCCTTTGTTGCATGTTGAAGATCACCTCCAAAGATGTCATCCAATCCAATATCTCCTTGGAGTCCTGCTAGTGCATCTCCCTCCATAGCCTCCCTCTTAAAAGAAGCAATCTCGTACTCTGTGAACGCAGGGTTTTCCTCTTCTTGCCCAGTCCACTCGATGTACGGATCTATCTCATCCAAATCAATGAGCTCCTCTGATGTGGCCTCCACTTTTCTTGTGCAAAGTCGAAGATTGTATTGTACAAAAACCAAGTCATTGAGCCGTTTTTGACTCAACTTGTTGTGCTTCTTCATGTGAATGGCCTCAAACAAACTGCAGTTGCGTTCATGTCTAGAAGCGCTACAAGGTTGAGATAGAATTCTGAGGGCTAGCTTTTGAAGATGCGGGGTATTCCCTCCCCAATCCTCCCATCAAGAACCTACAAACAAGATAATAAATTTTTTATTAGTAATTAATAAAATCAAATCTGTAACTAATAAGTAACTTGGTAAACATTCTAATTTTTATTACTTGGTGACTTCGTGGCTCTCCCTCAAATAGTTAACACCGAAGAAAAGAGCCTCCCCTAACATGTTTGTAACTTTATAGATCTAAAATGACGAGGCGCCTCATCTCAACATTTGGTATCCTCCTCTCAATACATGTTGAAAGGCCCTCTATAACCTCTCCGTTTACATCTGTGAAGCTGTAGGAGTAGAAATACTTGGGGTCAAGGTAGTACCTCTTTGCATGAATAGGTTGGTGGAGTTGATTGTTCCACCTCCGATCAATAATGTCCCAAAAGGGACCATATCTGACGATATCCCCCCTGTAATAGTTTTGGATAGACTCTTTGGCCCTATCCATGGCCTCATATATAAATCCCATGGGGTTTTGCTCCCCATCAACGAACTACAAAACCCTCACCAACGGCTTTGACACCTACACACAAATTAACATGTAAGGTTGCAAACTTACAATACATATTACAAATAAAGTAAAAAAGTGAAAAGTAAAACAATATATTTATAATTTAACAAATTAAAATAAAGGAATGAAATATAAATCGAAGTTTGAAATCAGACCTTGATGATCTCTATAGCTCTCACCTAATCAATTTTGCTTATGTCCTCCAAAAGAAGGTCAAGGCAATGAGTTGCACAAGGAGTCCAAAAGAGTGACGGATGTCTCTCCTGCAGTAGTCTCCCAGCCGCCACATATGCTGCTGCATTGTCAGTGACAACTTCTACAACATTCTGTACACCAACCTCTAATACAACCGTTTCTAACATAACACTCAAATTCTCTACATTTTTTAATATGTTAGAGGCATCAATAGACTTCAAAAACACCATCTCACTGTTTGAAGCCGCTAAAAAATTAACGAGGGTGCGATTCCTTCCATCCGTCCACCCATTTGAAAGAATGGTGCATCCAAATTTTTGCCATTGTTTCTTTTGCCCTTTTAGAATGGTAATGGCATCTGCAACTACACCCTCAAGCAATTTCTCACTCAAATCTTTTGGAGAGGGTGCCTTGTACCCTTTCCTGCAACTGTCAACGCTGTCACCAAGTACTCCAGTATGGGCTCTTTTCCACATTGAATGCCAGGTTGTAGTACCATAAATTTGCACAGGCTTTATCCGCTTCCTTGTGCATATCTTTGTTCCAGGTTGTACCTTCCAATGAAGGTTATGCTCCAAGTGTGTTCCTTGCCACAAAAAAGCTCTGTATGTCTTTGCTCGAACTGGATAAAGATGCGCCTCTTCCGGCTCTTCCGCTTCGTATGCGTGGACCACAAGTAGAGCCCACAATTGTTGCCACATCATCCTCTAAATCCTTTACCATTGCAGCCCCAGGTCTAATAGCTTGTGCTATGGCTGCCTGCACCCTTGCCTTCTCTAGTTTCTTCTCCTCTAGCTCTACTAGTCGTGCTCTCATCTCTCGCTTTGCCTCTTCCAACACATTGGGGCAGACCATAACATCTCGGCAAACAATATATGAAAGGTGATATTTCAAACGATTGATGCCTCCATTCATTTTTTTGCCACCGAAATTGCAAATAACTTCATTTTTAGTAGCTCCACGTACACCATACTTCCATGCTTTGGAACGGGCTTTCAGAGGAATAGTCCCTGCTAGTGATGTTGACTTAGATGCCGAACCTGATGACGAGCATGATGTCACTGTTAAGCTCTAATCTGCAACACAATGCACATTTAAAAAATTAAAAAAACATAAGCTTAATTTAATTTAAAAAAAAACGTGCCCGAATAACAAATTTGTGTTAAAAAAATACATACCTTTAGCTGTAAATGAGTATAAAAAAATCACAAGCATTCGATTTTACATTACATGTATTTAGAATCACAATATGAATCTATAAAACCTAAATAATATACACAAAATTTGAAAAAACTTCAAAGAATTTAAAAAAAAACCTACCTCCAAATGTAATTCTTCAAATTCTCTCTTCGAATTCACTCCAAAATCCACTCAACACAAGTAATACAAGCTCAAATGGTTGTGTGAGTGAAAATGAGGGAGTGGAGGGCCTTAAAAAGATCCAAAACTGCGTAAAAACAGTGTTTTTTCCCTTTGAAATCCGTGTTTCCGTGTATGACTGTGTATGGCGAGTTTTACCCATGAACTCGCTGAGTTGTGGCGAGTACTTGTTGAGTACTTGCCACAACTCGGTGAGTACTCGCCACAACTCGGCGAGTTTTTTTTGGACCTCTTTGGCGAGTTTTATGGCGAGTTACTTGTTTTGCATAGTTTTTGGCTAGTTTTTAATAACTCGGCGAGTTATATGCGAGTATTCCAACTATGATCCTAGGAACCCTCTCAGCTGAGTAAGTGTCTTCGGTTATGGTCATTCCTTAATTGTCTGAATCATGGGTCCATAGACTTTGACTCAATCTGCAAAGATATTATGTCATAAATATAGTAACCTAGGTGAGGGAAAAACAAACCTGTTTTCTTTTGTAAATAAACTATTAATCTTCATGACATTCGAACAATCTCATGGTGGGCTAAGGGCTCCTGCAAATTCTTGCTATAAACCAAGATATCATTAAAAAATACCAAAACAAGCTTCTTGAGGTAAGGATGAAATACCTTTTTTATGATAGCCTGGAAAGTTACTGGTGCGCAGGACTGAAAGGCATGACCAAAAATTCATAGTGTTCACGGTGTGTCCTAAATGCCATTGTGTGTGTCGTCAGATCTCATCCTAACCTGGTTGTAGCTAGATCTCAGGTAAATTTTGGAGAAGATAGTTACTCGACACAACTCATCAATCAACTTACCTACTTTGGGAATAGGAAATCGGCGTGTGTGTCGTCAGATCTCATCCTAATCTGGTTTTAGCTAGATCTCAGGTTAATTTTGGAGAAGATAATTACTGGATGCAACTCATCAATCAACTTATCTACTCTGGGAATAGGAAATTGGTTTTTTAGTCTCCTTATTTAGGGGACGATAATTAATGCACATGTGAAAAGAACCATCCTTCTTCCTAAGAAAGACCACTGATGCAGCAAATGGGCTCTTGCTTGGAACAATATGCCCCATGTCGAGTAGCCTTTGTACCACCTTTTCAATTTCATCCTTAAACAACTTGGGATTTGATAAAGGGTAATCCTTATAGGTTTTGTGCCCTTCCCAGCTTTGACATGCTCTTGACTCTTATCTGGTGGAAGACCCATAGGAAGGACACCAAAAGCCACTTGGTACTGCTGTAATATCTGTAGTTCTGGTTGGACATATGCTGTTGTTTCTGAACTAGCTGAAGCATGCAAGCCCTTTAAACTGTTATAATTGATTATACAACCTGGGTTGCTTTGACTGATCTGCTTTTGCCTTTTATGGTCTGATATGATGGAGAGCATATAGGTGGCTGAAATCCTCTAATTTCATGCTCTTTATCTTCGTGCTTAAGTTTCAAATACAACTCTTTCAATTCCACGTGTATTTCACAGAGTTCATGTAGCCACTGTATGACTAATATCACATCAGCATTGCCCAAAGGTATTCCATAAACATCAGATCTCATTCAATAAGATCCCATACTGAAGTTCACGCCCTCAACCTACTCTTTACAAGGTGTATTAGTCCCATCTGTAATGCTAACCTTAAAGGAGAACATGCATATATGTGTAAACCAAGTGCCGGAGCGAGTTTATGAGTGTTAGCGGAGTCATATCAATGCTATGATTCGTCTATCTTTAATCCATCCTTCTAGTTTCAAGGTAGGGCTTTTTATACAACTTTGATAGCAATGTGATGGTTAGTTGTCTCTCTTGATGATGTATGTATCCTTTAAAGGTGGCATACTCACATCAACCTGAGCATGTTCATCCCTGCTGCAACCTGACCCATCCAACATTTCAACCAAATGAATTTGTCCCTTAGCCATGCACCTGTTCCCTTGAGCACACTTCTCTTTGCATGAGAAATAACAGCCTTGCTTCCTTAAATCTTCCCCAGCTGCTTTATCACTTATCAGCACTCATTCCAGCATTTGGCGGCCTCTTCATGTCTATATTTGGTGTTGTTCTATTTGAGCTAGGCTGGTTCTTAGGAAGTATAACTTTGCTGGCTTTGTGTCTATATTTGGTGTTGTTCTATTTGAACTAGGGTGGTTCTTAGGAAGTATAACTTTGCTGGCTTCGTGTCTTGTTTTTGAGCATTTTTTCAAATGATCTAGCTTGTGCAATAGCTCCATCCAAGTTAGCTGGTTTAAGAGCTTCAACATATCCCCTTAATTCATCATTAAGATTATTGACAAACATGCAGGCTTGTCTACTTGTTGGGATAGCACGAACCCACATGCAAAATTTTCGAAAATTTCATCAATAATGATCAATAAAACCTTGCATGTTCTGATGTCAATTCCTCAACTCTATGTAGTGGTCATCGTACCAGTTAAGGATTTCATCCTGTAGACCATGCTGGACATCCACATCATAATGATGCCACCAATCATATGCAGTCCTCTCCAAGTGTAGGGATGCAATCTGCTTTTTCTCCAAATCAGCCATCAGATTCATGTTAAACTAATCCTCAAGTTTATGGATGCACATGTGTGGCTCAATTTTCTCTGATCCATCAACTATGGGGCTGTCAATTTTTGTCATCAGAGGTCGGTTTTCATCTCTAGGATAATTATTTCTTCTTTTGGGCCCATATCCATCAACTCTTCTCATATCCCACTTTGTCTGAAAGTCATAATTTGATCTGAAGTCATCATCATTGTCCCTGTATGCTCTCCATAACCTTCTTATAGGGTTTTCATTAAAGTCTATTGCCTCTCTTCTTGGATTCTGTTGTCTAGGAGGAGACCGTCACTGCAGAATTGAAGGCTCCCTTCGAGACCCAGTCTTATAGTTATGCACTGTTTCAGCCCTGCGCGAGGAGTGATGTGATGAAAGCTGTCTACTGGCCATGTTGTTCGGTAGTTGTTGCATGGTCGGAGTTGTTTCCCTAACATCCCTACTCATATTGTTTCCGTTTTCAGCCAAAGATTGCAATTTTCTTCCATTGCATGTTTGAACTCATTTCTATCTCCTTTTTCAGACCCCATTCTAGAAATACTGTTACAACTTCATAGGCTGGCAGAATCACTGCTCTGACACCACTGTTACGAGCCAAACTAAATTCTGAAACTCTGAAACAATTTTTAAATGAAAAATTGCCTAAAAACTGAAATATTATTTTTCATATCTCAGAATAAAATCTTTATTAAGCAGAATAAAGACACTGATCTGATTATAACCAATAATCAAAACAGCCCAAGCTCGAAGGCAAGCCACTGCCATATTTGAAACCAATTTTTGATTAAATGCAAAATTGCATAATTTCATTCCAAATAATCATGTCCTTATTACAATATGCCTTGCCATATTTATAGGCAAGGAAATCACCTCCAAAAATAACAAACATCTGCTTCTTAACGAAGCAATCTAAAAATACCTAACCTTTGCTTCACCACAAAGCAATCTAAAAGTAAGTATTATTTCCTCAATCATAAAGCAATCTAAAACTTCCTATAGCCAAAGTATTGAGCCTTTGCATGGCTTTATTTGATCTTATAGACGATTTATCTCTTAATAACACAACTATCTAAAGTAGCACAAACTCTATTGTTATCCTTTTTATTTGCATGGATATTATCTATGATTCTATATCCTTTAACCTGATCTGATTTGGATGGGGCCATGTTTTGGACACCTGACAACTGTTAGACAAATTGCCTTTGCCAATTTTGGCTGTCTGAACGGTAATGTGGACAGTACCATGAATAATTCGCATTCCAAGGAAGATTTTTTAGACCTGCAGGTTCTACATGGAGTTTCAACTAATGTAGGAGTTTAAATCTCCTTGCCTTCAAAGGGTTTTTCTCACCAATAAATAACTACACAGAGTATTTGCAGCCAGATACATGGAATTGAGACATTGTGATCCGAGTTGTGAGACGTTTTATCGTTGTTTCAGATACAGTTACAGGAGAATGATGGTATTATTGCCGATTTTCAGGCAATAATTGCTAAACTTGAACAGATTCAAGCCACCCCTGCTGATTCCCCATGCTTTCTGCAGCTTAATTATGTGGTTTCAGAAATTAAGAACGAGCAATCAGAGATAATCATTCAACACGAGCACCTTAAAAATGAAACCACAACCCAACAACAATCAACTCAAAAATAGGTTGAGGAATAAAATTCGTGGGTGCAAGTGGTTAAAGGGAAGAAGATACCTCCATTTGTTGAGATGGCTGTCCAAGCAAGGTTTGAAGAAGAAAAGGCATGACAAACCAAGGCACTCAACCTTTGTGTTTGTGGACTCGCTAAGCTAGCTGATCCCTTATAGGAAGGTCACACATTCTTGCATGAATCTTTAGACTAAAAGGTTATCTCTCTTAACAGAACTTGGGCATTGATAAACAACACCCTTGTTATCCAATAACGAACTACAAAAGAGCGTTTGCAACATTGTAAGACAAAAAGGAAGCTCTTCTCCCTTCCTCAAAAATTTTATTTAGATACAAATCCCACACGACTCAAGGTAGTGGAACTTCAAAAAGGTTGTATTTAGTTCGTAGCTGCCAAAAAAGAAAACAAATGGGCTGTTATATGAGATTGTAGGGTAATTATTCGTGATTCAACCCCCCCTCCCCTCCGCCTCCTCTCACCCACAATGGTTATTTCATGGACCATTAACATGAGGATGACCTTGGGTCTTAGTAGGCAATGGTGATATCTCCATTGCTTGTTGGAATCTCAATGGTACCTTATGGTCTTCCCTAGGTACCTTTCAGGATGTTGCTTCACAAGTTATCTTTTTTATTAAGACGCATAAGAGCTCTGAGTGGACCCTCTCTCCAGTCACAAGTTATGCTTGGGTCTTGGCTTGTTTGTGCGAGACACGTAGATTTGGTGATGTTTGTGGTTCAGGTGGAGTGGCTTGCCTCATTGATGACAGTGTCAGGTTCAAAGTCTTGTTGGTAGCTTTTGATGTCAATTCCAGATACACGTGGTTACACATTCAGAGGGGTCCAACTTCTCTCTGTGATGTTTTCATTGTAGTATGCTACTTCCCCCTCATCTGTTAGAAAATGCGGAGAGAGAGAATAAGGAAAGAGTAGAATGTATAGTAACCAAAATATACACATTATTCATTGTGTGTCTGTCCTTTTATCATGTGAGATGGTTACAAAATGGTTTGAAGCGGTTATAACCGTTTATTAGTTAATACTTAACTAATATTAACTAAATGCTAATTATAAGCCACATATTAAACCTTATATTCTAATAACCCCTCTTAAGGTTTACACTATAGAACATACTAACATAACTAAAGAAGATCACACATTCTTCAAAAGCTGCTTTGACCACAGTGCTTTGACCATGTAGAACTCCATCAAGCTGCCTCCCTGACCCTCATAAAGGTGTAGTTACCAAGTTGAATTTCCGAGTTCCTAGATTCCATCTCTTCGAACTCCTGAATTACAAAATCTCCCAAATTGTTGGACAACCATCCATACTTAGCTACTCTCACAGTGCTCAATCAAGTTGTCTCATGACCCTCGTAAGGGTAAATTCCTGAGATCCACAGATTCTCGAACTATCTGAGCAACTATCCATGCTGAGTTTTACCTACATTGAATCCCTTACTGTCTTCAAAGTGTGAGGCTTCTTTTAAAATACGTATTCTCTATCAGTGAGTTCTTCATCACTTTTAGCATCCAATAGATTTTCAGCAATGGCTACATTAAATTAATTTGGTTTGTCTTGGAATTTTCCCATAATGGCCACATTAAATTCATTTAGTTTGTCTTGGAATTTTCCCTTCACTTTTTCCCTCACAATCTCATCCATCTCTTGAAGAATATTTCTTTCAACAACTTGATAATGTACACAATTCTTTATCATTGTCTCCAAGCCAATTCTTGAATAATTTGCCTTGTCACAAAATTCAAGATTCACAGTCTAGTCAGGGCCAAATGAAATGCCCTTAAACGATTTCCTCTTGTCACATATAGCAGTTTTACCGAGTTTGGGACTGTTATAGGAAAAATGTTCCTGTGCCCTTGATATTTGAAGAATACAACTGAAAACATGCCCTATGAAAGTTGCGACTGGTTGCTGATAATTCCCTCGAAATTCTGTTCACGATTTAACCTCAACGCTTTGTAGATAGACATGTAATATACATAATGGGTGTGCCCTAGCTCGTGATTTGGGACAATAGACATGATTATCATGCATGCCCTAGTTTGTGATTCATGACAACAGACAAGATTTGCAACAACAATCTACTATTCATGACTGTTTGCTTGTTCTTTAATATCGTTTCAGAGTCTTTTATTCTTTGATCTCGTTTTGGTCTTTCCAGCCCTCACAATTTTATCCTCTTACAAATCGCAGCTGAACTTTTGAGCTTTCTAGTGCTCGTAATGGTGGAAATGGGATTTGCGAATAGGTTATTCCTGAAAAAACGTGAGCAGTTATTTCTTCAAAAATGCAGCACTGTTAGTGACTTTATTCTATTCTTTACTTTGCCCTTCGAAGAAGCCCTAGTTGACCCACAAAAATATTCTGAATGTTCTTCCTTCTTTTTCTCCTTGCTTGCCCCCCTTGATACCAATGTTAGAAAATTCGGAGAGAGAGAATAAAGAAAGAATAGAATGCACAAAGAATGAATGAAGAGTAACTAGAATGCACACATTATTCATTGTGTGCCCGTCTTTTTATTATGTGAGAGATGGTTACAAAATGGTCGAAGTGGTTACAACCATTTATTAGTTAATGCTTAACTAATATTAACTAAATGCTAATTATAAGCCACATATTAAGATTTATATTCTAATAGCATCAATGGCCCATACCTTGACCTTTATCCGAAAATCTCCCAGGTTTCCTCAATGGGCGATGTTACTCTTTTTGGCGACTTCAATGCCTTTATAGGGACCCACTAGAAACATATTCATGACTTTGCTCAAGCGGAGTTATGCCTTCATGAGCTGGATCTTGAAGACTTTGATTTACAAAGAGAATCCACGAATGGAAGTACCCCGATCACAATCTATGAGAGACACCTTTTCTAGATTCCCCTTCTAGAGAAGGGAATCATAGAGTCTCCACATTCTCAACAAGCCTCCTTATTTCCCTGACTCTAGTAGATTCACTTGTTTTCAGGGTGGGGGGAGTGTAATGGATTATGTTCTCCCTTTGAGATCCCTTATCCCCCATATTCGAGTGTTCCTTATTTCCCATCAACTCCCACTTATGGACAACCATGCTGCCTTGACTTTCACCCTCCTTGCTGCTTCTCACTCTCAGCCCTCACTACCTCCCAACACTTGCCACACCCCTGCTTACTTTGATGATGAGTATATGATTGACTGTGTTTCCAGGCTCTCCCAACTTATATTTGGATGGTGTTCCCTTGCTCTTCCCATTGCAGAGTCCATGTATGGGTTCTTATGTCACGCCCACTAGGACGTAGCCCTTACTTCTGCCCCACAATATGCACTGGTCTAGCTTGCCTTGTCTTCATGGGTCTTGACCTATGAACCGTTGGTACGACAATAGTGTAAATTGTTAGGACTAGCCTAGGTGCTTAATTCACCATGGGTGGATTAAATGAATAAATGTAATAGTAAAAAATTCTTTATTTTTACTTGCATCTTGTTGTTAGTTGTCTGTCCCTATGTTTGTGGGATGCTGCTCTAATGTTGGGAATAATATTCCCAGATGGTTTTAGGGGCAATTAGGGGCAATCCTCTATTATGAGTGATTTAACAACTTTAGGCTTTTTATCCACTTCTCGAGGATATGGATATGGCTATACAATGTCTGTAAACATTGCAACTCTCACCATTCTCTGTAACCACTTTTTGATGGTCAATAAAGTTCTCCTATTTTTGTTTTAAGAGTTGATATCAGAGCACACATTCTGAACCTGTAGGTGGAGTGTAGGAAGTTGCAGAAGGTTCTAGGAGGTTGTTTGTAGAAGCTTGAGCAAGGAGGAACCAGATTTGCCCCTTGCCTCTTCACAGCCTGTTCTTGTCTCTATGCCCCCTATTTGCTGCACAATATTGGCAACAACACTAGCAAAAGTTGCAGTTTAAGTTCAGAAGGAATTGTTTCACATTGAGGCACATTTCACGAGTTTTTAAATTTTGAATTTGTGGAGCATAGAGTTAGAAACTTCTTCTAAATTTGGTGGACCTCCAAGTCTGAAGGTACTGCTGCCCTGCCATAGGGAGATCAAGCTCTTTTGTGAAATCATTGCCTGTGGTCCAAGCTGGGCATGGTGGAAGATTGATCTCAATTTTGCAAAGAAACGATCTGACATTTTTTTTTGCTTGGGGGTTGTTTGTGATCTGCGAAGGAATCCCAAGATCTTTGAGCTCCCTTTGCCCACGTCATGACCCATCTTGGAGCTTTCCTCTCACTGATTGAAGACCTGTATTAAATCCATGACGGGTGATTCCCTTCCGAGCTCAAAGCGGGTCCCTCTAGCTCCACAAAAACAGCTGTTGCTCCTGTTTGCAGAGCTGTTCGAAGCGGAGGACAAGATAAAATAGCGACCAAGTAAAAAAAAAGCGAAAAAGATGGAACCCTAATACACATTATGCAACCTCACATACACATCTGGCGTTGAGGTCGGTACGGTTTTTTTTTTTTTTAATTTGCAATTTTCTATTGAAAGATAAATAGAAATTCATCTATTTCATTGCACAATCCACAGGCTCACTCGCCTGATTAGGAGGACGGTCTTGCTGTTGTGAGGGTGCAAGTTGAAATTTCACCTCGGTCGTGCCTTTTTGTTTTTAAAAAACAATTTGTTTTAAAGCTTATGTTTAAATAAAAGAGGCATCATATAGGTTATTGCACAAGCTAGCCGTCCAAGTGGCTGGCTTATAGTTTGTAAGGAGTGAGGCAAGGTGGAGGTCCAAAGATTGACCTCCACCCCCCTCTTCATCTATAAGCCTTTCAAAGGCTTTTCAAAAACATAGCGGGCCTATTAAACATAAGCAGCACCACCAATTCTAGAGACCCTCTAAGCATTTTAGACCCTAGACACAATTTTTATTTTTGCAAAATTAAAAATTTAGAAAATTTGTAAGAACAAAAAGAGGCCAAAGAGCCCACTGTTGTTTTATTTTCACTCTTTGCAAGCATATTTTGTATGGAAAAATTTAGAAAACATTGTAATTTTTTCCAGCGTAAGGGGGGTATCTGGAATTGTTAGGGCCACAACCCGTAAAACAAAGAAAAATTTAAAAAATTTCTACTGTAAGGGGGGTTTATTTTGCAAACACAAACTACATTTTGCCCAAATTATCAGTTTTCTGCTAGCGTGGACTTGATACCGAAACCACCCATTACTCGCAGTCTCCATAATGGCTGCCCAAGTTGCTCCAAAATTCTTTCTGCCTGATTCACAGCTCCTTAGGGGTGACAACTATGCTGCGTAGAAAACAAATATAAGAGCTTAATTGGAATGTAAAGACATTTGGCCAATAGCAGATGGTTCCTTGACACGACCTGAAGCCGATGTTAATCAACAAAGGTTGGTTTATAGGGCCAATCAGAACACAAAATCAATCATCTCATTTGGAGTGTCCTATGAGGTGCAACCCACATCTGTGATGCAAAAACAACTAAGGAAAGCTTGTGATAAACTGAATATTGTCTGAGCTAAGAACAAAAACACAATTCTTCACCTCCAAAGCCAACTTCACTGTCTCAAACTCAAACCAAATGAGAAACTTGAATCCTTTTTAAGGCTTTTTGCAACATTGAGGGCTTCACTTCTTGCCTTGGAAGAGGTAGTGGCAAATGACTCTCTTGCACCCATTGTCTTGAGAGCATTTCTGTCATACAAATTTTTTGTGACTTGATTAAATGTGAGAGTTTTGATGTTTCTAGAGTCCATGAAATCGTAAAAATGATTTAAGGGATTAACCGTGTCCAAATTTTAGAACGACGGGTTTCAATATTTTATGCTGTCTTGATGATTGTTCAAGAAAGATATGGATATATTGTCTCTGCACAAAAGACAAAGCCTTGGCTAATTTCAAGAAATTCAAAGTTGCTATTGAATCCGAAATTGGTCGTAAAATCAAAACACTCCGCTCAGATTGAGGGGGGTAATACAACAGTAATGAGTTCAAAGCATTTTTGGAAACTCATGGAATTCATTGTTAAATGGGTCCTCCATATACACCACAACAAAATGGTGTTATTGAACAGAGAAATCGTAATATCATGGAAATGGTGTGATTTATGATTGATGATTTGAGGTTGACAAAAATATATTGGGCTGAAGTAGCTAAAATGGCAGTATATCTGCTAAACAGAGTTCCCACTACAACTCTTGATGGGGTAACACCACAAGAAGCATGGTCAAGGCGAAAGCCATCAATTGCTCATCTCAACGTTTTTGGATGTAAAACAAGTATGCACATTCCTAAGAAGAAGAGAACTAAATTGGACATGAAAGCAAAAAAGTATATCTTCTTAGGGTACAATAAAGTGGCACTTGGCTACAGACTGATGGATCTAAAAACCAGAAAGGTACACACTAGCAGGGATGTTGTGTTTTTTGAGAAGAAAGAAGCAGAGGCTTCTTCCACAAGCTCACCTGATGAACATATCAGTCTTGTTGTGAAAGAAAAAGATGGCAATCCCTTTGATGAGGACAATGATGATGGAGAGGATGTTGAAGAACCACCACCCATTGGAACCACTCTATGTATGCCCAAGTGGTATACACGTATGCTACAAGATTGATGTAGGGGCATCTTGGGACATAAGCAAAAACTTGCACTGGAGAAGGGAGATGTGCACAAAAATCAGAGGACGCACGGGAGAAAAGGAAGGAGAGCACAAAGAGATGTGCGCAGCGATGGGAGTACCATTGCAACGAGGAAGGTGTTGTTTCAAAGGCAACCTAGCAGAGTAGCTGCAGGAAAGGTTGCTAGAGTGCACATGAAACATGATGCACTAGACTAAGCGTGTAGGAGAATGCGTTGAAGAAAAGTAGTGCTAGGAAGACCACAAGGAGAGAACACTACAAAATGAGAAGCTGCCTATGATGGAAGATGGATTGCCTGAAGGCATGAAGTTGACAAGTGCGAAGGGAGAAAGAAGAGTGCGAGGATCTCGGAGGAGGCCGTATCACAAGGCAAGGGTACAACAGAAGCGCGAAAGACAATTCTCGAAAAGATAAGGATGCAGTAATTGCCGGCAGCGAAAATGACAGTTAAAATGGATTTGCTGATCTCGTGGGTGATGGTGACCAAATGATAAAATGACCAACAAGGAGGATCCATCCACTAGGAGATGTGGCGTAAAGGGATTGGCTAAAAGAGGAGTACGCGGATAAGCTCATTAACAAGCTTAGTTCAAATTTGAAGTCTGAGTGGGAAAGATAGAGGACCCAACACAGAAGAGAGAGAAGTAGGAAGGTTTGGGCGTATGGCTATAAAAGGTAGAGGAGATCACCAAGTCGTGGTTGGTGTGGAAAGGCAGAAGAGTGGTGGTTAAGCCCACAAAGGGGTCGAGTTGGTTGACCAAGGGATGAGGAGAGTTAGTCGGCCAGAGGGACCGATTAGAGAGGTCGGGATTGGTCATCGAGCCGAGAGAGTGAGGTGAGATGAGCTTGGTTTAGCCAATAAGGCACCAACAATTGTATATCCCTTAGAGGGAAAACATTGTAGATACTGTATGGCCATTAGAATAATATGGAACATAAATAGTTCCAAATCCGATTTTGTTGAACTTTGTAGGTAGGCTCGGGGAGTACCCGGTAGAGTCCACCGCTTATCAAGTGGTATCAGAGTAGGCTACTTTCTTACAAATGAAGCTGACAGATCGCCGAATGTGAGGTAGCTAGCACGGAAGATTGTGTTCTCCACTGTGATAAGTGGGTAGAGAATGTAAGTGAAGACAATGTGATGATTGGTGAGATGATGCTAAGGAAGGGAGATGTGTCGGATGTGGCATCCATGAAGAAGCTCAAGGTAATCATGGAGGAGCTTTAGGGACTTTGAGAGGTGCAAACCCTATAAGAATGCATAGAAGAAAATCGCCCAAGGAAGAAAGGTCTTGTGACCAGGGGTGGTGAGGAGGTGAAGAAAGTGAAGGACTCGATAGAGAGTTAAGGGCGTGATGGAAAGAATGCACAAAGGATGTTAGGAAAACACCCAAAGAAGGCATGCATGGAGGCACAATCAGAGGTTGCGCGGAAGGAGCACAATAGAGGAGAAGAATCCAGTGTGAGAGCTCTGCCAAAGGAAGATGGTTCAGCTGTGTGAGTACCACAAAAGGATGTGCAAGTGAAGGCACATCAAACAACAACGCATGAGAGTATCACGCTGGCAAAGGAGGTTGCTTAGGAAGAAAGAGAGATGGTTGGTGAAGACCATGAGCATATGAAGGTATGCACAGAACCACGAAAGGAGACCACGGCGATGGAAGAAGAAAGGAAGGAAGAAAGTTCGCGCAAGAAAAGGAGGCGCACAAAATACATAGGAGATGCATGGGAAAGCATCTCGAAGGAACAAGAAATGGGGCGCGCCGTAGAGAGTGTAAAGGAAGAGTACTTGGTAGAAAGGAGAAGCACAATAGGATGCGCGGAGAAGCAAACTCTAAGAGGAGTAGAGGAGCGCAAAGATGAGGTTGCGTGCAACAATGGGAGCACCATTGCAGGGGGAGCCGGGCAATTTGGGGAGATTGTGAGAGTACACATGAAAAAGGGCGTACTCGGTAAGGAGATCCAATATGATCTTGAAAGGAGGCATGCACAAGGGCGGAGGAGCGCAGAGAGCACACAAGAGAAAGTGGTGACAATTGTTCAGAGAAGCTGCAGGAGAATGCAGAGGAAGAAGTTGAGATTGAGAGAGGTTGGGAACGGTCTGACCCAGAAGAAATTTCCTTGAAGGCAACAAATACAGAGCAACTAAAGATAGTTGCTGAAGTGCACTTGGAAAGAGGCGCACAAGGAAGAGAAGAAATCAATTGAGATCTCAAGGAGTCATCTTGTGGAGAGGCTCCAAAAGACTTGCGCAAGAAGTAGAAGGAGCAAATAGAAGGGAAAGAGAATGTGGCGCAATCAAGTTGCCACAACAAGAGGGAGGAGAGAGCAAAAGGGATGTTAACAGGAGTGCGATCTAACAGAGCCTGAGAGGTGAGGGAGAGAAGAAGCCCTCAAGAAGTCCTCAGGACAAGGAGGATGCGAAGGCGCAAAGAGTTGCGTTAGGAGAAACACGTGTAGAGGGATGTTTGCACAAGGGGTCGCGACAAAGGAGTGACCAAAGAGCAAAGAAGAGGTGTGGAGTTAAGGCAGGTTGAAGAGGCCTAAATAAGGAAGGGAAAACGGAGAAGCAACACGTAGAGAACAAAGGTGTGGGAAAGGAAAGAGTTGTGGTGAAAGGGCGACAAAGGAAAGAGGAGAAGATGGCATAAAGGCCATGGAGAAGAAGAGTAGAAGACAAGGAAAGAAGTGTGCACAGAGATGCGTAGAAGAAAGGAGAAGTCCAATGGTAGGAGTGGACCACAGAAGAGGACAAGAGCGAGGACAAACTCGTGCAAAATAGAGATGGAGAGGGAAGACTCACAAGGCAGGAGATTCAAAGGAGAAGCCTTAAGAGGATAAGGCAAAGAAACAAAGACTTGGGCAGTGGAAGAGCGACCAGAAATTTGATAAGGATTAGGGAGAAGGATCCACCTAGAGAAGAGAATCCATAGGCAGAAGGTACTCACAAGAAGATGTGAGAAGGCACTGCGGAGTCACCAAGAAGTGGCCAAGGATTGGAAGAGGTGGATGAAGAAGCGCAGGGAAGGATGGCTTGTTGGATACAAGAATTGGGACAAGTTGTCCAAAGGGTGATTCTATCACTCACATCCGCTTGAGGAGGACCTCAAGTTTGTAAGTACCCCGGGTGTTTGATGTAGGGGCATCTTGGGACTTAGCCAAAAACTACACTGGAAAAGGGAGATGCACACAAGAATCAAAGGACGTGTAGGAGAAAATGAAGGAGAGTGCAAAGAAATGTGCGCAATGATGGGAATACCATTGCAATGAGGAAGGTATTGTCTCAAAGGCAACCTAGCAGAGTAGCCGCAGGAAAGGTTGCTAGAGTGTGCATGAAACAAGGTGCACCATAAGAAAGAAGTGTAGAAGAAATTTGTCGAAGAAAAGTAGTGCCAAGAAAAGCACAAGGAGCGCAACAGGTATAATGAGAAGATGTCCAAGACAGAGAGACAGATAGCTTGAAGGCATTAAGCATTCAAATGCGAAGGGAGAATAGAAGAGCACAAGGATCTCGGAGGAGAATGAAGCATAAGGCGAGGGCGCAATAGAAGTGCAAAAGATGAGGCCCGAAAAGATAAGGACGTAGTAACAACTGGCAGAGGAAAGGACGAACATAACGGATTTGTGGGTCATGGGTGATGGTGACCATATGATAGAACAACCAATAAGGAGGATCCAACCACCTGGAGACATGGTACAAAGGGATTGGAATAAAGAAAAGTATGCAGATAAGCTAATTAAAGAGCTTAGTTCAAATTTGAAGTCCGAGTAGGAAATACGGAGGAGCCAACACTGAAGAGAGGGAAGCGGGAAAAGGTTCGGGCAAAACGTGGCTATAAAAGGTAGAGGAGACCATCAAGTTATGGTTTGGGTTGGAAAGGCAAAAGAGTGGTGGTTAAGGCCACAAAGAGGTCGAGTTGGTCGACCAAGGATCGAGGAGAGTTAGTCAGCCAAAGGGACCGAGTAGAGAGGTCGGGATCGGCCATTGAGCCGAGAGAGTGAGGTGAGATGAGCCTGGTTTAGCCCATGAGGCACTTGCAGTTTTATACCCCTTAGAGGGAAAATATTGTAGATGCCATATGGCCATTAGAGGTAATAGATGGAACATAAATAGTTCCAAATCCGCTGTGTTGAACTTTGTAGGTAGGCTCGGGGAGTACCCGGTGGAGCCCATCGCCTATCACAAATGCAAAATTGGATTGTGACCCAGACACATCCATTGCTGGACCAAGGACTCACAGTATGACTCGTGAAGAGTTCTATTTGGCCTTAATGAGTACGGTTGTTGAATCTGTTGAGCTCTCTACAGTTCAAGAAGGCCTACAATCAAAACCTTGGAAAGATGCTATGGATGTAAAGTATAAGTCACTAATGAAGAATAACACATGATAGCTTACAAATCTTCCACCAGGGAAGAAGCCGATTGGATGCAAATGGATTTTCAACACAAAGTACAAAGCAAATGGAAATATTGATAAATAAAAGGCTAAGATGGTAGAAAAGGGGTATACTTAGAAAGAAGACATTGACTATGAGGAGACTTTTGCTCCCACAATATCAAAACTATCAAGATAATTTTTTCTCTAGCTGCACAATTTGGTTGGAAAATCCACCAAATGATTGTGAAAAGTGCTTTTTTTGATGGATATTTGTAGGAAGAAGTCTACATGACTTGACTAGAAAGTTTTGTCATACTGGAAAAGAGGAAAAGGTGTGCAGACTCATCAAGTCACTATATGGTCTCAAATAGGCTCCCAGGGCATGGTACATAAAAATTGATGAGCATATTGTACATCATGGATTTAATCGAAGTCCATACGATCCTAATCTCTACCTTAAACAACAAGGGGGGAGATGGTGATTGTTGCGGTTTATGTCAATGATCTAGTCATCATTGGCAATTTAGTGAAGGTGATTGAGTCAACAAAGAAAGATCTAAATTGATTCATTCAACATGATAGATCTTGGGCTTCTGCATTATTGTCTTGGTTTGGAAGTTTGACAAAGAGAAAATCACATTTTTGTGTCATAGTTGAAATATGCCAAGACAACACTTGAGAAGTTTTGTATGATGGATTGTAAGCCAATTGCCACACCTATGTAGATAAGACTTCAGTTGTCTCGAATAGATCTATCACCTCAAGAAAATGCAACTCTCTATCGGCAATTAATTGGGAGTTTCATCTACTTGGGGTGCACTAGGCTAGACATTAATTACGCCATCAACTATATTTCATGGTTTATGCAAGAACCCAAGATTTGTCATTGGAAAGTAGCTAAGAGGATATTCAAGTACATTAGAGGAACTATGGACTTTGGCCTATACTACAAGAAGAATGATAACTTTTTCTTAGTAAGATATTCAAATTTAGATCATACATGGAACATAGATTATAAGAAATCCACTTTAGGGTTTGTATTCTTTTTGGGATCTTGACCATTATCGCGGGGGAGTAAGAAGCGAAATTGTGTTTCAAGGTCCTCCACAAAATTAGGATATTGCACAACAGGAGCTGTCTATTAAGTGATATGGCTTTGATGTATACTCGAAGGATTGGGTGTACCCTAGAAACATTCGACTATCCTACATGTTGATAATGAAGGATTAGTAAACTTTGTTCCCAATCCTATGTTTCATGATCGTACAAAACACATTGAGGTTGCAAGTACATTTCATTCGTGAACATGTCCAATTCAACAACATCCAACTCCAACATTGCCTGATAAATCGACAACATGCCGAGGTCTTGACAAAGCCACTTTCGAAGGACAAATTTGAGGGCTTCGAATAATTTCTTTCCTGTTCACTTGAGACCGTGCTGAAATAAGGGGGGAATGTTAGAACTAGCCTAGGTGCTTAATTCACCATGGGTGGATTAAATGAATAAATGTAATAGTTTAAATTTTTTATTTTTACTTGCAACTTGTTGTTAGCGTGTTAGTTGTCTATCCCTGTGTTTGTGGGATGTTGCTCTAATGTTGGGAATGGTATTCTTGGATGGTATTAGGGGCAGTTAGGAGAATCCTCAATTATGAGTGATTTGCTAACTTCAGGCTTTTTGATCCACTTTCTGTGAATATGGTTGTGGCTGTATAATGTCTATAAACATTGCAGCTCTCACCAATTTTTGTAATCACCTTTTGATGATCAATAAAGTTCTCTTGTTTTTGTGTTAAGATTAATCCCTGCATCAAAGACTTCAAATTTCACTAGCCATGACCTTTGTTGTCCTCTTTGATGAAACACAAGTTTTTAACGTCTATAGGACTTGCTCTCCTTGCTTCCTTCCACCATTCCAAAAAAGTTTGGTGCACTCCCCTCCCAAGGAAACCCTCACCCTCAAAATGGGTTTCCCATGTAGGCTGCCTTTACCGCATTATAGAGCGGCTTGTTATTATTGTTTCCACTTTGTTGGGTTTCAGAATGGAACATGGATAAAAACCACAATCAGGGAACAAACATGTCCCTCGTCTTTAATGGGAGAGGTTCCCTTATTGAAAGCAGGAAAAACAAATGTACAAATATACAACTCTCAATGTTTGAACCCCGATATTTTGGAATGTTTTCATACTTAAAAGATTATCAATACGAAGGATTGGAAGAGAAGAGAGATGGAGGAAGGAAGAAAACGACAATTTTTTCAAGAGATATCAGTAGCAGTATATATCCTCACTCACATTGAACCAAGAAAATATAGAAAAAGATCAATCACTTTACCATTGATGCGAATCTGTAGACACAAAGTTCTAAAGATTACACAGACAAGAACACAGTTTCTTTTGAATGCAAAGACAAATGATCTATTGAATCGAGCAAGGAGAGAGAGAGATAACAGAAGAAATGAGAAAGAAAGCTTCTGTATTGAATTACTTCCAAATTTACAACGTTCCTAGAGAAACCAAAATCCTTTTCCCATGGCCAAAACATGTTCTTATAACAATTCGTTTACATCCATACTTTGTCCCCAAGAAAAGAATATCCAAAAGGAATAATGTTTGTTGTAGATCCGTTTTTGGAAAGTGACATGGAACAAACGCGCTCATGAAAACCAGAGGTTCAAAAAGGCGAATATTTCATCATTTCGAGCATGATTACTTTATCAGGGGACATATCATGATTTTCTTCTTCATGTGGTCATGCCATTTCCACCTTTAACCACTTTCATAGCACTCAAGTGCTTACTGGTAAGCTTTCCCCCTTTTTCATTGCGTATGCTTGATAAACTCTATTTTTTGATAATCAAACTTTACATCTCTTTAAACTTATCAATTTGGCTCCACAACAAACCAAAAATGCATCTCATGAATAAACGACAAGGAAATAGAGAGAGAAGAACGAAGAATGGTTCACATTTGTATCCTTTGGAGCTCTGGTTCGTTAATGGCGTCAAAAACCAGATGAGTGCGTTTTGGCCACTCTTTCCCGCTGTCCTGATTTCATTCTTCAATACATGGCATCACCTGATTGGTTGCGGGGATGTGCTTCACTTTTATACTTTATCTATTTTGAAAAGGGGAAAATTCCAACTTTTCCCCCGAAAGTTCATGCCCCCGCCGTTGACTTTTCAACGTAGGCCACATGTCCCTTTTTGATTTGCTGCGGGCCTCAACTCAAAATTTATCCCTTTGCATGAGCGGGGCCACAGGTCATTTTAGAACTTTTCGCCCTTTCGCCATAATGCCTTAGAGAATAAAATGGATCCATCGCCCCGAACTTCCGCCAAAACTGCTCCAGCCAATCAGGGACCCACGGGGATGCGGGGCAAATCTGACATTTTTTCCAAAATCACCAAAAGTGATAAGTTCAAAAAGGAACCTGTCCGGCCGCATGCAATGAGAAGTAAACACGTAGCTTCGCCTTTTGAGAAAGAATTTGACGGGGAAAAGAACGTAGAAAATTGCAGAAAACAGGAAAACGCCATTTTTGCACCCGATGGAGATTCTCTTTCTACACAAGGTTAATATGCGAAGAATGCAAGTTTCCACGTCCTTCAAATGCATAAAATAAGATCATAAACCCCCTCCCAGCCATGAGAAATAGATAGAACGTTATAATGGCCGCAGACTGAGGAAATGCATAAAACGTCGTGGGGGGATCAAAACGAGCACTTGAGGGGCTCGAAACACGAATTCCTCCATGGCAAGACTTCAATTTTCACGAAATTGGATTTCAAAAAGGGGGTAAAATTGAGGGGACAACACACTTCACCACCATATTCTATTGTTTTCTTTGGTAGTGCAATGAATAGGGCTATTTAGAAGTTATGTACCAACAAGTAGTGGATTGCGAGAGCCTTTGGGCTGAATTTCTCAAATATGGCATTGCTTTCCTTTCCTCATTAATCGAGCTCTTTAATGGGGCTATTTGCTTCCTTGTTCTTATGCCCAACACAATATCCATCTCATTCATATGTCAAGGGACAACTCTAACCCTAAACTACAAGACCATTATGATTGGACATAGAATTGTCAAACTTTATGCCACGGTGTTAGACATGCAGCTTTTAGAGCACTTGGAGAGAGGTAATCTAAAAGTAGGGGGTAAGTTGTTTATAGGAGATAATAGTAGACTATTGATTGCGTGGGGAGGCTCTTCATTGGTCTTCCATAATCTTATGTTATTTTGTGGACTTTTGGAAGCCATTTGGCTCAGTTTCGAGACACCTGTTTTTCCAAAATTCGCGTGATGTAAGGATTCCAAATTATCTGATTACCACTACATGGAGGCTCTATGAGATAGTTGTTAGGCATTTTCGTACACCTTGAGGTCTTTCTAACTTTATGAAGAGCACCGTTGGGGTCAAATTGGGATGCCCTCTCTCATCGACCCTCTTCAACACTTACATCAATGAACTACAGAATAATCTTTGACAATACACCCATGTAGATGGTGGTTGTGTTCTACATGATTTAATGATAGCCATACTTCTTTTTGCCATCGATGTTGTTAACATCTCTCAATTTTTAATGGTTTTCAAAGACATCTGTATGCCCTTGCTCATTTTTTCAAGCTTCTACAAGACTACAACTAATGGACAACCTTAACAAAACTAGGGTCATGCTATTCAACACCTCTAAACGCTCCTTTCCGCAGTTCCAATTCCTCTACAAAGGGGAACCTTTGTAGATCACATTGGCCTACTCTTACTTGGGAGTCCATTTTTCTTGACCAACATTTAGGATGAAGCTTGCCGCTTGGTCATGCCTTTGCAAGGGATATGTCTCCCTCTTTGTCTTGGAGTGCCAATGTTTTCAAATCCACTTCTAGAATATCCCTTCGAAGATGCACGTCTTGGATATAGTCATCAAGCATACGGTTTTGTATGAATTCAAGGGTTGGGACCTAGTGTGGGGTTTGTTGATTGGGCCTGTATCAAGAGGGTCCATCTTATGATCATGTATAATCTGTTGCAAATGGATTTTTCCTCAATGCATTGTCCAGACTAAGTACACCACCCAATCTCTGCACCTTGAGACTCTCTTTAGGCTTAGTTTTTACATTTACAAACATAGAGCCATTGGGTATTGAGCTTCAAGTTGTTAGAGGTATCCATACTTAGCCCTATGTTCTTTAGAGAGGATTGCATCACCGAGTTTCAAAAGATGTTGACATTGTTGGTATTTTGAGACTAGTTTTCTCCTCTAGTCTATTGACATCTCTATTGATAGGTTGCCTCCCTTCAGGTAATCTTTGGACGTTCCTCCTTGGATTCTTTCCTTTAATGAGGACTTCATTAGAGTTGTCAAAGAGGTTTCTCTATATAGTGTATCCATGTCAGTTGGACCTTTATTCTGTAGCTGCTCAGCCCAATCATGCCTTCTACATTGAGCATTTCTCGCAAGTGGTGGATGGTTTCATTCGTCACCCCTATCTCTATTGTCATTGATTTCACGACTTGAGGTTTGCCTTGGGCCAACTGAGGTAATACTCACACTAGTTATGGGTTGAAATTGATCATCATATACCATGTGGGGACCAAATCTATCGTCTTCATTCTCTCCAGGAGGTGGAGACTGAGGAGCACTTCATTTTTAGATGCCCTATTTATTATGAGATCGTTGGGAAATATCATTGATTTTGCAGTCATGCAACTCTCTATTCACCTTATTTTTATAACTGTACCAACAATGCCTAGATCTTTTTCTTCAGGAAACCCCTAGAACCCCCAGGATGAGCACCTCTTTCTTTTGGCCCTTCATGTAGGTTGGTCGCATTAAGTGCGCATTGGATATTGTTGCTTTACACCCTAAGGGGAGTATGTTAGTGGGGCGATGCTCATCTTAGGATATCATAACTACTAAGGTGCCCCAATATAATAGCTCTTGGCAACTAGGATCCACCCCTGACTAGCACCATAGATTTGTGCCCCAACGCACCAACTCTTGATGATGAGGATCTCACCATACTCTTCGACATGGATCTGCTCCTTGGCTTGTCGATCTTCTTCGTTGGGACTGTTTCCTAGGTTGTAGGAATAAGCACACATTATGTGTTTCTTTGCTACCATGGGAGTTTCCTAGGATTACGCAACGTGCCCTTGTCGCCCTTGACACTCCCCGATGAACATTCTCATATCTTGCATCGGTCCTTTCACATCGATAAATTATGACACAGATGATTCTTCTGTCCTAGGCACAATCAAAGAAGTTTGATGGAGCCACCATCAAGTTTTTTGGACCTTCATCAGTTCATGCTGTTTGAGGATTTTTGTTCTTGCTCCCCCCACATGACTATTTATATTGGCACCCTCACCACATGGGGCTGGGGGATTTACTATGTTGTGTTTATCCCTCGTCTATTTTCAGTTCTTTTGTTCTTCTTCTTGTTCCTAGGGTCCTCTTACTCTATTTTTTCTTTTCTTTCTTTTTTAACTTTTTGGTTTTGTTTTTAATCTTCTTGTAAGATGTGTTGAACTCGTTACAAACTTGCATTTGACACCATGGTTGGCTAGTAAATCAGCCATTTTGTTGCAAATCCAGGGCATATGTATGAACTTATTGCCATGCTCTTGGGGTTTGTCTATTAGCATATAGGTGCTTAACTTCCAATTTAGACAGCTATTTGTGTCCTGGATAACTTTGGTAACGAGGTTCGAATCTCCATTTTCTTAAGATTCATCTGCAAAACCATCAAAAGGGCTGAGATATAAGATGACCCTTCTGCAAAATTATTAGAAATTTCATCCAAATTCTGGCAAAGAATCATGATTTTATTTTCCATTTCTTAATAGATCCCCCGCTCTATCAAATCCTGGATATCCATTTGCATATCCTGCAAAATTCAACTCTGCTGCTTCTGCCACGGGTGTAGCCCAACTGGGTTTTTGTTTAGATGTCTTATTGGTTCTAACTTCTGAACCCATTGAAGGATTAAGGCACTTCAATTCATTTATAAAAATGCCATTTTTGAGATATTTGTTTTAGAAGCAGTAATGTTAATTTTGGGTTTTTCATGTGTGTTATTCATGTTCCACGACTCAGATACAAATGGAGCCAATGTTGCTCAGAATTTGCGACTTCCAGAAAGGTCAGTATGATTGGAATCATGCAATATTTTTGTTCTTTTTGTTGCATACAGTATTTTGAAGCATTGTCAAGGTTTACCAAAGGAATTTCATCATTATTTCAGAAGGTTGTTATTTATGTAGTCGAGTCTTATTTGTTCTTTAAGTATTAATTTGTTGGTATGGATGATGTTAAATTGATGACAAGTGAAATTTTCTCTATAATTATTAGTAGGATGTAGACCAAGTATCTTGCATTGTTCTGGTATGTTGTTTGTACAATACACACGCCTTATTTATCAAGCATAGTAAAGACATGGAATACTTTTTTGATAAAAAATTAGTCAAAATTGGAGGCTGGAACATGTACTTAAGCATTAGGTAGAAATATTTTGGCATTTCTTAATTTGTTTTCATAAAATTTGTTTCGTATGTTAAGAGTTCCTTGCAATATTCATTGAATGTTTATCATTCTAGAGTGAAGTCGGTTGTTGAAGAGATTGAAAGGGAGGAGGCAGCACTACTTGAGGACCTTTATTCGGCAGACAGAAAATTCTCAGAATATTACAATGTATGCACATGTATAGTAGCATTTAGTCTTAGAGTTTGTTAAAAGTTTTCTGCCTTGCTTGTAAAGTTTCCACAGTGATTTATTGTTTAATGCCATGTGCTTAATTTTATTTGCTGTCTGTCTAGTTCAAGGTTTTGAATTTTGATTATTTATTTCTAGTTACTGACCTTTATGTGTGTGCAGTCCTGTTATTCTATTTCGTTTTGGTCATAAACTGCTCTTTTATTTTATTAATATTTGACTAGTAATATCTACAGCTATGTTTGCAATCTATGTGGTACATGCTTTCCATTCAGGTTTTGGAGCAAATACTTGGCGTGCTAATTAAGCTGGTTAAAGATTTCAAATTGCAGCACCAGCACCAATATGTATCTCGTACAACTTTTAATTTTCTTTTTGGAGATGTATAAGGGATATTAAGCAAAAGTAACAGGTTTTGCATATGTGGATGTCAAAGTTTCATAAAGCATTAAAGGATGCAATGCTATTTCTTTCTGCATTAAAGTTTGCAAATCAATTCATTGCTAATAATACAACTGTTCTTAACAATTTGTTTTCTCAACTTTTGTTGTTCATGCAGGATGATCTTAGGAAAGCCTGGCTTTGCAAGAGATGTGAGACAATGAATGCCAAACTAAGGTTAGTTGTATTTAAATTTTTAGTTGTGGTGAGTAATTCGTTTAGGTTACAATTCCTTTTAATCTAGCATCATTGTCTAATGTTCATACTATTGTGGTTCCATAAACTAGGATCTATGGTAGTATGGTAATTCTTTGTCTTTCTGTTGTAATGAAATATGAATTTTTATTGCCTTTTTTATTCTCATGAATATGAATGTTTTTACTCAAAACATATCATGCTAATCTAATGTTAAGTTGAAGATTTTGGTTTATTTATGGCAAACTATGTAACTTTTGGTGTTTTTTCATCTTGAAAAGTTGTAAATTCTAATTTTTTGGGACATCTCTCCTTTGTAATTGGGAGAGCTTGACTCTGTGCAAGCTGGTTGAAAAGTAGATATGTTGGCTCTCCTTGCCTTTGTAGGGAGAGGGCCTCTCACATGTGGTACTCGTAACATTGTTTTTCTTGTTGATGTAATATGAGATGCATGTTTAAAAAAAGTTTAATAGGGCTTCACTTGTTGAATAATTGGTAGGAGTAAATGTGTTGATAGCAAGGTTTCATTCGGCATTAAAGTGTGCAATGTTATTTATTTCCAAAAAAAAATCCATAGTCTGAATCATGAAAACAAATACAAAAGAACAATAGTTTGCAAGTGCACAAAGAGTAGCAGCGTTTCTACTCTAAACTTTTCTATGCAAGTTTCACTCATATGTGAAGAAATATTACAAAGAAAAGATTCTTTACCTTTACACTCAAATTCTCTTTATGCAACATACCCTTGCATGCATGTTCTCTTTATCCCACAACACTTATAAGATGATGTTTTCGGTCAGTTTAAGATGTTGTTGCTCCTTAGATAGGAGCATATAACTGTTGTGGGATAAAGAGAATATGCATGCAAGGGTATGTTGCATAAAGAGAATTTGAGTGTAAGGGTTTAGAATCTTTTCTTTGTATTATATTTTCTTGAATCTTTACATATGAGTGAAAATTTCATGGGATGTTTTAGAGTAGAAACCATTTTATTCTTTTTGCACTTGCAAATTACTGTTCTTTTGCATTTGTTTTCATGTTTTGTCAGTTTGATGATGCAGGTTATGGGTAATTTTGTTCATGGTATTATGTCTTACTAGGTTGTTTCAGAAACTCTTGCAGCTTTGGTTTGAGAGAACAAGAACTGATGCTAGGGTATGTCTTTTTCAAACTGTTGAGGGGTTCAGCTGAAGCATACGTAAAGAATCTTTTCTTTGTATCATATCTTCTTCCCATATGGGTGAAATTTGCTTAGACAGTTTTAAAGTAGAAACTCTGCCGCTCTTTGCGCACTTGCTAACTGCTGTTCTTTTGTTTTATTTTCATGTATTCATGATGCAGGTTATGGATAATTTTTTTCATAGTATTATGGTTTACTAGGTTGTTTTAGAAACTCTTGTAGCTTTGGTTTGAGAGAACAATAAGTGATGTGAGGGCATGTTTTGTTTCAAGCCGTTGAGGGGTTCAGCTGATGCAAACACAATCTGAAATTGGCTTACCTTTGTATTCCCCATAATTATTTTTGTCTCTCCATGAAATATTAGTTCTTCTATCAAGGTTTGTGTTTATCAGATTTATTGGTACAATAAACTATGGTGGAGGGCATTAAACCCTAGCAGAGCAAAAATCCACCAATCGAACAATTTTGACCTTTTGCCATGAGATGAAAGATGAATCTTTTGGAAAGAAAATATTAATATATTGAATAAAGTTCAGATATTCGTGTCATGTGTTAGTGCTAGTACATTCATTACTTCTTTGGTTGATGTTTTCTCCACATTTACACACCGATTAATTTTTTTCAGGTGTACCCCTCCACAACACCATTAGAGACCCATCGCCTAAATGTGTGTATAGACCTTAGAGGACAATTATAATCAAATGCCCAATACACTCAATGTCCTCATTCAACAAAAGTGAATAAAGCCATAATTTGAGATTCTATTTAATGTTTATGGTTTACAAGATTTACCACTTCTGTTCATGCCATAAATATCTGAACATTATTGAATATATTAATATTTTCTTGCTGAGAGATTAATCTTTTATCTCATTGCAAAAGGTCATAATTTCTGGGTTAGTGGAATTTCGCTCTGCTAGAGTTTAATGCCCGTTGCCATTGTTTTTCTTGCGACCCCTACATTCTCATACCACACTTTTAGAAGCAGCGGGATTGGCCCTTGCATGCTTAGCATTTATTGACCTTTCTAGGTAACCTCATCCTTGGGCGGCCTACATAGATGGCCTCTCATGACACTGGTTATTGAAGTGTGATTGTTGATTGTGAAGCTGTCCACAATGGCACCTCCGGTGAAGAAACCATGGAAGTTCATTCCGAAAATATTTCACAAGGTAATATGTCTCCTGCTGATATTATTTTACCTACTCATGAGTTTGATGCTAAATGTCATGGGCTTGAAATTTTTTGTTTGACTGCTTGTTTTGTTGGGAGGATTCCCTTTGAAAGTATGCTCAAACGTTGGGTTCAATTTACTTAGACTCAACATGTTATAAGGTTAGATAAAATCTAGAATATGGCCAAAGGGTTCTTTCTTTTTTACTTTGCCATCCCGAACCATGCCTCAATTATCTTGCAAAAGTCCATCAGGTATATTCCAAACTCCTTGCTTGTTCTGTCACTGTGAATGTGTGATATTCTTTTATGAATATGTGAACCTTAAGGTCTTGGGTTGGGATGAATTCCTAGGCTGTATTTGCAAGGAACCACCAAAATTTTACTCGGTCAAGCCCCAAAAGTAGGTCTGTGTTGAGGTAGACCTTTCCTGTGAGCTTAATGAGTTGATATGACATCCAAATCAGCGATTCCTGTACGTACAGGGAGTTTTATTCTTTGACTTTCTCAAACTTGTTTTTGTTTCCAAGCCTATGAGCATAAAATCAGAGACTGTCCTTTGCTAGCTTTGTGCAATAGAACCATGTCAAAGCTAGCTATTGAGGTCCCTCAGTCTAATGTTGGAGAAGGTTGGAAAACATACATTTCCATGGCTTAAATTCCATGATGTTTCCTCTTGCCGAAAAATTTAATGCCATGAAAAATTGGCCAAAACCAAAGACACTCGGAAGCCTCTGTGGATTTTTGGTTCTCAATGGATACTACAGAAAATGTGTCAGACTAGAAAAATAACAGCCCCATTGATTGCCATGCTAAAAAAGGACGCCTTTTCATGGATCAATCCGACAAAGCATGCCTTTGAGGCAATCAAATAGGCTATTTGTACTACACCTGTTTTAGCCATGCCAAATTAATCCAAGACATTCATTATTGAGAGTTATTCATGTGGCAATGGACTTAGCGCCATCCTCCTCCAAGGTCACCTCATTGCTTTCACTAAGAAGGGCCCTCTTCAGGGAAAATTTTGGTATTTTTGACCTATAAGAAATAAATGACGACCTTATTACACGCAATCAACAAGTGACAACCATACTTGGTAGGTCGGCATTTTTGTATCAAAACAAATCACCAGTCTCAAATACTTCTTGGAACGATGGGTGTCCTATCAAGAGGAAATGCGCCTGTAATTAACTTCCATGATGTTCCTCTTGTTGAAGTTCCAAGGATTAATGCTCTTAAACTATTTAGGAGAGGAATTCATATAGTGCATAATAGCCTTTTAGGTAGACTAGAAAGTTGTTCTCTTGGGCTGAAGCCAAGACCAAGTTTCATCTAGCTAACAATGATGGAGTCCTTTTGGAAGATTTTGGAGGTTATCCTTGATAAGATGCTTCACAAAATTGGTTTCATTTCCTCTCGCCCTTGGTGGAAGGATTGGAAGTGGTATCCTGAAATGCCTTTACAATGCTACCCTCCCAACAAGGGATATGACCTTTTGTCTTCACGTTTGCCCATGGTTAACAAGCTCAACGTGTGATGGTCTCTTCACTCAACTACTTATAGTTGGAGTTGAAGATTTCATTTAGTTTGGAATGCCATTTTGGAGCCCAAGTTAGCAAGCTTTGCATGATGCTTACATTACTAGGGTTTTCTCCTTAGTCGTCATCATGTTTATTTAGGAGTCCCTTAACTCAAATGTCCATTCTATGGAAATTCAGAAATGCTCATGCATTTGTTTTAGCTTTATGTAAAGGCCCAATTAGCCTAGACTTGGACTCATAAATTTTTCAAACCTTTCAGACTAGAGCCCATCATTTGGCAGAATATCCTTTTAGGAGATTGACCATAACTTCTTGTGGATTACATACAGATTCGGCATACTTTTAGAGTGGAAATTCTTTTCTCAATTTGGAAAGAAAGAAATTTATTTGTTTCAGCTAACTCATCTTGATTGTAGTTTCCCTGCTTACCATAAAGCTATGGTTGTTTCACGTGTTCTTGTAGATACAAGTGGAAGCCAACAAGGTGGATATGTGTCATGCCCAATAATTTGACCCAAAATTATAGCTAAAACCAGGGTAATTTAAAAAAAACACATCTGGTTTGCTTCCACAACATTACACAAATACAACTCACATGCCAATTCAAGTTCTGCAATACAAAAGAATAAACAAGTAATTAAATTTGCACTAAACTAAATTGTAACCTAAACTTGTTTATTGTTATCTTTTTAGTTCCTCGTATCCACTTGAGTCCAGAGGTTGGGAATGTAGTGACAACAATAGAAGGAAAGCGCTGGAGCAATGAGCAGCTTGAATTGGCAGACTAGAACAATGCAAGTGGAAGAAAGATAGCACAATAGAACGGAGATTGGCTATGCTATTTCCAGTAGGAAAGAAGGCAACTTAACAATTGCAAGGAAGCACAAAATAACTCTTCGGCCCTTTGCTTGAAAACAAGCGATCAATTTATAGAAAGTTCGCTGTAGAGTGCACAAGCACACTTGGCAACAATGAGATGCCAAATCGTGACATGAAGAGGCAGTTAACTATGCAATCAACAATCACAAGTGAAAGGGGAGTTAAGCATGATCAAATTGAGCCTAAATTTAGGAAAATTTCACTGAGAAATGCCTCCAAAAGCTGAACTAGAATTGAGTTACACACGTTCAAAGGACGAGTAAACATTTTGGAAAAATTCGCACAGGACCGCCGCCCAATGTAGAGCGGCGATTACAGGACTGCCGCCCAGGTAGGGCGGCGATTTTGCCACTTAAGGCCAAAAACAAAGGAAAGTGAAGCGGGGGAGCTTAGGAAAAAAGCATGCGGAGGCTAAGTAAGACATACTAGGCTACAAATATAAGTTGCAAATAGGTTTAAGAGCTTGAACACCTTCTGAGAAGATATGAATTATCATTGGAGACCTTTTTATAACTATTTCCGACAATGTAACACGTGCAAATTTGGGTGCGTACAAGCACCACCCTTCACTTTCGTCAACATTTTAAAGGTTAGAAAAATGGGTCCAAGGACGGAGCATCTCAAGTCCTTGGGTCAACACTTACCAAATTCTTACAAGGTATAAACAAGTTGTTAAAACATTATCATATTCTGCCCACAAGTCTTCTCCTAAGATGATATTTTGGTTAGACCCATCTTGCATGTTGCCAAAGGTAATTGGTTGCACCAAGAAAGCACACTTGTTCATGCATCAAAACACAAGAGAGAAGCTTTGCACTTGAAGGAACTCACTAATATGATAGAGACTTGGAAGCCAGAAGCAACAAAACTATCAAATATCTTCTATATGTAGTGCAAAGAGGAGAGCTACCATCTAGGCCCAATGCTTGATTCAATAATTGTGTTGAGATAAAGAAAGCTTAACAAGTGACTTTTAAAAAAGATGACACCAAAGCAGAGGACCGTGTTGGCCTAAGCACTAGTGGAGAGTCACATAAGTGTGACCCACTCCAAGTAGGGTTACACAAGGATCTTGTCGTGGTAAAAAAAGGGAAACTGAAGCTAAGTTAGTGAAATAGACCAATGTGAGGTTTGTCTCATTTTAAGTTTCTTCTTGCAACATTGAGTTAACTTTTACACTAAATCATGCATACTTCATTTCACACAAGGCTTAGAGTTTAACTTTTTGTCATGACTGAACCAAAGGGAAACTTTATAAAGATACGGTCTAATGAAACTAGCTCAATTACATTTCAAATCAGTGTTCAATACATTACAATATAACATGCTGTCTCTTCAACATATAACAATTACAATTATAACAATGTTCGAAAAGAACCTATTCATTTACATATAACACTCTTGTACAAGTACATGATATTACAAATCTCATTTTTTATTTAAATAAAATTACAGGAATAACTACAAAATGGGACAATGATATAAACATGAAAGCACCAAGAAAGCTAGGGCTATTGATATGGAAGACTTGGATCTACACATGCACAAGCAGTGAAAGGGTGTATGGAAACCCTAATAATGAGAAATTAGTCCAAAATGAGATCCAAGAAGGGATATGTATGAAACCCTAGGAGCAAATGAAACCTTAATGTTGAGTATATTGATTAAAACAATTGCATAACCATATTATAGAAATATGTAGTAAATCAGATATGAACCATGCTAAATAAGTGCAGTTTAATTGTTTGGAATTGGAAAGAAAACATGCAAAGAGTGCGAGTAAGCAAAGGCCCAACTTGATTCAGCTAGATAGAAGCCCATAACAAACTTGGAAACATGCTCTGCAAGTTTGGTGATTTGGAACTGTGGGACAAGGTAGGCGAAGGAGGTCAACTTTGTGGATGACATTGCTTACCCAGGGTAGGGTGCGTGGTTGACAACCTGTATAGGGTGGGATGAACCTGACCTATGCTAATTGTGTGCGATTGAATTTTGGTTCGTGCCTTAGTTTTTCTTTACTCTGCAGTAACTTCTCTCATAAATTTATGATGATGTGTGAAACTCTAGATTTGTCTTCTTCTTGCTCAGAACCCTACCAAAACTTTAGAGAACATGAAAAGGAAAGTCCTAGACTAAGCCTAGACCAACCTTCCAATCCCCACGAAAAAGGAAGCGTTGCACTACATATTTGTGTGAATCAGGGTTGATGTGGTTCTCCCCATGTGAGTGAATAGTATGTGCTTCACTCTTGTCCTAATATGCTCAATTGATGCAATAAGATGATCCCTACTCTTGGCACAAGGCACATGGCAACATGGAACTTTGTGTTTGGATATGCTATAGATTTGAACAGAGGCTTTTGGACTGCTGCTATACATTTTGAAAGTTTGAGGATTTGGAATGTAAATAGCTCAAGTAGTATTGATCTCCAAGTGTAATGAATAAGTTATGTTGTTCCAACTCAGGTGTAAATCACCTCTAGGATGTTCTTTATATAGCTGTTTCTAATTGAATTTCCTGTGCATGCCGACCTTAAATTCCAAAACCTGGGCTGATCTTAGGAAAGTGCCCAAATGAAGAAATGACTGTTGTAGATAGAGAGACAAGTTTGGCAATGACAAACCTGTCTTGGTCAGGGTCCTGGATGGTGAACTTGTCCACGTGCTAAAAAGACATGAAACCATTCGGAGCAAAAAATGGATGTTTGCAAAGATGTGTCGAGTGTCCTAGGCAAATTGGAGATAATCTTGAGAGTGTAGAGGTAATCCAAAGGGGGGAAAGGATGTCAAAAGGAGACAAATGTATGCTAGAGGGACAAGTATCATAAGAGGTGTGAAAATTGATGTTGCCACATGCCTTGAACCAAAATTAGGTTACTATAGTAAGTCGCCATTGCTTTGAACAATTGGACAATTATGGATGCGACAATGAATATTAGCAAGAGCCTTCGTAGCTTGACCCATCTTTGTCTTCTGAAGCATACGATTGAAAAGAAATAGTTAGAATTTTCTAAGCCAAATGGATAATACACAAAGAAATGGCGCACATTATTAAAATTCATATCTGAACCACAACACTGATCCATAGTGCAAAATATCCAGCTAGATTCTAGTCACCAAGTTGGGAGGAGCTTCAAATATGTGGAATATGGAAAATCCCACACACCATTACAAACTCTATCGCTTTAAAGTGCAAGGTAGTATGGATTGAGAACTATCCCAACCTTTGTATTAAAAGTTAAAATTTGATGGAGCTTCAAAAGTAAGCTACAATGGCAAGTGGATTAATTTGAAACCCCGAGGAAACACCACTATAAGCTATCCTCAAAGTATTGGGACACATACAAATAATTATGCAAAAATATGGGCTTTGTTTCAAGGAACCTAGTTAGCAGTAAAAGCCAACATCACCAATTTCTACCTTGAAGGAGATTCCTAGATTATCATAAACATCATCGAAAGGAAAAAGAAACTAAAAATGTCAACCCTACAAAAGTTAGAAAAGTGCAATGGTGTCACTAAAAGATGTAAAGAATAGTACACTCTTTATCTTGTTCCTGAGAGAATCCCAAGATACCATAATCATGCATGAAAAATGACACAAAAATGAAGTGGCCAACCTTGTGGCCAAGCGCGCCTCATTACACAATATTGGCAAAGATCTCATTACATGACTTAATGAGTCATCAATGCCTCCAAGGGCATTGGAAAAGGTTATTTTGGAAAAGACAAACCACTTGTCTTTAATGACCTGCAAACTAATTTTTAAACCAAAGTATTTTCCTTAAGCTAAGTGCATAGATTTGTATCCTATAAGCCTTATATTTTTTCATGTAAACCTAAATCCCCTTGACATACTGCTTGGACATTTTTCCTCTACCATCCATCTCCACCACCCATTCTCCAACGTATCCCTCGGCTTAGCCACATCATCCTTTCATCCCCTTGTTATTAACAATGTACAATTCTTGTCGTTTCCCTATTTTTCTAACACTATTGTATGCCCCTATGAACCAGCCAAACTTTGTCAAAGGTACGTCCCTTCCATGTCACCCATCCACAATCACAACAGAGACACCTCTTTGCATTCTTTTCTCCTATGCCACCTTCTTGAACTTTGAGAGAACTTGGGATGGATAAAGAAAATAAGAAGGCATATGAAAAAGAGATATAACTTAAAAAGGAAGGGCTATATCAGCACAAGAAGGAAAGAGCTGATTTCTCTAGGAAAGCATAACCCCAAAGGCTTTTGAAGGGAACTACAACAAAAAAGAAAACAAATAGAGAATAATATTACAGACACTCAATGGCTAGGGTATGTAAATTTACTCTATGAGCGAAATCAAGATAAAGACACCTACCTCATAATCAACACAACAACTGAGCTGTTCTCCACAAAGGATATCACTCAAGGTATAAAGAGGCTAGCAGGGGGTAAGACACAAGACAAATATAGGATGCAAGAAAAATATCTAAAATGGGGTGTGGAAGTCTTCACACCACAAATCAAAAGCATATTCAATGGTATCATTTAGGTAGGCTTCTTGACATATTGGAAGGCTAGTGTCATTAACCCTCTATATAAAAGCGGGGATATCCATAATCCGTCAAACTTTCACATTGTTGGTAAATTCTCTTCTTGGAAAACTATCGAGAGCATGGTAGAGTGCAAAATTAGTGGTTTGGCAAAAAAAAAGGAAAAAGAGAAAAAGGATGAGGTTTTCAGGCCAAAGTATTCCACCATCGACCATTGTGTCGCTCTTAGGAACTTAACTGAAAAAGTGTAGGGTAACCAATGTGTAAAGACTTTTTGTTGCTTTCTTGACTTCAAAGAAGCATTTGACATGGTAACTAGAAGCAAACTCTGGAGTAGGATGAAGGACCTTGGGGTTATTGATGGTTATAGAGTGAGAGCACATAGGCTCTATGATCAAGTCAGGGCCAAAGTTAAAACAAGTGAAAGAATGTTAGAAAGGTTTGGAAGTGACATTGGTGTCAAACAAGGATGTTTGCTTTCACCCACTTTGTTTAGGCTATACATTGATAAGCTAAAGGAGTGGATATACAATATTGATGGAGGGCATGTCCACATAGCCAACCATGTAGCTGCTCCTTTATGTAGATGATCTCATCTTAGTTGCAAAAACAATGCATAGTTTGAGAGAACCCCTGAGCGTCCTTGAGTTCTTTTATCAAGAGGTCGGAATGCAAGTGAATACTAGTAAAACTAAACTCGATCGTTTCATTATGAAGAAAAAAGAAGCAAGTTGACTTCTTTTTCAAAGGAAGCTTGCCCAAAGTGGTGGAAGAATACAAATATATCAGGTTGGATTTTCACAACAAGCTTTGTTTGGAAACTTGCAGGGGGCCAAAAAGAATACAAGGGGTGGAAGGCGTTATACTCGTTACAAAGTAGATGCAGGAATGTAGACTCATGGAATTGGAAAACCAAAACAACCTTGTTTAGCTTGCTTGTCCCTCCAGTGGCCCTTTATGGGTGTGAAGTTTGGAGCAACAATGTCCCAAATCTCAAGTGGAGATAGAGAGATTTCAAAAGCACTTAATCACAGGCAACCTCAAAATTAAAAATTAGTTCTATTTGAGATTCTATTAGTTGAAACTAGGACTTTCTTGTTAGAGGCTTCATCGATGACTCGATGGTAGATGAATATCTAGGTAGGAGGAAGAACACGAGTATGAAATAGAACAACAAATGGATGAGTAAATGGGACATCAACATGCAAGAGTGCCCAAACACTGACAAGGAAATTAAAATGTGAGGGAGAAATTCAAGATAGTCAATGTGGACAAAGCAACTTGGGTGGAAGAAAGAATATTATATCAAGGAATTAACACAATTTGGGACCATAGAGAAAAGGCCTCCTTAGGAGCAGAAATCAAAAGGAAGGTTAAAATGTTGATGGCTTAATTAAGGAGTAGTTCAAATCATTTTAGGCGTGAAATCGGAAGGTGGAGGGAAGAGTGAACATGCTTTTTTTGTAACAAGGGGGCGGTGGAGCCAAAATGACTGAAATATCCCTTATAGGATACCACTGTAAAAAATGCAAAAGATAGACAAAACGCAGCCAAACAGAAATCTGGGTTTTTGCAGAAAATTACAGCTAGGGCAGTGAACAGTAAAATATGAATAACTCCCAAAATATCCGCTCAAATCACTTGAAAATTTAAAGAGAGCTAGATAATAATATAAAGAACACAAGGAAAATATTTTTGGAATTTTTCAGTCAATATAACGCTGCCAGAAAATTATAGCGTGCCCTAAACAGCTGGAAAACTTCTAAAATTCATATCTTCCCGAATACAAGTGCAAAAATTATGAAACTTGGGAAATAATATATACAAATATAGATGATTTTCCAACCTTCAGATCTGAAAACGGCCAACTGGAAACCCTCCAAATTAGGGCTGCAATCTCCCAAACAAGTCACCCTCTTTGGTAGATGGCCAAAACCCTTGTGAAACCCTCTGAAAATGATGTCAAATCCTTCCTTTATTGCTGCCGTAGGTCTGATCCGAAATCCAACTTATTATCTCCACCAAAACTCACAAAAAACCTCAAAACCCTATCTCTGAAAACCCTAAAAATATCTCTGTGAATCAGCCCTGAAAACAGCTCCAAATGACAAGCTAGGGTAGATCTCTCACTACCGAAGAATGTCCTGCTAGCTAGGGATGGATCTCTCACCATCGAAGCTAGGGTTCCCGTGGGATCTTACTCCACAAGCTAAATAGTTGCAAACAGCAGTTGCACATGAAAAGAAATATAAGTGTATGCACGAATGATTTCCAACTCCACCCTCCACCTCCTTATATAGCTTTTTATGAGCCCAACGAAGAAATATAACATTTAATGCAATACATATCCCCCCAAGCCGCCATAAAGGGACTTTAAGTGGCCCCAACGAAGAAACATAACATTAAATGCCAAAAGTGTCCACTTAAGTGATCCCAACGACAAAATAGAACACAAAGGGCCCATTAGACCCTCCCAATGCCCAAAATATAACAAAAACATAGTAGGAAATCAGACAACCATCCCCAATAACCTCCAAAGTCGTTAGCCCCTTGGGAATGACTAAGGCTAAGACCAAAATATGGCCGTTAGGCCAACTGCTCAGAATTGGGGACATTACAATCCTCCCCTCCCGAAAAATGCTTGACCCCAAGCATTATCCTCATGTGCTGCAGAACTGAATACCACAAAGTAAGTGCCTCCATCTCACCCTGTAGTCAACCAAAGATCAGTGTGATCCGAAGTAACCAAAACACCTCACATAGTCATCATGCTCTCCATGCAGTGTAGATAACAATACTGCCCCTGAAGTAGAATAATGCCCACATCGACTCTCTATTGGTACCCATACTGAAACTGTCAATCTGTCGAATCCCTGCCACTGCAAAACTGTCATCATGTGATCACTCACTGCATCTCTTGTCGACTCCGTCCCTCGGCTAGCTAGCACATGGGTGAAGTGCTCGTCATCCACATAAGCAATAAAACATATAGGAGTGTTATCCCCTATCAACTCCAGAAATAAGGAAGATGCATACTCTGATTTGTCACCATGACAAACTACACATCCCTGCACAAAGTTGAGGATATCCTTCCTCAACCCATGCCATCTGACCCTTTCCCATATGAAGTTGAAGGTCTCATCAAAGCTCAAGTGTCCAGACATGGAAGAATAATGCACATGTCGCAGTATCTCCATCCTCAACCATGAATCCGACACAAAGTACAATCTGTCCTGATAGAAGATCATCTCATCCTCCAATCTGTAGTTGTCATCCTGTATGTGACCATCCAAAATCTCACAAGTGTGTCGGTTCTTAGAGTACTCAACAAGCAAATGAGATCTCCAGTCTACCGAAACCTCAGACAACCAACATAATGATAAACTCGGATGATCTGAACCTGTAATCCCAATCTCTATATCTGCCTTATGTGCAACACTACTAGTCACACCCACATCCATCATACTCCACATCGATCCGCAATAATAAAACCCCTCATTATGCCGGAAAGTCCTCTCCATCCCCTCAGCTGTAACCACCCTAGGTGCTCCTGTTGATAATCCCCTCAAAATCACATTCCTGCCTTCGGACTTAAACTTCAGCTCCATCGTCTGGAAGTTAGTCCGAAACTCACCAAGAGAGTGAAGCCACTGCACTCCCAACACTATGTGGGTCACTCCCATACCAACAATGTGGAAATCATCGGTAACTGTGTAGTTACCCATGGTGATGCTCAATTGTGGAACTTTCCGTGTGCATCTCATATACTCCCCATTGGCTACAACAATGTTGAAGCCCTCAAAGTCCTTCGTCTGCAAACCTTGTCTCTCCACCAATGATGCATCAATAAAATTGTGGGTAGCCCCACTGTCAATGAGTACCACAACTCGCTGACCTTGCATAACTCCTCTAATCCTAAATGCCTTGTACATCAGAGTACTAGACAATGTGGCTATAATCTGCCGAGGGTAAGTCTCCTCCTCTTGCTCCGCATTAGCACTATCCATCGCAACTCCATCCCCATCATCCATCTCGTGAGTCTCCAACTCCTCACCTCTGTCATCCTCACTCTCCTCGAAGACCTCGATGAATTGGGCCTTCCCTCTACCTCTGCAATCATGTCTTGGAACAAGGTGTGCGGCAATCGAAACATAGTTTCTTTCGCCTCAACTCATCTCTGTCCTCTCGGGAAATGAATGGCTTCTTAGCCACCTCTTGCCTCGGTGGAGGCTCCCTCTGTTGAAGTTCGTCTAATCCAGATGGAGGTTCTCTTTGCTGAATGCGAGGTGGAACCCTCGACTTTGGAGTGGATAACTCCAAGTCTCGAGATCTCCTAATAGCCTCATGCAAAGAAGAAGGCTCAAATGCCTTCACAAATCTTGCTAAGGCGTCAGTCAACCCTGCCATGAAGAGTGAAGTCAACCTCATCTCTGAAACATCAGATACCATAACTGATAACCTCTGAAAATCTGCAATGTACTGATCTAGAGAACCTGTTTGTCTCAAGTGAGTCAACTCCCTGAAGTGCCTATCTGGGTCCCTCCTGTCGACCTGCTCATCAACCTCTGTGTAAAATCTGCATAAGTAGTGATATGCATGTGCCCTTGTGTGATCAATCTATGATGCCACCAGTCATGAGCATCTCCCTCGAGGTGTAGGATAGCAAACTTAATTGCATCCTCTTCGCGCATGGGATTCAAGTCGAAGTAAGTCTTCAACTTTTGAATCCAAGATTGTGCGGTACACTTCTTAGAGCCATTGAAGTGTGGAATAGAGATTTGTCCCAATCTCCTCTGAAACTCAGGTACCTATGTCTGGTAATCTCTCTTGGGCCTGCTACCAATCTTCATTTTACAATACTCCTGAAATGGCATGTTGTCTTGGAAACCTTCACTCAATGTCCGGTACTTCTCCCAACAAGATTCTTCATCCACAATGTCAGCGGGCTGTTGTGTCTGCGAAACTTCCGGATCCTTCAAAAAAGAAGGCTCGTGGAGTCCCAAGGGCCTGGTAGAAGCATGAGGGGACCCTTGTCCTGAATGTCCACTCTCACCTCTATTACCATGTTGTCCCATATTGCTAGCTTCTCCTTTCTCCGTATGAGCTTCAATCTTGCCTTGTGCTAACCTCTCAGTGAGCTGGCTCAAATAGAGGTTGGTAGTCTCCTACTGCTTCACCATATTGGTGAACAACTGTTTCATCAGATGTACTCCCATCTCTTCACTGTCTTTGTCTCTGTCTTCCATCTTTCAACCCCAATAGGCTGGAGGAACAACTTTGATACCACTGAAATATCCCTTATAGGATACCACTGTAAAATATGCAAAAGATAGACAAAACGCAGCCAAACAAAAATCTGGTTTTTTGCAGAAAATTACAGCTAGGGCAACGAACAGTAAAATATGAATAACTCCTAAAATATCCGCTCAAATCACTTGAAAATTTAAAGAGAACTAGATAATAATATAAATAACACAAGGAAAATATTTTTGGAATTTTTCAGTCAATATAACGCTGCCAGAAAATTACAGCGTGCCCTAAACAGCTGGAAAACTTCTAAAATTCATATCTTCCCGAATACAAGTGTAAAAATTATGAAACTTGGGAAATAATATATACAAATATAGAAGATGATTTTCCAACCTTCAGATTTGAAAACGGCCAACTGGAAACCCTCCAAATTAGGGCTGCAATCTCCCAAACAAGTCGCCCTCTTTGGTAGATGGCCAAAACCCTTGTGAGACCCTTTGAAAATGATGTCAAATCCTTCCTTTATTGCTGCCGTAGGTCTGATCCGAAAACCAACTTATTATCTCCACCAAAACTCACAAAAACCCTCAAAACCCTATCTCTGAAAACCCTGAAAATATCTCTGTGAATTAGCCCTGAAAACAGCTCTAAATGACAAGCTAGGGTAGATCTCTCACTACCGAAGAATGTCCTGCTAGCTAGGGATGGATCTCTCACCATCGAAGCTAGGGTTCCAGTGGGATCTTACTCCACAAGCTAAATAGTTGCAAACAACAGTTGCACATGAAAAGAAATATAAGTGTATGCATGAATGATTTCCAACTCCACCCTCCACCTCCTTATATAGCTTTTTATGAGCCCAACGAAGAAATATAACATTTAATGCAATACATATCCCCCCAAGTCGCCAAAAAGGGACTTTAAGTGGCCCCAACGAAGAAACATAACATTAAATGCCAAAAGTGTCCACTTAAGTGATCCCAACGACAAAATAGAACACAAAGGGCCCATTAGACCCTCCCAACGCCCAAAATATAACAAAAACATAGTAGGAAATCAGACAACCATCCCCAATAACCTCCAAAGTCATTAGCCCCTTGGGAATGACCAAGGCTAAGACCAAAATATGGCCATTAGGCCAATTGCTCAGAATTGGGGACATTACAATGCCACTACATCAGGGAGTGCACTACTTATAATGACATGTGAATCAAGTATGATGACATATTGGAAGTAGACAACTTAACGACCTTGTTTGAGGAAGAGAGGGTTGATTAAACATTGAATTTTTAGATCAAGATTCATAGTACAAGATCCAACATCAAAAAGGGAATGGATTTTTCACAAGACTAATTAGGCTGCCTGCGGCAAAATGGTCAACCGGTTATGATGGTTTGGATGTTGTGTCTCTTGGTCCCATAAATTGCTTGGTCTTGTGGATGTTATTAATTTTTTTCACTTATTCATTCATCTCCTCTGAATGCATTAGCTACGTTGCAAGCTTTCATGCTATATACGACCTTGCCCCCATACAAAGCAGCCTTTCCACAAAAAAATCCCTACCATCTGCGTAAATCACCAATTAAAGTTGTATCATTGCCTTAAATTACTCTTAGCAGCTCATTCAAGCATACTTTCATGATATCATATTCAAATTTGAAATTGATGGTCCACATAAACATAATGGAACACCATTATGATGACACCCAAGCTGTTTCAGATCTTGGGTGGGAAGTGGTTGAGGTTAATAATCCTGAGCTCTTTATCACAGAATCAGTTGAAGCATGCAAAGTTAATTTCATCCAGCGACCTAACCACCACAGCCCATTGAGCTACACCAATGGCATGCTCTCACCAATCGCTGGTCAGGAAATCTCTTTTTTCATAAATATGGGTGTAAAATTCTCGTCTTGGAAAGAAATTAATCAAACTTGGATTCACACAGTCGACTATGTGATACTCGTAGTCTAGTCAAAAGACAAACCAGTCTGCAATCCTCTGCAATAGCTCTAATGTTTCCTTGCTGTGTAAGCATGGCTCCTTTGAGAAGGGGCCCAAGGCTTCAGGCCCTGTCTATAAATCCTGCAATGCATTTCTGTTGACGCAAATTCCTAACATATATGCAAACACACTTAGGTGTATCTCAGAAAATGAGAAAGCAGTTCACTATGCAGCTTTGTCAAAAAACCCCCTCTAAAAAGGTTTTGGGTCTCCTCAGTATCCCACTAATGAGAAAATTTAAAAATCCACCAAATGATGAGGAACCGCAGGCTAGGCTGGTTCAACCCACCATGCAACATCATCAATTTTATTCAAATATGCACCAGCTAAGGTTCCCAGTTCACTATGTCACCACCAAGCTGCAGGCATGAGAGCAAATATCCTGTCAGTGTTGCCAAAGCCGTACACTCATGTTCAATCTCAAATTGACAAATAGGCATCAAGCCTTTCACTCCCAGAACTATCCCTCAAACAGTTCATCAGCCTTCTCCTTTGATCAAGAAACATTGGCCTTAGATGCCATCTCAATACATTCTGACTTAAGTGCTTCCAGCTCCCATCGAATGCGATGGAAATACGTCAGGATCCCTTATGACGCTGCACTATTTACTCATGCAACAAAAAGGATCGTCCTTAGATACCATCTCAATATATTCGGGCTTAAGGGATTCCAGCTCCCATCAAATGTGATGGAAATACATCAGAATCCCTTATGACGCTGCACTATTGACTCCGGCAACAAGACTAAACTGTCTTCATCACAAAGTGGGTACCCTGGGCTCTAGCAATGCTCAGAGGGCAACAAAACCTAGTGATAATATGCTTATAGATGAACTCTGCTGTAGTTTCAGCTGTACAGTCCCTTGTAGCTGCAGCCTCATCCTAATGAGTCAAAGTCAGTAGCAGTGATGATATAAGGGCCTCAGCAAATAACAATAGATCTTCTGATCTGACATTGGGAGAAGTCACAGTAGCCTCTACTCGAAAGATCATAAATGTAAGCATCAAGTCTCTGGATAAAATACTTAAAAGCTAAATGATCATGGTTTGCAGGACATTATGCTGGATAAATGCATTGACCAGCCGGGCTTTGCATCTGCAACAAAAAAAAGGATAGATACAATAGAAGACATGTTCTTTAGAGGATCTGCCATGAAAAGAGAGCTGAAACAATGGGGTAACCAAAACACAAGCATCCCTCACCGAAAACAACAAGCAACCCTTGATGAAAGTTCTGGGGCCCAGTCGAAACAGGAGACAATTACATTCATATCTATAAAGGGTTCCCACCAGAGGCCCTCCGATTTCAGGACAGTATGCTCCTTGGAATTTCTGTCTTTCTGTTTTTTTGGAAATTAGAAAATTCAAGGAGCTGTTACAGAATACATTAATGGTCAGGGGTTCTGGTTTGACTATAGTATCATATTAATAAGTATTTGTAATCAGGGTTTTTTAATTCTTTCTGGGCATCTCCTTCGGTGTTTTTCTATAGTTGTCTGAGAGTCTGGACGTCAGTATTGTAATATTTCCTGTCGAGTCACTTTGGATCCTGGTTCTGTCATAGTCCTTTCTTAGTGTCTGCTGTTCTTATGCTGGTAGTACTGAACGTGGGTAACAAAAAAGAATCTCAAAAATCATTTCTTCCTTGACCTTCAGACGACAACTTCTGTATATACTAATATAGTAATATAAATGGTCTAAACTTTTGTAACTAACCATGTTATATATATATATATATATGTATAAACATTTCTTCCTTGACATTCATACACCTCCTCCTGTATATAATAATATAAATGGTCTAAATTTTTGTAACTAACCATGTTTTATATATATAACATATATAAAGTAGTGGGTGCAGAGACATTGCAAACAATGGAGGAAAAAAAGATACCTCGTAGGAGTGGAAATTACTACAGACACCCCCAAAAGCAATAGAGTCCGTTTGGTAAGATGAACATGTGTAGCACCTCAAATTACAGCCAACCCTCCAGAATTACTTGCAGAATCAGTCTCTATGTATTAAGTAATGAAGAATGTGTCCTAGCTTGCATCCATTTTATTTATTTATTGATGCTCAGAAGTTAGAACATCTGACGTCAGTTTTGTAGTTTTTCATTCTCAATGAAAAACAAAACATTAATTACCATGTTTCAATTAAAAGATGCTCCCGCTTACATCTGTCATCTGTAATTTAAAAAAATCTGTATGCCCTAGGGTGATCCAAATGTGGCTGAAGCATCTGGAAGTTGATAGTTTCAATTTTTTATAGACTACTGTGGTCAGTACACGTATGTATTTGGATTGTGCTTGATTGGAATTTGAGCATTTAATGTCATTACTAATTTTCATTATTTGTTATAAAGTTTAGATTTGCATTTCCTTAACAGTTCAGTCAAAATGTAGGTGTTATTCAGAATGATTTATACCTCTATCCTTGAGCTTCAGATTGGGTAATCCCTAGTTATGTTACTGATGGATCTCCTGGTTCCAGAGAGTAATGAGCCTTGAAGGGGCCTAGATATGTTTCGTAGAATCTGGCATGGAATCTTTGCTAAGCCCTTTGTTATAACTTTTCTGTTGTCTGATTAGAACTTACTTTTTGAAGCCTTTCTATCCAAATCTACATTGATATGGATACTTAAGGCATGTGAATCTGTAGGCATTTGGCTGGATGTGTGTAATTTCAGAATGATTTTCATTTCAACCTGTAATGGAGGGGAATTTCATGTGATATTCTTCTTCCCCATGCAGGGTTCTGGAACATCTCCTTTTGCGTGACACTTACACTCAAGAAGCAGTACCTGCACTTGACAAAATAAGGTACAGAGAGTGCTAACAGAGATTGTAATCTTCTACATGGTTTGAATTTATGCTTTATTAATTGTCTGAAAATACTTTTATGTAGGACTTACTTGCTTGAGGCAACTGAGGAGGCATCTGCAGCTTATAATAAAGCTGTAAGAGTGAAATTCTTGACTAGACTACAATATTTTTGTTAAATTAGTTAACAGGCTCGACTCATGTTATACATATGATCTGCTTTTTTCTTTTCATTTCAGATTTAGTTTGTTGCTCTTAAAATAAGTCTTCCATCACCACCTATTTCAATTTTCCCTATTATGTCTGGGAGTCCGCAGTAAAAAAAAAGACCTTTACTCACCTCACTGTATATTAATATAAACACATGGCCATTACAACCAGGTGACACGGCTTCGCGAATATCAGGGCGTGGATCCTCACTTTGATAACATTGCAAGACGGTACCACGATCTAGTAAAGGCAAGTTAATGAGTTTGTGTTTATATTACATACTTCAACATATTTAAGGTTTGTACTAAAGAAAAAGCCACTGCAGAAGTTGGAGGGTATCCAGTGGACTATCCGTCAAGTGGAAATGGATCTAAATAATCCGGGTGACCAATCATCATTATAGATGGTCACAAAAGAATGCTTGTGCTGGTTTGATTTTGGAAGCTACTATGATGAATTTGTTGTTTGCAACTTTATTGGCTCACTGGTAGTGAAGTTTTTTGTAAATAGGCAATAAAGAAGAGTTATGGACTGTTCAGCATATCAGAACAGAAGGTGAAATAAATTGTATGTGGACAATCTGTTTTGATCATCCATCCCTTCTAATGCCATAAGGTGCTGTATTTTGACAAAAATGAAATGAAAACTTCAGCATTCAGACATTATAAGAGCATCCTTTGATTTGAAGAGATGAGCAAACATTTATTTTATATAAAATGCCTGAAGATTATGGGCTGCAATGGCTTAGAAAATTGGCGTTTTGGAACAAAACATTATTTTATTGAAAATTATTGACATGGAGAAAGTACCAGGGTAATCAACTTTGATAATTGCTTGTTATCAAGTATCTACTGACAGTATTGCTCAACTAATTTGGACTTATTGTGGGGAAGGTGATTTACATTCGAATTTGTGAGGTAATCGCCTCAACAAAGAGTTCCGAAAAATCAAGCTCTTTAAATGGATAGCCAAGCACTTTTTTGTTTTAACGTGTACAATTTTTCCAAATATTAAGAAAGACAACTTTATACAATAACTAGGTTACACTACTATTCAAAACTCCATTAACTAACAAGTTTAGTTAGATAGTCAACACACATTAGTGAAAATTGTGTGCATAGTTGAAGATGTCTTAACTTTTGGAAGGGTTGTAGTCCAATTGGTGTCAATGATGGTAAAGTGTGTACATCACACTATCTACCAAGGTGTGAATCTCAGGTGGTAACAAAAAGAGAGTCTGGGTTTGAGTCCTAAATGAATTTGGTGGAATGGATAACCGAGTCCTTGACACTAAGCTGACGAAGGATATTTTTTTGTGCACCTGATACCAACGAATGCTAAAAGATTCCTAAGGATAAGAATTATCTGTAAATAAAAAAAGACGACTAAACTATCTTGCCCAATTTTTCTTGAAGCTGTCAGTTTTTTTTAATGATATGTAGACAGACATTAGTGTTTTGTTGTGAGCTACTATTTCATGAATGTTGATACATGTTCTTGGTCATTCCAAACAGTCATTTAGTAAAGGTAGTGCTTTTGAGGATTAGATTGCACCATGCTCCTTCAAATTTGAAAAATGCATTTTGACATTTTTTGTTAATGTTGTTAGTATTGGCAGCCCTTGATGATGTCTATGAGCTGCTTTGTGGGGATGAACCTTAAAATTATCATATACATCAAAAGTATCATGGACTGACTTTGCAAAAGTGTGTACGTTCCCTATATACATTAAAATCCTCCGTTAAGATGTAGTCTTGATAAAGGAGAAGACGAAGTAAGATACACCAACCTAAGTGAGTTTAAAGAGGCAACCAAAGCCACAATATGACTACCTTAGGTACCAAAAAATATGTTTATGAAAGAAATGACATTGGTGAGCTACTATTAGAATCCAATGCCACACTTGTTCACTCATATTTATTCCTGTTTTTAAATGTATCGGTAGCTACAATGTAATAATTCTGAGGTGTTGGGAGTTATAATCATGTAATGATGTATGAATAGGGCTAATATGCATCTTCTAAAAATAATTTTACTAGAACTAAAAAGATATTGCATTTGGGTGGCGATTTAACCCTACAAATTTAGAAAAGAGGCGAATGAGACACCTTAATCTAATTTGAGGATTAGAAATATAGAATAAAAATATATGAGAGATATATAGGTGTGTATTAAGATATGTTGGATTTAATTTGAATAATTAAGATATAGATCTAATTTAGCAATAATCTTTTGAACATTTACATTTAGTAAAACAAAAGATCCATTTAGCTTTTATGATATCTTGTACGCTGATATGGATTTGGAATAAGGTGAAACAAGTTGGAGAAAGTTTGGAATGCTTTGTGTCTAAATCAGTTGGTTAAATTGCAAGGGCACTAGTGGTAGGTTTAGGATACTATCGTACCACACTTTTAAATAGGTTCTACAATTATGTCTTTTGATGTTTTGTGCAACATTGAGTGCCAAAGCATGTGCGATATAAAAATGTAAATCTTTATGTGGGATCCAAACCTTGATTTTCTTGAAGGACATGTAAAAGGGGGTTACTACTTTAGGTTGTGGCACCCCAATGTTGCTTATGTATCACTAGATCGAAGAGACATCAGACCCATGTAGTTCTCCACTTATTGGAAGTGCAATTGTGCTGATGCAATGACAAATTTGGCTCTTGAACACTTGATGTTGATAACTTAACATGAGATGCTCTTGACTTGTAGGGTTAGACTTGAATTGACTTGGTGTACATTAGATTTGCACTAGGGCTGCACCTAGTGTAAGATCTTGATTTAGGGAAGAGTTAGGCAACTTGCTTGTTGTTTTGGATAGATTTGAGATTGTAGAGTGCTTGTGCCAAGTACCAAGTGGATATTCCATGCAAGTCACAAGTGAGTAAATAAGATATGCTTTCTTGTTTTTATACTATTCCACAAGATATAATTTCACACTAAGGTTGTCTTAGAGTGTTGAGGCCAACTTAGGAAGTAACTAGCATCGTCATCCATAAATGCTTGTGAAAGGTTGATAGATACTTTGATTACAAGTGATAGATGAAATAAAATGGACAATAATTGTTAGTTGAAGAACAATAAAGTTCTAATTGATTTAAAAAACCTTAAAATAGAGATTAAGCCTATAATTTTCTTTTTTGCAAGTGTCTTGATCATTTATAATTAGTTTTAGGTAAAGAATATGGATTTTTCCAATTGACCAAGAATTTCATGCTAAAAAAAACGGCCATCTCAATCTCATTGAAAAATGATAAAATTATTGTAAAAACATGGTTGCCTTTCACATTTATATATTTTTAGATAAGGATAGTTTTTTTTTTATTGTGATCCTACCGAAGTACAAAAAGGCCAAAAGCCAAGACATACCTATGAAGACCGAAAGGAATACAACAAAAACAAGAAGCCAAGCTACAACAAAAGAACAACAATTGTGCAACATCAGAACATAAAAAATGCAGTCAACCCAAAAAAGAGGATTGAGATTTGAGAGTCATATGAGTTGGGGTTGAGTGCAACTTATAAGAGACTCTTTTCTTGTTTTGGACGATTGTCCACTCCTTGTTAAAATATAAAACTTGTTTGTATAAAATATGTTAAGGTGCATGTCATTCTCACTATCTTTATCTAGGATTAGTCATATTTTTTCATTTGTTGAAAAGTTTTCCATTGATTAATGAATCTAGTAATTTCTTGTCATATTTCTTCAAATAATGTGATATTGATTTCCTTCTTTGAGAAACACATTCCCTTTATAATCATATATATGACAAATCGAGAATCATCATTATAAGATGCGATCGAACGTTTGTTGAAAATATTACAAAAAAAGATGCCTGTGAATTTGAAGAAATGTAATCATGAAAATGGTGTTGTTATATTTAGATTTCTTTTATTTGCATAAGGTAGATTTATTTGTAAAGATCTTCATTTCTATTTATAATATATTTAGTCCAAATTATATAAATTCATAAAAATATTTTCCATGATAACTATTTTATCTTCTAGACTTATCAACAACACTTAGTTGTTTGCTCTTCCCTTATACACAAACATAAAATAATGCAAGCTAACATACATTTCATCGTAAAATATAATTCCAAAAAATTTAACACTATTTTTCGACTTTGACAAAATCTACAAATCATATAAATTACTAATACTAATAATTTGATACCCTAAAAATTTAAAATAAACTCTCTAATAATTTGACACCCTAAAGACTTAAAACAAACTCTTTAAGAAGGACATGAAATACATTTACTCACATTACTTTATTACGTCGAAGGCATTACCCCTATGGGAAAAGGCTTTGCGAACATTCATGGGACTGTCAAATTTGACGGCTTAAATGACGGTTTTGTTATTTTTAACAATTTTACTTTTTGTTTATCTATTTTTACATGTTGCTTTAGGTCTGCTATTTTAAATTTTATTTTTAACTTTTGTATGCATTAATTTTATTGCATGTGTCTATGTTTGGGTGAGGAGTTTTTCCTTATATACACGCCTATAGTTATGCATTATTTGGCATTATTGAATTTTCTCGGCTTTTGTGCTTGCAACATCTTCTTGACTGGGAATCTCACATTTGAGTGCGATTCTATAGGTATGCATTTGAATTCTTTTGTTCAGATCAACATGTTTTGTTGTTTTTTTAAAGGCTTGAATGTTTTACAATTGTTGGGACCTTCTTTTGCTAGAAATATTACAATTTTCCTGCAAAATATGCATGTTTGTGTTCCTCACAAGCCCTAATCAAAAGCAAATATCTGTTGTTTTTGTATATGAGCTGAATTAAGTTTGCATGCCATCACTGCATATGATGTTTTTGTATATTAGCTTAACCATGTTTGTATGCCATCACTATGTAGTCTGTTTTCAGAAACATTCCCATTGACATCCTTGTAGATCGCCTTCTCAGTTTGTTTTCTCAGTACGGGGAAATTGAAGAAGGCCCTCTCGGCTTTGATAAAGCAGTCGGGCTGCTCCAGGGGCTTCACTCTCTTTATCTTTAAGACAGATGATGTCGTCAGACGCTCTTTGGATGAGCCCACTAAGATCCTTGACAACCATCAATTGTTTTGCAAGTTATACACTTAATTTATAAAAGCATTAATATGTCAATGTCTTTCCAGGAGATTACACAGTGCCTCTTAATAAAGAATTTGATCTTTGTATGAAATTTTGTAAGTTCTGATTGACTACATCTAAGGTTTATCAGGGAATATTGAGTTAAAAAGCCCTACAAGTGTTTTATCATGCTCTAAATTTTTGATTGCAACAAGAAATAGGTGGAGGATGTTATTTAAAATACATACCAAATTTTAAGTGGCCTCTACAGTTAACAATACAAGTTTTACAAGCAGATTTCCATACGTAGGTCCAATATAGGACATCAAATATCTACTGATTGGCCCAATAAAAACTCTTATAATTTCCACCTTTTTCCTACCCCAGTCCATAGAGGAGGTCTATGAAATTTCATATCAAATGGTTAAGTGTGTATGAAGATATTTATACCAGAAAATTCGTGTAGTAGGGGACAATAAACACTTTCAGACAATACAAGAAAGAGTTAAAACTTGAATTAATGTTTAAAGGTTTGTGGTCAATTTTTATGATGTATTTGACTGTTTACAAACTTGAATAGCTCGTAGAGATCATATATACTGAGTGTCCCATATTTTTTCACTCTCCAAACACGACAAACCTATCATTTCTTAACTTAATACTGTCACACCTTGAGTCATGAATTGTGATCAAGAGAACCTTAAGATTTGTGTTTGCATAGGTTTAAGTCTTTAAGGACATCCATATGAACCTGAATTATAAATTGAGTGCATGAACACAATTACCTGAAGAAAGTATCAGTCAAAGAAATCGGTTTAAGAACCACTAGAACCTGAACCATAGCCATACTGGTACACACTGGATCCTTTGAAGAATATAGAGAATGGCTGTTTTGACACGCTTAAGCAGAAGAAAAATCACTAGCACTCTGTATTAAACAAAAATGATCCTTTTAACCATGTCACTTGTACAATAGATATAGTAATATGCAAACAGTAACCAACCTGTTACTACCCATCATAGATGTTAGAACGATGTTGATATAAACTATATCCGCAGGGGACTCCACAGCCATGGAGAGGAAATTATAAGACAAGGGTTACACTCTCAAGTATATTTTGATGCAATGCATTCACACACTTAGTTCAAAGAAAATGCCCCCCATATGATGCTCCAACGTAAGGCCTATGATATTGAGTGTCATCTCTATCTTGAAGTTGTTGATTTGGTATCAACATGATTCACAGAATTAGGACTTGCAGAACTTCCAGATATCTTTGAACTCCTGATTTCTAAATGCGCTTTGTTTGTCCGTAACTTGTGGAGTATCTTCTTTAATCTTGATGTTAACAAACACATGCCTCTTGATTTTATGTTTTTTACTGCAGTTTGATGCATGTTATTTCGTTCTCTTTCAGCTTCAACTATTCTAATCTTCATAGAAGCTAGATCTCCTCTTAAAGTCTTATAGTCGTCATGAACTGCTTCCCACTCGTCCTCAACATTTGTTGTTGACTGAAAACTTCCTTGGGATCCATTTTCTGGAGGTAATAATGCTTTGACATTATTTGGTAAGTCATTCAACAAGCATCCACTTGTCATGGAAGCTCTTGCTCAAAGAAGAGAACCTACACAACCACGTGCAAAGGTAAAGTAAAGTAAATACAAGAGGAGGAAGATGATGATAAAGAAGGAGATTGAGAGAGAGAGTGAAAAATATTGGGGGAACTTATGTAAAAATCTTCTTTCTTACAATCAGACATATATGAAAATATCCATGTCTGTGTTCCTCACATGGTCGAGAATTGTAAAAACAATCAGTTAAAATCATTGAGCTCTATATTTTACATAGACTATTGGTATTCAATTCATGTTCCAAATTAGGGCTTCTTTCATAATTTTTTATTGAATAGATGTGTAGCTATTGAACAAGGAAATTATAAGTGAATCAAAAGCTTAGTTCATACTGCTGCAAAATTCATTTAATTGTTTGTTTGTTCTGTTTGATGTCTTTCTTTAAAATCCAGGCACCCATCTCGCCAACTATAAAACAACCCTCTCCTATTTGAAGTTACGTGTTCCGCTTAGGGAGAACAACAACGCAAGAGCCAGGTCAACAAAGTTTCCATGTTCTGGTAAATTTTTTGGATATAATTTACATGGTTTTTTTACCCTAAATTTTTAAATCCCACCCATCTGAACATTGTTGTATATATCTTCCCCCAGGTAGATATAGACAAGCAGAAGATTATATAAATCAAAGAAGCTCAAATCCCTAACATTTATCCCCTTGGCGCACAGAAATGGCACATGGAAATGAGTGTCGATAGGGAAATGTATACGCCCCTGGCGCACAGAAATGGCGCATGGAAATGAGTGCGATAGGGAGATGTATGCGCCCTTGGTGCACAGAAATGGCGCATGGAAATGAGTGTCGACAGGGAGATGTATGCGCCCTTGGCGCACAGAAATGGCGCATGGAAATGAGTGTCGACAGGGAAATGTATGCGCCCTTGGCGCACAGAAATGGCGCATGGAAATGAGTGTCGACAGGGTAATGTATGCGCCCTTGGCGCACAGAAATGGCGCATGGAAATGAGTGTCGACAGGGAAATGTATGCGCCCTTGGCGCACAGAAATGGCGCATGGAAATGAGTGTCGACAGGGAAATGTATGCGCCCTTGGCACACAGAAATGGCGCATGGAAATGAGTGTCGACAGGGAGATGTATGCGCCCTTGGCACACAGAAATGGCGCATGGAAATGAGTGTCGACAGGGAGATGTATGCGCCCTTGGCGCACAGAAATGGCGCATGGAAATGAGTGTCGACAGGGCAATGTATGCGCCCTTGGCGCACGTAAGAGGATGTCGACACACACAGGGATGCGCCAAGGCGCACCTTCAGGAGGCGCAACATTTTGAGCGCTGACAGGAAGCAGACCCTGGCGCAGATATTCAGATGGCCATAACTTTTGACTGGGAGCTCGGATTCATGCAAGGTTGGACTTTTCGGAAAGCTTACGAGGTCCTCTGTCCAACTACGACTGGATATCTTTAATTGGGTGAGAAAAAATTCTTAAAAATGTAAAATACAGTTTGCCACTTTTGGGTTCGCTGGGGTTCTCACCTACCATCATAATGAGATGAGTTAAGTGCATTCTGGAGGTGGTTGGGGCAGATTTCGATTTTCCTCTCTCTTTTCTCTCTCATTCTTCCTATAAATTGTAAGGAGGGGCTTCTTTCTAAAGGTTGGACATTCTTGTTTTGCCCCTCCCTTCTTCTCTTTGGCAGGTGAATTTGTGGAGTTCAAACCTCCCATTTAAAACTGTAATGCAACTCTGCCTCTTGGCATTTTGCAGTGTGCTGTATCAATCTTTGGAGCAAATTAATGCATGTCTGTGGATGATTCTCAACCCTCTCTGTATTCATTTTTGCATCCTACTGATCTTTCACTGTGAATCTGGCTATCTGTGCATGATCTTACATTGCATTTTAATGGTCTGTGTTTATTGGCAAGACAGGTGTTTCTTCATTCCTCGGTGCATCACCTTTGTAGTTTAGGTTTTATTTTATGCATCTTCTTACCCTGTCTCCTTGGCAAGTTAGTTTAGGTTTTGAGTAAACCCTCTACATTTTCTACGTGTGCATCTGAACAGAGGAATAGGAACCGGCCTTCATCCGGAGAGCTTTTCCAATTCGCGAGGTCCCACACTTGGGAAAAGCTCCATGTTATGCAATCGCACTGAGAGTCTCAACCCATCGTGTTGCAGAGTCCCAGGGGTGCTGTGATTCGCCATCAACAGTTTTGGCACGCCCGGTGGGACCAAGAGGTCATTCCACAAGATTTGAAGGAGTTTTCATGAAATTCGGCCTTAAAAATTACAGGTTTTACAGTTTCAGTTTTTTCACCTTCCAGGCTGAACTTTGAAATCAATTTTCAAGGACTTAACTTGCTCAAAACAAGTCAAAATTTCACCAGTTGATAGATCGGGGGATAATCTTCAAAAGGGTATTCTTAGATTTTTGAGATTTTGACTTTCAAAATTTCATGGTTTTTTGATTTTCGGATTTCAGGTTTTCGGAAGTCTGGCATTTTTGGATTTTCGTGACTGTCATTCCAAATCAAATTCCAAACTCTAAAATATCAAAAAATACAGGTCTTTCAAAATTCTATTTTTAAATATTGTCAGGTTTGGTGTGTAACTTGGCAGAATCTAGCCTTTTGAGGCTCACTTTTTAACACATCTGGCGACTCCGAAGGGGATAGAATTCAGCGGTGTAGCAGCAAAGGTTGCCCAGGCATATGAGAAGAATTCAAACCAGGTCCAATACTCGAGAAGAGGGGCTATTTTTCCACTTGCAACTTTCACCAGGTAGAGGAAGGAGAGGAAGAAGACCACAAAGATCACCATCTCCACCTAACAGGACTTTGTCTACACCTCCACCTGGTAGGCCTTTTCTCGCATCGACCAGGGTTCTTAGGCCAATCATAATGGCACATCTACCACCGAATCCCTTTGTCAATTTCACGGGCAGTAGTCCACTTGCCCTAAATGCTCAGAATCAAATTCCAGTTGCAGCACTAAAGAACATACCCTATTTCACAGGAGAAAATCATACTACTCCTATTGATCACATCCAGGATATTGCTAATGCATGTGCAATCCACGAAATAAATGAAATGGATGTTGCAGTCAAGCTGTTGGCTTCATCTTTCAAAGGCAAGGCCTTACAATGGTTTAGGAGCCTTACAGCAGGGTCTATTACGAATTGGAACCAACTTTGTTCTGCTCTTTGCAGCCAATTCGGGGAGAGAGCGGACAATTTATCTTTATTGGAACAACTGACAACAATCAAAAGGGCTCCTAATGAACAAATGACAGATTTCAACTTCAGATTCCAACGGACATGGGACAGGATTCCAATAGCTGTTAGACCAACCGCCGAAGGAGCATTCCTTTATTTCTTAAAGGCTATAAATTCAGACATAGCCATGATGATCCAATCAATGGGAGGGACAACGCTGCCAGGGGCCTACGACACAGCTATCAGAGCAGAGAACTGTTTGATCCAAGCTGGCAAGCTTGCACCAAGGCCACCAATGCCTCTCTATCCGGATATGGGAAATCCTACAACCAGTCAAGCACCAGAGTTGAATCCCATTCCAACTCCTAGAAATCAAAGCAATAATGAGGCGTCGACTTCTTCAAATACTTCAAAGGAATTGCAGGAGGTTATGAAACAACTGCAGAACCTTGGAAATGAGCTTGTGACTATCAAAAGACAACAAGCTCAAAGTGCTAGACCGTATCAGCCTCAAGCACAGTACCAGGCTAGGCCCCCATACCAACAAAATAGACCACCACCTCAGGCTGCAAATCAAAACCAAAACCAAGGACAACCTCAAGCTGCCAGGCCATTTCGACCGTATGATCCAAATGCAATGACGTCCTCAAGAGCCTTGGTCCCGACACAAAATAACATGGCACAGGAGTACGACTGGTGTTACCCTTGCAATCTACCTCACAATCAGTCGGCATGTTTCAATGGTGCACTAAATCAGGCCTTGATGGTGCAAACCATTGGTGTTCCTCAAGAACCAAGCCAGGAGGAGAATCAACAGCAAGAAATGCAACAAGAAGGACCTCCAACAGAAACCACATTGGCCAATTGGCAAACGGAAGACTTCTGTGGAGTTAACCAACAGCCTTTTCAAGGCGTGGCTGCCAACACACGGTCAAAGAAGAGAAATATAGGAGAGGAACAACCGTGTAATCCAGTTGTTTCTCAGTACACTCCTACACAACAAGGGGTCAGTAGACCAAACACAGCTCCAAATGTGCAGAATCAACCTAAGGTACCTGTTGTAGCAACACATGCACCTGTTCAAGCTCCAGAAAAGGTTGCGCCAAGCAAGGGACAACAAAAGGACAATTCATCCCCCTTCAACATCATCGATCAAATGAAGAAGACACATGTGAACATTTCCATGTGGGAATCACTGGCGATCCCAGGGCAACGAGATTTATTGCAAGCTGCAATGGCTAATTGGTCTGCCACAAATGTATCAAACCAGGGACATGAGAAAGTTCTCACTAATGCAATGCAACATGATGGGGGCCAGACAAGAAAAAATTTGAAGCCTCCACCATTCTATGTTTCGTTGATTGTTGGAAACCACTTGGTACACAACTGCATGATAGATTCAGGGGCAAGTAGTTCAGTGATGCCGAAGCAAATAGCGGATCAACTGGGTTTGAAGTACGAGCCAGTGCTGAAAGGAGTAGTGCAACTAGATGGAACGGCAGTGGGAACAGTTGGGGTCATCAAGGGGTTAAGCCTAACACTACATTCCTGTCCTAATGTTACAGTTCTGCAAGATGTGTCTGTGATTGACCTTCCGCCACTCTTTGCGTTGTGTCTATCAAGGGACTTCACTGCAAAAATCGGTGGATATTTATCTGCAGATTGGTCACACATGATTTTCAGGACAAGGTATGGAGCTAAAGCAACAATCAGATCAGAACCAATTGCCAATTTCCATATTGAGCCTCATGTACCAGGATCCTATCAATGCAAATTGCTCAGCTTTTGATCAGGAGGAGTGTTCAAGTGATCTAGAAACAGGTACTAAGGTCGAGGGAATTCCTGATTTAACTTTGGATGAATGGGCAAACAAGAGTCATGAATTTGACCCATACAAGGAAATTGAAGAATCTGAATTGGGTGTATATTGTATACACGAAGAAAATTCACCCATTCCTGACATCATTCAGCCTGAACAAAAGGATGAAAACAAAGTTTGGAAATTATTTTTTGATGGTTCGAGAAGCAGACAAGGTGCTGGAGGTGGTGCAATGTTGATTTCACCACAAGACATCAAATATTTTTCAGCTTTTCGTTTCCAGTTTTCCTGTTCAAACAACACGGCTGAATACGAGGCATTGATTCATGGAATTCATTGGGCCAGGAAAAGGGGCATAAAGAACTTGCAGGTGTTTGGAGATAGCGAGCTAATCGTCAACCAAGTTAGGGGACAACATGCTACAAAGAACGACTTGCTGAGGAGCTACAAGAATAGGGTATGGGACCTCATTGAGGATTTCAAAGCTTTCAACATTGTGTCCATACCCAGGAAGAAAAATGAAGCCGCAGATAGGCTCGCAGCAGTTGGAGCAACGTTTGATGTGGTTGACAACATCAGAAGGGAAAAAACACAGCCACATATCCATGTGGTTGTGAGGCCAGCAGTTCCAGATAACAACACAAGCTGGCAGGTGTTTGAGAATGATCAACAGATTGTCAATTTCTTACAAGAAGAGGCTGAATTCTCAGCTAGGAATCAGAACAGATTAGAGCAGTAGTATGGGGATCAAGTAGTGTAGCTGCGGACAAACAAGCTTCCTAAGGGTTTAGTAACATTGGAGTCTATCTTCAACCCTAACGACCAGTTCCGTAAGGAAAAGGCTAACATACAGGTCAAGAGAGAAGATTCAGAGCCAATTCCGGTTGGGGAAGGCAAAACACTTCAAATTGGTAAAGTGGCCACTGAGCAGGAGAAATCAGATTTCATACAGCTTTGCCAAGAATTTCCAGATGTCTTCGCTTGGAGCTATGAAGACTTGAGAGGATTCGATCCAAATTTGGCACAACATACCATAGAATTGGATCCAGATGCTAAGCCCATCAGGCAGAAGCAGAGACCAGTCAACCCTCATATTGAACCTCTAATGAAGAAAGAGCTAAATAAGCTAATAGAGGCAAGCATTATATTCCCGATCAAGCACTCAAGCTGGGTTGCAAACTTGGTTCCGGTCAGGAAGAAGAGTGGAGAAATCAGGTTGTGTGTGGATTTCCGAGACCTAAACAGGGCATCTCTCAAAGACCATTACCCACTTCCTTCAATGGAACAAATATTGCAAGTAGTATCCGGTTCAGAGAGATTCTCTCTCCTAGATGGCTACTCAGGGTACAATCAGGTGATGGTGAAAGAAGATGACCAATTCAAGACAACTTTCACCACCAAATGGGGGACCTATGCCTACAAGAAGATGCCATTTGGGCTATCAAATGTTGGAGCCACTTTCCAAAGGGCAATGGATATGGCATTCAAGGGGTTGATCAATAAAATAGTTCTGATATATCTTGACGACATCACTGTATTCTCAAAAAATGCAGCGGATCACCTCTTTCATTTGAGGCAAGTATTTCAGAGATGTAGAAGATTTGGGGTATCATTGAATCCCAAAAAATGCATATTCTTGGCTCACGAGGGAAAACTTCTAGGCCATATTGTTTCAAAGGAAGGGTTGATCGATTGACCCAGAAAGAGTTGAAGCAATTCGAGCATTGCCATTGCCAAGTCACAAGAAGGCTCTTCAAAGCTTCTTAGGAAGGATCAATTTTGTCCGCAGGTTTGTTCCAAACTTTGCAGCTCTCGTAAAGCCAATAACACTGATGTTGAAGAAGAGCATGGCATTTAAGTGGACATCTGAAGGCAAGGCAAGTTTTGAGGCAATAAAAGAGGCTATATCTCAAGCTCCCACTCTCGTCAATCCAGACTTCTCCAAGGACTTCGTGCTATATGCCTTCAGTGGTGGAGACACAATTTCTGCAATCCTGGTCCAACAAAACAAAGGAGGATTAGAACAACCAGTTGCTTTCTTCAGTCAAGGCTTGGAGGAATACGAAACAAGGTACTCTTTCATTGAAAAGCATGTCCTAGCAGTAATCAGGAGCTCAAACAAATTCAAGCACCTAGTCTCAAACAACAAGATCCAATTATTGGTCTCTCATGCGGGAGTCAAGGACTTCCTTCTAAACAAGGATATGAATGAGAAACGTGCAGGATGGATCACTCGTGTCATGGAATATGACATCGAGATTAGGGTCACAAAACTAGTACGTGGTAAGGGACTATGTGAACAACTAGCCTTGAGTCAACAGGTTGAAGCAGGAGATGAAAAAGAGACTGTCTTGGTACTACAAGATGGTCAAGAACATGAAAATGATGATGTGCCTACTCCTTGTTGGACTCAAAATATGATACACTTCCTACAGACAGGCCTATGCCCTCTAGAAATGAGAAAAGCAAAGAGGAGATACTTCAGATTACAAGCCATTTCATATGTGCTTATTGGTGGTGTTTTGTTTAAGAAAGACATCAATGGAGTTCTATTGAGGTGCATTGGGGCAGGCCAAATTGAGAGGGTGTTACGAGATTTTCACGATGGAGATTCTGGAGGACATTTCGACCCACGAGTAACAACTCTCAAGATAATGAAGGCAGGGTATTATTGGCCTACAGTGTTCAGTGACTGTTATACATGGATAAGAAAGTGTAAGAAATGTGCACTCTTCACAGGGAAAGAAAGACTAGCAGTACTTCCATTGCACGCAATTTTGGTTGACCAACCATTTCTACAATGGGGATTGGACTTCATCGGGGTCATCAACCCAAACTCAAGCCGAGGCCACAAGTGGATTCTCACGGCAACGGACTATTTCACCAAGTGGACTGAAGCAGTAGCGCTCAAAGAGGAAAACGAGTCTAATATACTAGAATTTTATGAAGGAATAGTGACCAGGTTCGGTGTGCCGGCCACTATCATATCAAACAATGCATTGGCATTCATAGGTTCCAAGATTACAGAATGGGCTGTCAAGAATGGAATCTACTTGAGCACCTCTTCCAATTATTACCCACAGGGTAATGGACAGGCAGAGTCCATGAACAAAAATTTGCTAAGAATCATTAGAAGGACTCTGGATGAAAATCAAAGAACATGGCATACTAAGCTAAAATCAGCATTATGGGCTGACAGAATAACACCAAAGAGGTCTACAGGTAATTCCCCTTACAAGTTGGTCTATGGAAAGGAGGCAGTATTGCCTATATCATTAGAACTGCCTACATTGGAGTTCATGAAGCAGTTGGAGTTGGCTGAGTTCGAACCAATGGAGGCTAGGTATGTAGAGTTGATGGAATTGGAAGAAATTAGAGAACATGCAGTTCAAACAATTGAGAAAGATCAGGCCTTGGTGAAAAGATGGTTTGATAAGAAAGCAAGAGCAAGGACCTTCCAGGAAGGGGACCTAGTTCTGAAATGGGATGCAGATCGGGCAAAGCCAGGAAGGCATTCCAAGTTTGATGCCATTTGGAGTGGCCCCTACATGGTCATAGGATGTAAGAATAGCAATGCCTTCCAATTGTCTACTTTGGATGGAGGAGAACTCCCGATTCCGGTTAACGGAATCCATCTTAAACATTGCTACTAAAAGGAAAAGGTTTACCCTTGTAAATATTAGCCTAGATTTCAATTCCTCTAAGTGCGTATGCACATTGTCTTGTTGTAGTTAGGTTTCTGTTTCCCTAAGTGCTCCGGCACAGGTTTTGTTGCTCTCAGGTTAATTTCTACAGTTCAGAATGCTGTCAGAGAAGAAGTTGCGGTATCAGGCTCGAGATCAGATATCAGGTTGGTTTCAAGTTATTGCTTATGACTCCATGCCCAACGGATTGCTAAAAGGTCACTGATCTTCTACCTAGCAGGCAGGTAATCCCATTGAGTCACCAAATTGTTGTATATATCTTCCCCCAGGTAGATATAGACAAGTAGAAGATTATAGAAATCAAAGAAGCTCAAATCCCTGACATTTATCCCCTTGGCGCACAGAAATGGCGCATGGAAATGAGTGTCGATAGGGAAATGTATGCGCCCTTGGCGCACAGAAATGGCGCATGGAAATGAGTTTCGACAGGGAGATGTATGTGCCCTTGGCGCACAGAAATGGCACATGGAAATGAGTGTCGACAGGGAGATGTATGCGCCCTTGGTGCACAGAAATGGCGCATGGAAATGAGTGTCGGCAGGGAAATGTATGCGCCCTTGGCGCACAGAAATGGCGCATGGAAATGAGTGTCGACAGGGAAATGTATGCGCCCTTGGCGCACAGAAATGGTGCATGGAAATGAGTGTCGACAGGGAAATGTATGCGCTCTTGGCGCACAGAAATGGCGCATGGAAATGAGTGTCGACAGGGAGATGTATGCGCCCTTGGCGCACAGAAATGGCGCATGGAAATGAGTGTCGACAGGGCAATGTATGCGCCCTTGGTGCACGTAAGAGGATGTCGACACACACAGGGATGCGCCAAGGCGCACCTTCAGGAGGCGCAACATTTTGAGCGCTGACAGGAAGCAGGCCTTGGCGCAGATATTCAGATGGCCATAACTTTTGACTGAGAGCTCGGATTCATGCAAGGTTGGACTTTTCGGAAAGCTTACGAGGTCCTCTGTCCAACTAGGACTGGATATATTTAATTGGGTAAGAAAAAATTCTTAAAAATGTAAAATACAGTTTGCCACTTTTGGGTTCGCTGGGGTTCTCACCTACCATCATAATGAGATGAGTTAAGTGCATTCTGGAGGTAGTTGGGGCAGATTTCGATTTTCTCTCTCTTTTCTCTCTCATTCTTCCTATAAATTGTAAGGAGGGGCTTATTTCTAAAGGTTGGACATTCTTGTTTTGCCCCTCCCTTCTTCTCTTTGGCAGGTGAATTTGTGGAGTTCAAACCTCCCATTTAAAACTGTAATGCAACTCTGCCTCTTGGCATTTTGCAGTGTGCTGTATCAATCTTTGGAGCAAATTAATGCATGTCTGTGGATGATTCTCAACCCTCTCTGTATTCATTTTTGCATCCTACCGATCTTTCACTGTGAATTTGGCTATCTGTGCATGATCTTACATTACATTTTAATGGTCTGTGTTTATTGGCAAGACAGGTGTTTCTTCATTCCTCGGTGCATCACCTTTGTAGTTTAGGTTTTATTTTATGCATCTTCTTACCCTATCTCCCTGGCAAGTTAGTTTAGGTTTTGAGTAAACCCTCTACATTTTCTACGTGTGCATCTGAATAGAGGAATAGGAACCGGCCTTCATCCGGAGAGCTTTTCCAATTCACGAGGTCCCACACTTGGGAAAAGCTCCATGTTATGCAATCGCACTGAGAGTCTCAACCCATCGTGTTGCAGAGTCCCAGGGGTGCTGCAATTCGCCATCAACAAACATCAAATGGTATTTTCAATTATGGGTGAAACGTTGTATGATATTTTCACACGTTGATTATGAGGGGCATACATGATAAGCTTAAAGCTATAAATTATAGCTTTGTTTTAAATTGAATTTTTCAGTTGTTTATAATTTTTAAAAATTCTTTGCTAGGGTATAAGACACTAATTGTGGTCACAAGACGTAGCAACATGGTTGTGATTAATTTTGAAACTAGATTGTGGTTGACAAAACTAATAGCAACCATGGGTATTATGGGGCCCAATATTATGAATGGAGTGAGGGAAGACATTAAGAGCAGTAGTATGAATGAAGTGATGGTAGGCATTAATAGTAGATACATAACCTATGCAATCAATTCTATTAGCACCTCCTCTATCAACAATTCAAAATATATCCCCTTAACAAATAAATAAATGCTTTAACAAATTAAATGTAACATTGATGCTTTTAAATTTTGTTTGGTAATTCTAGTTTCACTTCTTCAATATATCCCCTTTAGCGTTCACATTGCATTGGAGACATGCGATTGCTAATAATAACACTATTAAAATTGACCCACCATAGACTCTTTGTAATAATAAATTATTGACATAGCTTAATAAATGTGATCTTTTTAGATTTAAGCCCTTCTAAAGACTAAAAAGGCAACCACCGTGTTTGTAGACTGGCATTTCAAGGAGAATGAACAAGAAATACCAGTTTTTGTGTGAGATAAGGATAATGAGTATTCGATAGAAATAAAAATAAATAAGAATTGTATTCGATATGATACAACCCATAAGTAACATATAATAATGCTTCTTGCAAGGTCAAAACACGGAATATTGGCAGCTACCTTGCCATAACCGCAACAATTTTCATGGTTACGCCACCCTGCAAATCTTAGAAGTCACTTGCTTCTGCAAATTTATTTTTGTTAGTAAAAAAATTAAAGACGACCATGACAATTATGTTACATTTATGCAAGAAAATCCTTGTTAGAAAGGCCTATCACCCAATTATCTGGAGTTGGATTGTTCGACTGTAATTGTTACATACTGTGAAAAACCAGTGCCACGTCTTTTATGCTTTTCCCCCTCGATTAAATAAAATCAAGTCACAAGTCCTTGCCTCGTAGGTCTTTGAATTTGTGTAAGTATCTTGCCCAGTTCTCATATTTCGGTATAGATGAATTGAATTGAAAGATTTTAATGACGTCCACGAGGCCAACCAGTCTATGGAACCTAAAAACAAAAACAAGTCTACCAAAAACACAAAAAAAAAACCGTCCCAAAACTGCTACTTATGCTCTTTCTCGATTTCTTTGTTAATCTTGAGCCTTCCATTATAGATTGCGGAACCAATTTATTTTACAGTGATAGTGGTGAAGCATGTGCAATGCGCGTCTTATCTTCTTCTTCTAGAAGAGTTGAGCCACACATATTGCATTTGTTTCTTCTTCTTTTCTAATTAAACCCTTGTAACCTATTTCCCTCCAAATTGATCGCACTTCACCGTCTATAAATCACCTCACACGTTATCCTTTCATTCAATTTTACAAACAACAAAAATTTCTATTAAGCTATAGGTCATTTTTATTACTTGTAAAATGGATTTTTCGTGGTGAGTAAATAAGATATGCTTTCTTGTTTTTATACCATTCCACAAGATATAATTTCACACTAAACTTAGGGAAGTAATTACACTTGAGAAAATGAACTATTTGCATAAAGAGGATATAACCATAACACAAAGGACAATAATGTACGATAGTTATGTCTCACCTATATGATACTGTCTGGATAGATATAATACTCTAAGTGAATATTTGGATGGTTAATGCTCTCTTAAATCTATGACCAATTCATATGAATGTATGCAAATAAATAATGGTCTGATAAGAATATTCTCTATAATGAGTAATCTACACTAGGATAATGAGAGGGGCCATATTAAATGTGCGCACCTTGAGGTTATAAGTTGCTAGAGACACAAAATTAGGAAAATGATACTCCTCAATCTATAGGAGATATAAGGTTTTGTAATTAAATTGTAATAAGATGATGGTGCTTATGCTAGGGTTGTAAGGCTCAAAATGGGGATTGTAAGGCAAGTGTCGATATATAAATAATACAATAGATAAAGAATACACCGCCTTACTCTAATCTATGAAACAAGCATCAAAATTTGAAATGACACAAAAAAAGGGTTAGATATACTTACCTACTTGAAGACACTATTGGCAGATTAAATTTCCCTAGGGTCAAGAGAGAGTTGATGTGGGGGACCACAAATGAATAGAAGAAAACCTAAGAAAACATCTAGTTGAGGACTCCAAAAGTTGACCATGGTAAGTTTAGCTCCTATGTTGGAAGATCCCAAGTACCTAATGTTGTAAGTGTGAACTCCAAAAAAGACAAATAATGCCAACTTTAAGACCTCTAAGGCCTTAAGGGCAAATTGGTGAATGAGTGATGATGATGTGTTGGAATGAGTGCTCATGGTGGAATATAAATAACTAGTATAGATATCACATTGCGAAATATAATAAATAACTAGTACAGATATCTTACATACAATTATCTAAAATATGCTAAGAGATGCCAATTTTGAGGCGCTTATCTAAACCACGTGAAAAATACAATATCAATATTTCAAGATTGATATCTCTTAGTGTGTTTTATATAGTTGTATTTAAGATATCTTTGCTAGAATATTCTAAGTATACCAGAAAGTAAACAATAAAAATAATTCTAAGATAATAAATATATTTATATGAAATGCGATGATAGATACCAATTTCAAGGTTGTGTTAGTATATTTTTCACATACCAAATTGATTAGTAACTTCGTTAAATTCTCTACCAATTTCTCATTGACTTGTTGTAAATGACATTAATTTAGCTGCATCATTATGTCGATTTAAAAAAAATCTATTCAATGAAAAAATGCCCAAACATTACCATATGTCCAAGTTATTACTATTTTTCAATTGACTTCTCTAAGAAAAAAGAAAAAAACATTTAATTGGCAATCAAATGGATGTCAAATTTAAGGATGAATTGTCATACGACGGTCAAATTTAATGTCGTGAATAAAACTAAACTCACTCCATTATACCTCGTGGTTGCCATTGTAGGAATGCCTTTGGCCTAATTATGATGGGCATTTAATTTTTTTGTTGTAAAAAGACGTTCACCCATAATAGATATTGTCTTCTAGGGAAAACTACTCTCTTAATAGTATCGACCATGGTGGATATTGTTTGTGTGTACTAAAAGGTCGATACTATTAAGAGAGTAGTTTTACCATGGTCTATATTAAAATACATTCACCCAACAATATCGCCCATAGTTGATAGTGTCATGAAGAGGTCAAATTGATAAAGGTAAACTCAAAGGTGCTAAAATGGGTGACACAACGAAGGTCTATGTGTATTGAAAGTAGGTACGGGGTGACTATAAAAGTATAGTAATGTGTTGTCATAAGGAGGCTGTAAAAGACAATTGTAGAGGTATGAAAACATGTGAAGTGTGATATAGTTGGGATGCACATCAATGATCTCTCATTTTTACCATTACTAACCAACAATGCAACTAGTGAAGGATGCAGGTAACCATTTTTGGTTACTTTGGGCTCCCGTCAATGCCACTGAGGAAATTGCTTCGGAGAAGACAATGCACCAATGATGCAAGTGAAGAACAAAAATTAGTAAAGGGAAAAATTAGGTGTATACATACACCTCAATTAAAGATCATCGTGTGTCACAAAATGTGTGCATGAGATGGTCTATGAGAATGAAAGTGCAACACCAAAATCAAAGTATTGAAAAAGATGTGCAGTATAGAAAGTAATGAAAGCATGAACTCAATTAAATCATACCAACTTGTGTACTTACCTTCCCACGAGTGTGTCTATTAGCATAATTTAGCATAGGCATATTTATTGCATTTTATTGCATTGTCTTTTATTTAATAATGTGCAACATGTGCACTCTAGTCTAGTGACTTTCATTCAATATTTTTATGTTGGATAACATTCAATATTGGTATTAGTAGTAATTACATTTGCATGTGACATGGGTCTTATCATCTTGTAGTTGGTGCCTGATAGGGTGTCATGTCTATCCATATGAGGCTATCTAATATCTATAACTATTACAACTCTTGCATTGTTATGTAATCTGATTTCATGATCAATAATATTTGTGACGCTTCCGTCCCTCTTTGGTCATTGCAATCTAATTCTATTCTATCATTTGGTATCAGAGCTATACCATTGTTATCAGTGTCCACATTGTGAATCACCAAAGTGTAGAGAGAGTTGTTATGAGAAACTAGGTGGTACACAACAGAAAAGAAACACCAAAAGATAAATTAGATAAATAGGTCATAAATCCTTAAACTAAGGGGAAGCACACGAGAGGATGGTAAACAACTTATAAGTAGGGTGTAAAGAGGTGTAAAGAAGTGTAAAGGGGTAGCTGAGAGCATCTGACCAACCAACTTGTAAATATGGAAGGATGTGAGGTGTTAGCCAAGAAAAAGATATCAATCAGACTAATAGTCTTGTAGAGAATAAGTTCCTAGTATGGAACGCTCAAAATCCCTAAGGTAACTAGAAGGAATCCAAGAGAAGAGGTAGAAATGGTTGAGAGAATATTGTGTGAAAACCAAGAGATACAAAAGATAATCAAGTAGGGATGCAATAAGGGAATGCCCTTTAAACCATAATGCTTGTCTCAATGCTAACATGTTTGAAAAGAGATGTAGAAGAGTATATAAAGGATATGTGAGAGACTGAGAATCAAGTTTTTCTATTAGTGGGATACAATAATGTAATAAGGAGGAAATAAGGGCGCCACCAAGACAAAAACAATTTTTTTTATTAAAATCGAGACACTCTAGTCAAATGGGCAAGACTTGGAGTTTTTGACATCAAGGAGTGGAAGAACTTGAATATGTAGGAAAAAATGAAGACAAACTAGTGAAATATAAGGACATCTCATGTCAACTATGATAATATATGCTAGTAAATATGTATCCTACATTACAACATTTTTCCTATTCCTCAATGTGTGACTTAAGGAGCTATAGGTCTACTATGAGTATTAATTACTGACATGAAAAGGTAGGGGTATTGAATGATAAATAATATACCTTATTACCCTAGTTGAAAAACCTACCGTACCTTGAAATACCTCAAGGAGAGTAATGAGGCCAACTGTGGAGTTTGAATTTTTAACTAGGTTAGGAGATGTACTAAATGTGATCACGTCTTTTTTGATTCTAATCGAATTTTTAACTTTTTGTTGTAATATTTACTTTTTCCAGTTGTTTTTTATTGAATTTTCTTTGATTACATGGCTTTTACTTTTCCTCCATATGGATTTGGAAGGTTGATCAAATGGGTGTAAAAGATGAATAACACAAGAGAGTTTATACCAAGATGCTATAAAGGAGGACCTACAAAACATGACAGTTAGATACTCTAAGAAATGAAACATAGAAAATAGTGCTATCTCAAGAACGACCTTGAGATGGAATAAAATTTGACGATGCAAATAAAGAATGACCTAATAAATATCTTCTTTTTCGCTCTCTAATGGGTAATCTAGACTAGGATAATGAGAGGGGCCATACTAAAGATGCACATTTTGAGGTTGTAAGTTTCTAGAGATGTGAAACTAGGAAAATGGTACTGTACACTCTATAGGAGATGTAGCATTCCAAAGCCTAAATTTAGAATATGGTAGTTGATGCGGGAACATAACTTGCAGAGACCATAACTTTTGATCCAATCGTTGGATCGTCTTCAAATTTTACAGGGTGGTAAATATACATTAGCACTATGCTCAGATAAAAATTAACTGTAATATTGTGGCCATTTCAACACATTTTCAGGCCCAAATTCCTTCATATAGTGGCCTCAAATGGGCTTCGAATGTTTTTTCACTTTTGACTAGGTCTTAGAACTTTAATTACTTTTGTTGTGCTTCTTAGAATAAGTCAAAATTTTATGTGAGCCTTAATTTATGAAGGTATATTTGGCACGTAAATTTTGGGGGCCATCCGAGTTGTTTTGCTAGGTAGGGGTTTTTAATTTTAGGGTTTTTGGCATTTTAGGGGTTTTAGAGTAGATGTGAAATAAAAGGAGGATTGTAATGATGTAAAATATTTGTGTGGATTCTAGAATGAGAAGAAAACTAATTTTAAACTCCTGGTTTTTATTTGCAAAGTTGTTTATTTGTGTTTTGGAGGTATTTCAACCTCTTGCAACTAGATTCACATCAATTGGTATCAGAGCGAGGTTTTGATCTTGTGGAAATAGTTAAGGTAACATATTAAATTTTTATGTGTAACTTTTTCCTCTATTTTATATAATCATGGCTAGATGCGGGAGGGGAGGTTATGCCTAGATGAATAGGCATATGCAGGAGCTATAGAGACAAGTTGCTGAGCTCACAGGAGAAGTTACCGCCATAGAAGGAGACATGCAAATGGGATGCAGACCCAGATAATGATACTAAAGAAGTACCTCCATTAATGAATGAAGGAGGATATGAAGAGAAAATGAGAGAGATGAAGAAACCTTGAATGAGAGACCATTTGAGGAGAGATTGATCTAGGCTTTAGAGGGAAAGAATGACGACATCAAGATTAATGTTCCTGATTATGGTGGAGGCTTATGACCAGAGGAGTTGATTGATTGGTTGAATCGTATGGAAAAATTCTTTGAGTGGAAAACCCTTTCAGAGGATAAGAAGGTTAATTTTGTCATGCACTAAGTTAGCCGGACATGCATTGATCTAGTGGGATCACCTACAAAATGAAAGATAAAATAATGGAAAGGGCAAGATCTGAAACTGGAATAAAATGGTAAAGAATCTGTTAAGAATCAAATTTCTTCCTGTAGATTTTGCTGGAACACGAAGTTTTTGAGTCACTTGAGTTCATAGGAAGACTTTGTGGAGGAAACATGGGTGACACAACTATAGTTTAGTAGTGCATATCACCCCTAGATAGACCTCCAGAAAATGGATTCTTTGAACTAAACTACTTGGGACATATCCTACTTAATGTTGGAGAAAAGCCAAAACAATGGGAATCTAACTTTACCACAAGCTCAGTTTTCCTATAATAGATTCATAAAAAGGTCAACAGGGAGGTCTACACTAAAGTGGTTTATACATAGGAATCCCAAGGAGGGTGATAGACCTGATTTTGTCTTCCTAATGATGATGAAAAGCCTAGCAGAACACATTCATACTATTGCAGGATGAAGTGATAAAAAGCTAAAATCTGAGTAATTCACAATATTTCATTGCACATGTCAGTAAGAGTAATGAATATTCGAAGAATGAAGATATGGTGACAATTCATTTTAGAGAAACTGGAGAGGTTTAAACAAACACAATGGGACACATACATCCACAAACTCAAGTATTTATTGCTTTATGATTGGGCACAGGTAATCTCTGAAGAATCAAAATGAGTGATAATGCCTACAAGGTGGAGTCTACTGACAACTTGCAGCATATTGGCTTCACAAATTTTCAATTTTGACTTATATAAGTTTCCATCATGATGAAAATGTCGCGGAGGAGGAATGAGTAACACTGGGTTTAGCAGATTTCTAAGAAGAGAGAGAGAAAGATGGTAATGCATGTCTTGGACCAAAATCTACCTTCAACCACTACAAGACATGGGAGCTAAACAGAATTTGGTACATGATGGGATGGTTTATAAAAGAAGAAAATACATATTCCTAACTTGCAGCAGTTGAAGAAGATTGACAGCCCATGCTTTAATTAGATGCATCTCAACTACCAAATAAAACAGCTGTTTTGAACCTGGCCACGTTTTGCGGGAGCAAACTTGCAGACCATAACTTTTGATCAAACTGTTGAAGTATCTTAAATATTACAAGGTGGAATAAATAACATTACCAATATGTTGTGTGTTTTTTGGAAATGCAAGGTTTATGGCCATTTGAGTGGCACATTTTTGGTCTGCCAGGATTCCTTCATCTAGTGAGCCTAAAATTGAGCTATGAATGTTTTTTATTTTTGACTAGGTCTTAAAAATTTAATAACTTTTTTTGCGCTTATAGAATAACGTCAAAATTTTCCCTGTGAGCCTTAATTTTGTGAAGGCATAGCTTGGGCACAAAATTTATGGGCCGTTTCCGAAGTTCGGGGTCTTTGCTACTATGTAATTTTTGGCATTTTAGGGTTTTTAGAGTAGAAGTGAGATAAAAGGGATTGTAATGATGTAAGTGACTTGGTGTGGATTCCATAATGAGAATCAAGCTAATTTTGAAACTCTTTGTTTTTGAGCAAGTCAAATTTTGTTTATGTTGTCCCGTTTGACCAAGCCATGCATTTCAACCTCTTGCATCTGGATTCACATCAATTGGTATCAGAGCGAGGTTTTGATCTTGCGGAAATAGTTAAGGTAACATATTAAACAAAATTGTCCGTATTTTTTTCTTGTATTTTATATAATCATGGCTAGATGTCCCGAGGGGATGTTATGCCTAGATGAATAGGCATATGTAAGCTACAGAGGCAAGTTGGTGAGAACTCACATGAGAATCTTCCCACCTTAGAAGAAACATGCAAATGTTACGATTCCCTTGTAAACCCAAATAGTGATCTGAAGAAGTACCTCCATTAATGATGAAGGATGAGATGAAGATGAAAATGAGAGAGATTTCAAGAAACCATTTCCAATGAGATTTCATTTCCAGATGAGAGATTGATCCTAGGATTTAGAAGGAAAGAAACCCAACATTTTCTGATTTCAATGTTCCTTATTATGGTGGAGGGTTATGGTAGAGGAGTTGATTGACTAGTTCCATCGCATGGAAAAATTATTTGAGTGGAAAACCCTTAAGGCCCGCGAATAAGGTCTCATATTTTTGCAATTTTTTACTAGACTGCTTGGATTTTTAGAGAAAAGAGGAGTGGTACCTGTGAAAATCCAAATTTCGGCCGTTGAACCATTTAAACTTGCTTGAGCTTGAAGAAACATATAAGTTATCCAATTCACCTTGATGGGGAAAATGGATAACAAAGCTCAAAGAAAGGTTTCTTCCTATAGATTATACTCAGACACTCTTTCCAAGGTTCCAAAACCTAAGACAAAAGGATCTCAACATTGAATATTTTACCAATTAATTTTACAAGTTGTCAATCAGGGTGGAACAAGGAGAGTCTGAAGAAGAGAAGGCTACAAGGTATATAAATGGGTTGAGTTATACCATACAAGATGAGCTGATTATGCTCTAGATCTATAGCCTAGATGATGCTTATCAACTCACATTAAAAGAATAAAAAAATAAAGAGAGGAATAATTTTAGAAGAGGTTTGAAGAGAGGGCCATCATCATCTCTAATGAGAGCTAGAGTTAGATTTGATTCTACAAAAGGTGAATCCTATAATGCATAAGGGCATGAAGATTTTGGTCAAAGTTGTAGCAACTACCAAATAGGTAGGGGGTTTCAGATGGGGAAGAGGTTATAATGGAGGATGGTGTTGGAATAGCCCCCAAAGGTCAATATACATGTTACCGATGTGGTGAAGATGGGCACATAGATTTTTGAGTGTCCACACTATCCTACACAGGACAGATGGCAAGGAGAACAACCATGAGTAAATTTGGTTGAAGTTGAAGAGGAAGAAGAAATGGAGGTTGCTTAGACTTGGGTGAAACCCTCATGATAAGGAGGACAGATGATTATCCCAAGGAAGGAGAAAGACACATGATGGTGTTTGTGATGATTCGTGGTTGTGAAAAATATATTTTGACAAGATGCACCTCTGGAGGAAAGGTATGTAAAATTATTATTGATGGTGGTAATTGTGAAAATATGGTTTCAAATGTGATGGTTGATAAAATCAATCTGAAATGTGAGAAGCACCCATATCCTATCATATATCATGGTTTAAGAAAGGGAATGAGGTAACCATAGATAAAATATTCCTTCTAAAGTTTTTCGATTGGGAATACCTACAAGGATGAGGTGTGGTGTGATGTTATCCCAATGGATGCATGCCATATATTACTGGGGAGGCCTTGAAAATACAATAGAAAGGTTAGATATGATGGAGGGAAAAATACATATACCTTTTGGAAGGATGGTGTAAAGGTGGTCTTGTTACCCTTTAAGGAAGAAGAGAAGAGTGAGGGTTATGGTGGCTACAAATGAGTTTGTTATAGAAATGGAAGAATTTGGCTGGTGCTATGCACTGATGTCAAAGAAGGTGGAAATAGAGGAATTTAATATACTCTGTTTTGCGGCAAAGGTACTAAAAGAATACAAAGATGTCATACCAAATGAGGTACCATATGGGTTACCTCCAAAGTGAGATATACAACACCATATTGATTTGATCCCAGGATCGGCCATTCCAAACTTCGAAACCTACCAGATGAGTCCAGCACAGAGTGAGGCATTGAACAAGAAATTGACAGATCTAATACATAAAGGGTTAGTGAAGAGAAAGCATGAGTCCATGTACAACTCCAATCGCTATTGAACTCCCAACAAAATATAGATATTGAGAATGTGTATAGAAAATAGGGCCATAAATAATATCACAATTAAGTATCGTTTCCCAATTCCAATATTGGATGATATGATGGATGTGCTAGTAGGAGCCCGATATTTTAGCAAGATTAACCTCCGGAGTAGGTTCTACCAGATCCAAATCCTTGAAGGGGATGAATGGAAAACAACTTTCAAAACAAAATTTGAAGATTTTACGAGAGGATGGTAATGCCATTTGGGCTATCTAATGCACCCAGTACATTCATGAGGTTGATGAAAAGAGTACTTGAGATTACAATGGTAAGTTTATTGTTGTCTATTATGATGATATTATGATATTCAGTAAGACAATGGAAGAACACTTGTTACATATGAAATTGGTGTTAGACTTGTTACGTAATGAGAGTTTGTATGAAAACTTAAAGAAGTGTAGATTTCTTCAGAAGAGTCTTGTTTTTTTGGGGTTCGTCATCTCAGAGGATGGAGCGAGGATGGATGAGGAAAAAGTAAAGGCAATTTTGGAATGGCCTATTCCAAGGAATGTGAACAAGGTTCGTAGTTTTCATGGATTGGACACTTTTTATAGGAATTTCATCAGAATTTTAGTAGCATTGTTGCACCCATAACAAAGTGTATAAAGGGAAGGGAGTTTGTATGGACCAAGACAACAACATATAGTTTTGAATTGTTGAAGATGAAAGTGTCAGAAGCACCTATTTTGGTATTGCCAAATTTTAGCAAGGTCTTTGAGGTTAACTGTGATGCCTCACATGTCAGGATTGGAGTTGTACTGAATCAAGAATGAACCAGTTGTAGAATTATTCAGTGAAAAGGTAAATGAATTCAGGAGGAAATATTCCACTTATGATGTAGAATTTTATGCTATTGTTCAGGCATTAAGGCACTGCAGACATTACTTAGTAGATAAGGAATTTTTACTGTTTACTGACCATGAAGCCTTGAGGTATGATAAACACATAGAAGAAACTAATAGTAGCCATGCAAAATGAGTTTAATTTTTGTAAGAATATACTTTTCTATTAAAGAATAATTCAAGTTAAGAAGAATCAAGTTGTTGATTTCTTGAGTAGGCGTGTAACACTTTTGACAAAAACAAAAAATAAAGTAGTTGGGTTTGAGGCAGGTAAGGAATTGTATGAAGGTGATCCAAATTTTGGTGATGTTGTGAGACAAATTAAGGATCCTATAGTAGATAGTGGTTCTTCTGATTATTTGATGTAGGATGGTTATTTATTAAGAGGAAAACAATTGTGCATCCCTGTTGTTCAATGAGAGAAAATATTATAAGAGAATTGCATAGTGGGGGGTTAGATGGACACTTTGGTATAAGTAAGAAAATCGCTATTGTTGTAGAAAATTATTTTTGGCCAAAGGTAAACATGGAAAAAAGTAGGATTGCAAAAGATGTAGAGTGTGTCAAATGTATAAGGGCCATGCATAGAATTCTGGGTTGTATATAACATTACCTCATCCCTAGAGGGCCATGGATTGATTTGAGTATGGATTTCATGTTAAGACTTCCTAACACACAATGATGGAATGATTATATATTTTTTGTGGTTGATATATTCTCTAAAATGGAAAATTTCATTGCTTGTAAAACAACTAATGATGCTTACAACGTTGTAGATTTGTTTTTTTTCAGAAGTGGTTAGATTGTATGGAGTTCCAAGAACAATTACTTCAGATCGGGATATGAAGTTTTTGAGTCACGTTTGGGAAGACTCTGTGGATTAAAATTGGGACATGAATACAGTTCAGTTGTGAATATCACCCATAGACTGATGGGAAGAAGGAACTAGTGAAAAAAATGCTTGGGAAATCTCCTACATTGCATAGTTTGAGAAAATCCAAAACAATGGGACTTAACTTTACCACAAGCTGAGTTTTCTTATAATAAATCAGGTAAACATGTTAAGAAGGAATGTATCCTTTCTAGATTATATATGGTAGGAATCCCAAGTAGGTCCTAGATCTGATTGTGCTACCTGGTGAAGATAAAACTAGTGATGATGTAGAAGCCTTTGCAGAACACATTCTACAGTGCAGGATGAAGTGAGGGAAAAGATGAAAGTGAGTAATGCACAATATAAAGTAACTACAGATGTCAGTAGGAGGGTAAGCGTATTCGAAGAAGGAGATATGGTGATGGTTCATCTTAGAAAGGAGAGGTTTCCAAAATGGATATATAATAAACTCAAGTATAAGAAGATTCGATCGGGTAGGATTCTGAAGAAAATGAGTGATAATGCCTACAAGGTGGAGCTACCTGAAAACTTTGCTATCTCACTAGTTTTTAATGTTTCTGACTTATATAAGTTTCCAGGTCATGATGAAAATGTTGCAGAGGATGAAGAAATAAACTAGGTGCAACAGGTGCCGAAGAAGAAAAAGGAAAGGGTAATGCGTGTCTTGGACCAAAAGACAACCACTACTAGACATGGGAGCTACAACAAATATTTGGTACAGTGGGAAGGTTTATAACAAGAATAAAATACATAGATTCCTGAGTGGGAGTTGAAGAATATTGACAGTGCAAAATTAGATGAATTCCATGAATTGAATTCGGAGGAGTTGATTTTTTTTGAATCAGGGGAGAATGATGCGAGAGCATAACTTGCGAAGACCATAACTTTTGATTTGACCATTGGATCGTCTTGAAATTTAACAGGGTGGTAGATAAACACTAATAGTATGATGGGGTTAACTTTTATTACAAGGTTGTTGACATTTTGGCACATTTTTCGGGCCCAAATTTCTTCATCTAGTGGCCTAAAATTAGCTCCGAATGTTTTTTTCACTTTTGATTAGGTCTTAGAACTTTAATAAATTTTGTTGTGCTTGTTAGAATAAGTCAAAATTTCACGCGAGCCTTAATTTATGAAGGTATATTTGGCACACAAACTTCGGGGCCCTTCTGAGTTGTTTTTTTAGTAGGTAATTTTTGGCATTTTATGTTTTTTTGGCATTTTAGGGTTTTCAGAGTAGACGTGAAATAAAAGGAGGTTTGTAATGATGTAAAGTTTAGTGTGGATTCCAGAATGAGAAGAAATCTATTTGAAACTCTTGGTTTTTATTTACAAAGTTTTATTGTGTGTTTTTGAGGTATTTCAACCTCTTGCAACTGGATTCACATCAGTAATGACCTCTAACAATCTCTCAATAATAAAATGATGATAATAAGGCCATAATCATGTCGTAATTAGATTGAAACAAGATTCTTACGCTTATGCTAGGGTTATAAAGATCAATAGGTTGTGAGAATTTGTAAGACCCAAATGAGAATTTTAAAGGCGTGCCGATATATAAATAATGCAATCAATACATAATAGTTTTCCCTACTCTAATCTATGCATGACCATATCAAACAAGCATCCAAATCTAAACTCAACATAGAGGAAAATAAAGGTTAGAGATACTCACTTGTTTGAAAACATCATTCATGCATTAACTCCCACTGGAATAAAAAACACCTTATGAGAGAGTTGATTTGGGGACCATGAACAAATAGAAGAGACATAGGAAAGCCTCTAGTTGAAGATTTCAAAGATTGGGCAGACCGTGGTAAGTGCAAATCCTATATTTGAAGATCATAAGTACCTAATGCTCTAAGTGTGAACTCCAAAGAAGACAAAGAAGACCAAATTTAAGACCCTAAGGCCTTAAGGGAATATTGGTGAGAAATAATAAACTGAATGCATGATAATGATGTGTTGGAATGAACTCTCAATGATAAGTATAAATGGAAATCATGAGGGGAATTTATAATTTCATCTACTGTGGTCGATGACTTCGGTTGTAAAAAATCATTCACCTAATAGTATTGACCATGATCGATACCATCAGATGGGGAAAAATAATCACATGATAGTATTGAATATCATCAATACCATCGATTAGGAAAAATTCAAAATCATGGAGAGGCCAAATTGCTGGGGGGGAAGTTAGAGGTGCTAAAAAGAGTAACACTATGAGGGTCTGTGTGTACTGAAAGTATCTATGGGGGTGAGTGTAAAAGGATGGTAACGTGATGTAACATTGAAGATGTAAAAGATGGATGTAGATGTACAAAAACATGTGAAGTGTGATATAATTAAGTTACACATCAAGGATCTCTCATAAGTACCATTGATAACTAGCCCAAAATAACTAGTGAATGATGCATGTGACCATTTCTTGTTACTCCCTGTCCTCAACAATGTCCCTAAGGAAATTTCTTTAGAGACTTGCCAATGTACCAATGATGACTGTGAAGAATAAAATTTAGTAAAGTGAAAAATGAGGTGTATACACACAACATGATGCCAACTACCGTCATCATCTATAGTGCGATGTGAATATATACGCATATCACTAGAAGTTGTAGTAATTGTAGGTTGTTCGTGTGAATAAGAGTACATTAGTGTCCCACAAGAGTCATACCCACATGGTTGCTACCAAATTATTATGTATCTTACATGGCTAGATATCACAAGACATATGTAAGGAGGGGTAGGAGTCATAGTGTGTTGTTGTTGATGCTCTATTTGTAGACACCAAAATTTGGTAACTTATCCTTTGTCAATGATAAGTTTGAATTTGTTTCTGAAGTATGACTTAAGCTCTCATTGTAAGCCCAATTGACATATCCTTCTCTCTCTTACATGACTTGCTCAACTCTATACATTGCTTTGTTGTTCACTCGAGTTGTTTCATATATCTAAAGTAGTACTTTACTATTAGGTATCTTTCCCTAAATCTTACTCTACCACCATTAGTTCCATGAACAAAACCATATAGTATGGGACTAGGTCGTACTAGAGTGTGGGATTACCTATATAGTCTCGTCCCTTCTCTTCCAATGAATCTTTTCTTAATTTGAATCTTTTTTATGGTTCATTTCATCTTCCCTAGTCGGCCTTAATGTGACACTTAACCTACAAAATCCTATATAGGCAAGTCTAGTTCACCATTTGAACTCACCTAGTATTCTCAAGCACCCCCATTGTAAAATATCATCACTAAATCACTCAAGGCTCTCCTAAATCTTCCTAAATTAGTTTCACATCCTTTGGAATAGCCACCCCATAGGGATAAAATACTCAAATCGGGTTGAAAATTCTAACTTCCTCCATTACCAAGCCTCCAAAGGTCTTAGAGCTCTATCTTAGCAAGAGAAAGTCACATGAAGCATTACCAAAGGTTTTAAGGGACACAATTAATTTGATTAACATTTGAAGAACATCACAATTGATAACACCCCAAAAATTTTAGTGCAAATTAACTAATTTAAGCAAGCCTAACACCACATAGTCTAAAGCTAATTGCATAAGCTAAGGAATGAAACATCAATGATAAAAGCTTAATGGAATGCTAACTAACATGAATATAATTCAAGACCTAACTAAAGCATGCCTACTAGTATGTTTGATTAACTAACATATACCTAAATAGATCTAAGAGCAATCAAATTGGGGGTTTGTTGCTACTCCACAAATGGTGAGAAGATCTTTCTAGCACAAGACTACAATGTCATGCTAGATACCCTTCTATTAACCACAATGACGACTTGAGGAAATGATTGAGCTTGGCTATTAATCATATTTCTTATATGACATGCAAATCAAAGCATGGTGTAAAGTTGGAAGGTAGTACTTAGTCTCATTTATAGTTTTTCCTTTGAGGAAAACTTGCATCTTGGTGCATGTGGGACTAAAAGTATAAAGAAGATTAAGAATTTCTAATCACGATTAAGCTTTGTTATTCACAATTAGTGAATTATCAAGTGATTAGGATGTGAGGAGCCCTAATCAACCACTTAGGGTTAACTAAGAGGCTAAGATAAGCTTTTGAAGCTTGCCGAGACGATGCGGAGGGAAGTGGATTGATTTTGAGTGTTTGGAAGAGGGGTTTGAGCCAATAGTAGGGTATATTGACCAACACAAGAGTAAAATAGGCCTAATTAGCTGATAATCGCTAATTGTCTATTTGGAAGAGGATTTTGACTTATGATTCGTCGTAAAGTGGCATCTTCACTGCGAAAGAGGATAGGTGATCAACAATGTGTTGTTAATTGACCAAAATGGTAAGAAACACTACTTAATTAGCGAAAATCACTAATTATAACGGAAATGGTGAGAATAAGAGTGATTTTCATGCATTTGGCAATAAGATTGCGAAAGCAAAATTTAGGTGTCTATACTTTTATTCAATGTGGTATGGATGCTTCGAAGATAATTTGTGAAATATTGAGCAATGTCGTTGTAAGGAAGAGGATAATGTAAGGAGTTTTCCTAAATTGGAAGGATATCCATCTTTGGTTAGCTCTTACATGAGAGGGTTTCTCAATTCAACTAGGTTTCTGAAAATAGAAATCTTGCATAAGGTAAGTTGTGTTATTGTACTTTTGGGGGGTTCATTATATGGATTTTTTTGGAGGATGTTGATCGGTTTTGGGGAATGTGGGATAATGAGGATGTATGATTAGTATGTTGTTAATAGTGTTTAGAATCAATTAATTATGATAAATTTGCCATGGGATTTCAATGTGATGAAGGGTTTTAATTAATTGATGAAGGGATGATTATGGGCTTTATTTTTGAATAAATCAAGATTGACATATTTTGGGTGTCTATAATGTCTTTAAATAGAATAAAGATCGTGATGGATCTACATGTGTACAAATGATATGGGTGATGCAAATGTGCACAATCTCAGGAGATGACATTGATTATTTGGGAGTTTATTAAGTGGAAATTTATGAACCAAAGGGAAATTATACGATCAAATATTTGGAATATGTTTTGAATACAAATATGAACCTGATGATGTGATTGAAGATATGGATGAAAACATATTTGCTTCCTTCACTCGACCTCAACAACAAGAGGAAAGAATATTTGATAAGAATCAAATTGGGAAAAAAACAACATGAGATTTGCACCCCAACTCAATTGTTGAAAACCTCAAAGTATGATCTTCTGTGTGTGGAGAATATGGAAGAGGTTGAAGAATGGCTGAATTAATGATAAACATAAATATTTCCATTTTCCTTGTTTCTCACGAAAAATTCACGACTTATGGTAATGAAGATATAGAAACCCTACCTTTAGAATATGTCCTAAAGTTGTAGATTTTACTTAGTGGAGAAGGAAAACCTAGATTTAACCATAAAGTGGCATGTCTTGTAAAGGCCATGCAAAATACATACAAATAACCATAAATAATGAAAAACAAAGTAAAATACATCCACCAAGAAAGAGGTCTCATTGATGAAAAAGTTGAGAAAAAGTAGGTACCACTTTCCTCACCTCCTTCCTAACCTTTTGATCATGGAGCCAATTTTGAGACCAAACATATGGAGGTTTTCTTACATCAAATCCAAAACAAAGTTAATCGTATTGAATAATAATAGGTGCTTAGTAAGATACTTATTAAGAATAACTTTGTCTCTATCTAAGAAGAATTCTTGGCTTGTCGCTATTACAAAGGAAAGTCTACAAATTCAATATCTACCTCAGACCAAAACATAGTTTCTTCATGAGATCATGGAATGAGTTGAGAATACAATTGAATTAAAATGGGTGATGAAGAGGAAGGTGGACATGTTGGTTATGTAGAAAATTAATATGTTTTTATTTAGATGACTAAAATTTCACTCAAATAAGAAAATACATAGGGATATTTAGCACTATCAATTGTTTATTTCAAGTCATTTCCTTGAACCACAAGATTTATTTTATGAATATGAGATTTTTATTTCCCCTTTCCCATATTTTAAGGATCATTCTCTAAAAATAATTCCAATCTTCCCTTGGCCTATCGCTCTAGCCTCTTCCTTGACCCCTCCAGTTGCCTCGAGCCCCTTTTAATTCATGTTGGTCGAATAAATGAGTTGAAGACCAAGTGTGGAGGCTTACGCGCAAGAATGCGCGTGTGTAGAGGTGAAGGGGTAGCATGTGGGAGGGTGTGAGCAGGTTATAAATAGGAAAGCATGCAGGACTACACACAATCAGGAAACAAATTAGGACTTAGCCAATTTTTAGAATACAGGCTAAAAATAGGAAAAGCGGGATGGAGTGCTGACCAAGCAAAGAGCTAATACATGATGACTTGGCGACCAAGTAAATGCTAATTTTGGAGAATGAACTTGCAGATCAAACACACACATGGAGAACTATTAATAGGATTAAAGCAATACATAAATATGACAGTCTATTATTAACAACTATTGTAAAAGCATGCATGTAGCCTATTTTGGAGCATGCCTATTATTGGGGAAGTGCATGGGCGGTGAAGGGCAAGTCCCCACCCCTATATATACCTATTGTATTCCATTGTTGTGGAGAGTCTACTTTTTGTTAGGAAAGTTATGCTGTGATGGTCAAGATTGTTACTTCCACGCATGGTCAATGCATTGTTATATTGATCACTATGTATACAACTTCCAATATGTAATGCTTTTGATATAATGGATCATTGTGGATGGATTATGATTGTTGATATGTCTGAATATGGTGATCTAATGGTGTAATTAATATTGACTATCGTTTAAACTGTTATCTTTTCTTATTATATGTGTTTCCAAAGTGAGATGAATGCAAGGTTGTGTATTTAATGGTTACTTGGTCAATTATCATTATGGATATGCATGCTAACTTCTTGACAAACAAACACAAAGGAGGGACCTGGTAGCTGTGCACGCTTCGGGTGAGCGTTCAATTATGTCTGAATGAGGTGCCAATGCACATAACACTTAGGTAGAATTAAAGACTACAATTCCTTTTCAGACACCGCTCCTTTGCCTTCTCCGAAAGACTTTTCGCAATTTTCGGTAGCGAAGCCAAAAGCATCTTCGCATTTATTCGCCATGCGAGCCCCTCTGTGAATCATGTATTATGAGATGAGTATAAGACTTAACATACATTTCAAATATGGTCATTATGTTGTTATAGTATGAAAGTTTAAGATTTGATTTGTCTTGTTGACTAGACCTATTTTCTCCTATATGTCTTCATATTTACGTGATCTAATATATAGTAATCTAAACTCTAATTTCTCAGACACTTCAATTAGTTTGTATATTTATATGATTTGAATAACCTTTTATCTATGTAATAACTTATAATTTATTAATTTTATTCTTTTAAATATCAATTTTACAATTTATTATGATTTTTTTTGTTAGTATAAAACCACTTTCCATATCGAAAACAGAGACAACCACAAGACACTTGGCACTTATGTGACAAATGTATGGTGCCACGTAGCCCTTGAAAAGTCTCTCATAGTTGAATCAACATGTATTTAATATATATTTTTTGTTTCGTATGTTTATTTGGAGGGAAATTCACCTTTTGAATTGATATAAAATAACAAATTTGAAATGCACTAAAAAAAGGGTAAGACCTAAACTTGTGTACTCCATGTGTAAAAATTGAGCATATGATGTGTCACATTGTGATTGACTACTTTATACACCTCATGAGTATATGATGTACAATAGTATATAATTTGTGCAATTGTTTTTCATTAAAATTTACTCAAGTTTTAGGTAAGTATTGGGGAGGAAGTACTCTCCCAATTATTAAACCATACCCAAATATTGAATTCTCTCCCATAAATATTGATAGACAACTTGTCAAATAGGTTATACTTTACCTTTTTAGCATGGAATAATAAGTTCCTTATATCACAATTATAAGTTTCCTAAGAATAACAGTAAGGACATGACACCAAAACATTTTGAGTGGAAGAGGACACGTCAACTTTTATGAAAATGTGGCGTACAAACCTTTTTTAAAAGAGAGGACTCGGGAGAGGAATGCTGAAAGTGAATGGAAGGTGAAGGTACAAAAAAACTAGTGGAAGGCAGCTAAGCTCGAGTACTACGCCCTACCTTACGACTTGGACATTAATATTATCCACTTGACTCCCTCTCATTTGCCCAAACCTCACAAATGATTGTGGAAAACCATCATTTTTGGTGTTATTTTATTTTTCTTCCTCGTCTTTCTTACAATTACATGACCGTAAAAGGAAACATAGAGTCCAAAGCCAGTCCAATTCAACGATACGACATTTTTTCTCACAGGTCCACACGTTTTTGCTATTTCTAGCAAAACTATCGCAATTTGTCACTTGTATTCTTCTGCACCCACATTTCTGTTCTCAAACACCCACGCCCACCCCCGCCTAAAATAAGAATTTTTAATGTAACTTGTAATTCGAGGAGGAAAAAGCAATTTTATATTCCCACCCATAACGGATGACTGTGTCGATTTAATTCTTTCCTTTGGAGGTTCTCACCAGAATCTTAATTTTACCGTTGATGAACCTGCTTAAAATAGTGCATAATTATAACGGCTTATGTAATTAAAGTTACAACGGCTAGTATTAAAATTATTCACCGTGAGGTTTGATATAGAGGGAAAGCAACCGGAATAAATGTGGTTGAAGTTATCCCTTGGTATACAAAGTAACGGACAGGGTAATCTTCTTTATGATAATTAGTCTAATCTTTTTCTTTATGTCAATTAGTGGAATACGTGGGCTACGGGTATACAGCTAATAAACATGAAGAGAGAGAATCAATCTGATACGTACTTCTGCACCTACTCTCGAGTGGGGATGCGTGTTGACCCTTTCTATATTTGACGGTTGAAGTAGAAGAAGAAGAAGACCACTGACCAGTTTCGGAAACGTTTTAAATTTGGCAGATTGATATGATAGAGATCTGGCGAGAATATTACGCGTTTTAGAGTTGAAATGGGATGGAGAAGGATCTGGCGATTGATGAGAATATGACAGCCGTGTTGTCCTGCACCGCCTCAATAAATCTTTTCATGGAAAAAGGGCCAAAGGGTCCCTTCCATTTTCAAAAGCGAGACATGTCCGCTTCCTGTCACAGTGTCACTGCACCCTGCACTTATTGCAATGGGTCGTTGAGATTTTAAACAGCTGTTAAATGCTCTTAAGATTTTAAAGCGAGTTGAATGTTCCTTCCTTCTTTCCCAGTTCACATTGATGCCACTTGCACGATTCTAAGTATTTTGACGGTTCGTTGGAACTTGGCCATATTTATGGAGCGGAGCCTGTGCGTCCCCATAACCATTTACCGTCGCGAGAACGGAATTTAGCTGGCTTAGATTGTACGACGGGTCTTCGTCAACTTATTGTCATCCTGATCGTGGGTTTTAAATACAAATTGAGCGCACCGGGCCGTCTCGCTCTGTGTATTGTAGTTTTTCTGGGTTGCCAAGAAATCATGAGGATGGTTTTGTTAGTGAGTCTGCTTGTGCAATTGTGGGTGGTGCAAGGATATGCCAGCAATGACGAGATGAAGACTTTCATAGTTCGAATTGATGGGGATTCAAAACCGGCAGTCTTTCTAACGCACGAGCACTGGTATAAATCCAGTGTTGCAGCAGTGAAGGGGATCAAGATGGAAGCTTTGGAAGAGGCAGAAGACGACATACTGCTTCATGTGTATGACACGGTTTTCAGCGGTTTCTCTGCGAGGCTCACGGAAGGGGAGGCCTCCGAGCTGGAGAAACTGCCGAGCGTTCTGGCGATGTTCCCCGATCGAGCTCGCCAGCTGCATACAACGCGATCGCCGCAGTTTTTAGGTCTCAGTTCAGACGGAGGTGGGCTCTGGGCGGAGTCCGACTACGGCTCGGATGTCGTAATCGGTATCATGGACACGGGTATCTGGCCAGAGCGGAGGAGCTTCAGCGATCAGAACCTCGGACCCGTGCCCAGACATTGGAAGGGAGAGTGCGAAACCGGCCCCGGGTTCGAGAGCGGTGTATGTAATCGTAAGCTGGTGGGAGCGCGGTTTTTTCCAGAAAGGGTATTCCGCGGCTACGAGGGGCATTGCAACGAACGAAACTCTAGAGTTCCGGTCGCCGCGGGACTCCGACGGACACGGCACCCACACGGCGTCAACCGCGGCGGGTAGATATGTGTACAGAGCCAGTATGTTGGGCTACGCTGGCGGTGTCGCCAACGGGGGTGGCACCCAAAGCGCGGTTAGCCGCTTACAAGGTCTGCTGGGTGTCCGGGTGCTACGATTCTGATATTCTGTCTGCTTTCGACCGGGCGGTGGCGGATGGAGTGAACGTGATTTCGCTCTCGGTGGGTGGCGGCGTGGTGCCCTATTATTTGGACAGCATAGCTCTGGGCGCCTTCGGGGCTATGCAGCGTGGCGTGTTCGTGTCCGCGTCTGCTGGCAACGAGGGCCCGGGCCAACTGACCATCACAAACGTGGCTCCTTGGATAGCCACGGTCGGTGCGGGTACTCTAGACCGGGATTTCCCCGCGGATGTCGTGCTTGGCAACGGGCAGGTCATACGCGGAACGTCGCTGTACAGCGGGAAGGGGCTCAACTCTCGACGTCTCATCCCGCTGGTCTATGGCGGCGACGCATCCAGGATGGAAGACGGTAGCGACAGTTATTCTTCTTCACTGTGCATGGAGCGCTCTCTGGACCCCAAGGTTGTGAAGGGCACGGTCGTTCTATGTGACCGTGGGAATAACCCCCGGGTGGGTAAAGGTATAGAGGTTAAGTCTGCGGGTGGTGTTGGAATGATATTGACGAATAAGGCCTCGGATGGCGAGGCGCTAGTGGCGGACGCCCACGTGCTGCCCGCCGCTTCGGTGGCAGCATCTGCCGGAGATACAATCCGGCGATACATTCTGTCTACCAAAAATGCCACGGCGACCATTTTATTCCACGGAACGGAACTCGGTGTCAAACCGGCTCCGGTCGTCGCGTCTTTCTCCGCCCGGGGGCCCAACCCGGAAACGCCTGAGATCCTGAAGCCGGACATGATAGCGCCTGGTGTCAACATCCTGGCGGCTTGGACCGACGCTGCTAGCCCCTCCGGGATCTCATCTGACCGTAGGCGGACGGAATTCAATATAATCTCAGGGACCTCCATGGCGTGTCCTCATATCAGCGGGCTGGCTGCGTTGCTCAAGGGAGCTCATCCGGAGTGGAGCCCGGCGGCCATAAAGTCTGCGCTCATGACCACCGCTTACATTCAGGACAACGGGGCTCACACCCTGGTGGACGAATCCACAGGCAAGGCTGCAGCGGCTTTCGATTTCGGCGCTGGTCACGTGGATCCGCAAAGAGCCATGGACCCGGGTCTTATTTATGATCTGACTGTGGATGACTATGTCAGGTTCTTGTGCAGCCTTAACTATTCAGAGAAATCCCTCAAGGCTATAACTCATCAGCCTGTTGTAAGCTGCCCTGCTCGGAGAATGGAAGCAAGGAATCTCAACTACCCATCGTTTGCAGCAGTATTTGATCAGACCCAGACAGCTCAACTGTCCACCGTGTTCGTGAGAACAGTGACCAATGTGGGTCCGCCCGTGTCAAGTTACACAGTGAAGGTGGTTAATCCGCCAGATGGGGTGGAAGTAACAGTGAAGCCCAGCAGACTGAGCTTCACAAAACCAAAGGAGAAGTTGAGTTATATGGTGACTGTACACGCCCAACCCCTAAAACTCGGTCCAGGTAATTCAAATACTGTTTCTGGCCTGCTGTCGTGGACCGACGGGAAACGTGTTGTTCAAAGCCCAATTATAGTAACCAGGCAAGAGCCTTATTAAACGCGTCCTCTCCTCAATGAAAACAGGACGTTTTCCTATGTATACACTTAAATTATTATGTTGTCTGGAAGTTTCCCACTTCCAAGTTTTTGCATTTGGAGGTTTGTGATGGTAATGTATAAAAATCTCTGTCAATTTCACTGTCAAGTACTGTTTTTAATTTTAATAAAAGTAAATATTATAAATATAATAAGTAGGTATAGTTTGTCGTGGTCGGATATCCTTCCGATTTAAAAGGAAACAAATGATGAAAGTCCGGACACAAATTCTCATGGCTACGAAAGTGTAGGTCTGAGATTTGACGTCCATTCTGATTCTGTTACTTTTTTTTTGTCTGGTATGATTTCAACCTAGGTATTTGACGTTAAATATTAATTTTCCACTGTCATCTATTGATAGGCATTTGGAAACTTTTTGTAAAATTATAATTATTCTTTATTTTTTTGTGGGGTTTAAATGAGGGCTTCCTTTTTGGTGCAGTTTTTGGTAACGAAGTCTGAGACGATTTGTAAATTACCTATTTAAATAAAGAGATTTGTCAATTTACAGATCTATGACACACTCGAAATTCCTTGGAACTATTGGGTCACTTTTAAAGGATCTTTTCCACCTACAAAACAGGGTCACTATTGTAACTGAAATTTAGAAAGTTGTAGATAATTCATTACATGTTAAAATGTCTTTTGTTAAGTTGTAGATAATTTTGTGAAGTATCGAAAATTCCTTTCATGATTTATCTTCTTAAAAACAAAGGCTCACTTCCAAGTGAAAATTGCCATTTCAAACTCCAACGTTAATGTAATGATTCATATCATAGCCTGGAAGCTACTCTTTCATACAATCTCTATTGACAACATTCGATGTCTTCTCACTAACCCTTTTAAATGTCCAATTTGCAATTTCCATAAATCTAAGATACTATATATAATTTTTTGAAGTTTTAGGCTTGCAAAATGAACATGATCTTACAGTGCACAATAACAAGCTGTTCTAGACCTTAACATTCTCATCAGGCCTGGAATTTTAAATTATTTGTCCCTGTCAAATCAAAATTTGTTGATGGCTTAGCTCTTTCAGATGGCTGTAATTTCCAGTAATTTTTATAAATATATCTATAATCTGTTCATAGATATATAAATAGGTATTATGTTTTTATATAAACCACTTAAAAAAATTTACAGTTTTCAAAAAATTTAACCTGTCATTGTTTACGGTTTTTAATTTTTTTTACCTGTAAAATACGGTTAAAATCACAAAAAATGGCCTACAGCCAGTCAATTTCCAGGCCTGATTCTCATAATGCAATTGCTAAATCATTTTGACAAATATTATAATACTGACACAAACTTCCTTTAAAAAAACTACCTTTCTTCAATTTTACTGTCCTCCTTTTATAATAGTTGTCTCTTAAGTCCCAACTCTGACAGCTGTTGTTAATTAATGTTATTTAATAAACAATCAGACAATATTTTCTGGTCCCAAAATATTCCATTAACAAGCAAAGTCATACATTAGAAGTCTTTATCTCTTTTGGTACGGGAGAGCTCCATGTCGTGTTTGTGTTTTATTCAAATTTCTATATCATCAATTGACACTTCTCAAATGACAGAGAAGCGTGGGGTCGCCATTTATAACATGAATGCTCGGAGTCGAATCAATAACTTTAATCATTTTTTGTGCGGTGGAAAACACCGTGTTTTTTATTTTACTTCGGACTTGTATTTGTATTAGTATTTACTCACCAAGTTACAAGTAGCATTTTAGCTTATGATTGATTCTATGATTGTGACACAATTTAGAGAAAAAACCTACTTCTCATTTCATAATTACAAAATTTTAATTAAAATTATAATGATAATCAACATTTTATTTTCTGGTCCCAAAATATTCCATTGACAGGCAAAGTCATACATTAGAAGTCTTTATCTCTTTTAGTACGGGAGAGCTGCACGCCATGTTTGTGTTTATTCAAATTTCTATATCATCAATTGACACTTCTCAATTGACAGAGAAGCGCGGGGTTGCCATTTATAACCTGAATGCTCGGAGTCAAATCAATAACTTTAATCATTTTTTGTACGGTGGAAAACACAATATATTTTTTATTTTACTTCGGACTTGTACTTGTATTAGTATTTACATCTCATTTCATAATTACAAAATTTTAATTAAAATTATAATGATAATCAACATTTTATCTATTAGAGAATAATTTTTATATATGGGAAAAAGAAAAATTCATATTTAACATCCCTTTATCTTCTACCTTGGAGTCTCGTGATAATTATTTGTATGATATTTATTGACTGTAATTAAAAATGATAATATTTTATACTGAAAACAATAATTATGATATAAAAATACTTCACATTTAAAAAAATCACATTCCTTACTATCTATTTCATAGTTTTACAATAATAATTAGTGTAACTTCTATCGAATATAATTAAACATATTTAATTTCAACTACAATATATACATTTATACCACTTTAATTCCCACAAGTTACCATTAAACATTAAATTTTTGATTTCAAACTAATTCACATTTCTATGTTGAGGGGGTGAGTGACGGAATGCTTACATTCATAAGAAATGTCAACATTTTTATTATTAGTGCACTTTTGAGCTCTTCCTATCGAGTTACCCATAGTTCATAGACATGGATAAGAAAATTTGCCCCCTAAAGTGCACTCATTGGGGATGCAAGAGGGCTAAACCACCAAGTTTGCGCACATGGTAAACAAGAAAATGTAGTGCTCAGTGAATAAGTGTCGTAATCAACAATTTGTGTTGCATTCGTTTCATAATTTAATTGAACAAAAATAATGAGATGGGCTACTTTTGTCATAAATTTTGTTAGGATGAGAGTGTTGAGCACACCTAAGTAACAATGCTTGTTGCTTGAAATTTCGACCCTCGTGGACTTAGGACTCCCTCGAGTCATCTACGGTGGACTAGAGTGTAATGTATGATATATTAAATACATGCTAACTCAATTATAGGAAAATTTCCAAGTGTTGACGTGACACCATACAATATGCCAAGTAAATGCTAAATTAAGTATCACAACTATTAGTTCAACTCCCATATCCGGGGGTTAGATTTGACAACCATTTATGCCTGTCAAACAATTTTTTTGTGACGGTAATTTTCTAATACTGCCCTTCAAAAATTCAAAAAATTGTTTTTTATACCATACTAATAAAATATATATAAAAAACTATTCTATGTTTATTATATATTAATATAATTTACATATAAATATATATTAAAAATGACGGTCACATTTTAAATATGTAAGTCGTGTGATGGTTATTTCAAAAATATGCAAGTATTTTATGACTAAAATTAAAAAAAAGTCTTAAACGACCGCCAAATTTAACCCTTGCGGGCCATATCTATATATAAGAGGGATGTAACTAGATATAAACCGATTATAATTGTGATAATAATGACTGCGAAAAAACAAAATAAATTCTTGGAATAAAAAAAAATTAAAATTAAAATATCTAGCACATGATGGAGCTTAGTATTAACTGGCACATGATGGAATTGGTTGGCACATAAGAGATGCTATTAAAATAAATACATGTGTGCACCCTATCACGTATGGGCAGTTTTCTACACTGCCAAGAAATCCATATTTAACATACGTTATAAAAGAAATATTGTGCCATGGAAATTGTAAACCAGTGGGAAAGGATAAAGAGACTTTAGCCACTTCCTCCAGTTACCGCCCTAAAAAATTAAAAAATGCCACCACATCTTATTTGCATCCTTCCAAAGTTTCAAACTATTGGTCCGAAAATCTGTCGGGTGGGCAGATCTATGGATAGACAGGCCAACAGTGTGCAGGGCATAGCCCCTCTTTGAGACAGCAAAGCGAAACTAGTTTATTGCTATTCTACCAACAAGAATCTGTGCAAGTCTTACAGTATTCTGCCTTTCAGGGGGTTTTAGGATCTCATCCCAGTAGAGTTAGTTCAGACGAAGAACAGAAAGGAATGAAGGAAGGAAAGGAAGAAAGGTAGATCTGAAGGGAGAAAAGAAATGAATTCCAAAGTAGAAAGGTCAGAGGGTTTATGTTTTAGGTTGGTAGTAAACAGAGCCAAACTTAATCACATAAACAAACAAAGCAATACTGATAAACAAATGACAAAAGCATACGTGAATCCAACAGAATAAGCATACAGATCTAACTTAAGAAAGATCTAACACATAACACAGAAATTCAGCACAAAGTCTCAATTTTGTATTAATAATGTTCTGTTACAAGAAAGCTCAAAGTCTTTTTCTCCTCACTCTATTTTTCATACAAATTTGCTCACACGGAATACAACAAGCATTCCAGTATTTATAGAAGGAGAAGGAGAAAGAAGACAAAAAGGAGCCAACAACTATTTACAAAATATTTAAAAGTCAAAAGTTGACTTTGGGGCAATTTTGTGGATAACAACATCCCATGATGCAACATGGATGATGTCATCATTTGTGCCAACATTCTTTTAAATATTTTACAAAAATGGGATAAATCCCAGGAGGAAGGAGCCTATTCGTCGTCATCCCTTGGCTGGAAAGGAGTGTCCTGCTTCTGCTCAGGAGAGGAAATGTGAAATTGAGCTTGATACTCCATGAACTTGCTGACCATCGTTTTAAGTTGATCCTGAGCGGGACCCTTGGTGTGATCCTCTGATGACTTCGCAAGTCTCCCGTTCATCTCTGAGTCTTTCCAGGAGTTTGAAGTATTCATTACCTACCTCCATCAGGTATCCAACAAAGTCACGGTAGGCCAGAAGGTTGTTGATAGATTCTATATCAAAAGTGGCTTCTGAAGCTAAACCCTGCAACATGATCTCCTTGAAAATTCGAATAGTATCATCTACCTTCCTTAAGGCGTATGATAGGGTGAGTAAACCTGGAGACATCCTTAAGACGATCTACTCCATTTGATGCATTGCATCCAGGGCTTCCTCCTTGATTTTTCTATTTTCTCCAAGACAAACTCCATTTGGTCAACCCGATAGTCTAGAGCAGCAAGGACTTTGTTGGGTGCTCTCGGGTGATTGAAGACAACCGAATTTCATTAAGTCATCGACTGGGTAGTCGAGCATCTTCTGGAATGTCTCGTGTTGCAACCTGGCATGGTCCAACTCTTCAGAGATAGGTCCTGCTATTGCCTGGAGTTCCTTGTTAGCTTGATCTATATTTTGATACAGCTCTGTGAACTTTGTAATCACTTCCTCACTATCTTTGAGGATCTGCTCTCTCCAGGCGGACACTGCTACACCTTGCTCGCCAATCTTGGCGTACTCATTTATCTTCTCCTGACTAAGGGCTTCAGGAGTTTCGGTGGCAGCTACAGGAGGTGCATTGCCCATCTTTTGCAGGGCTTGGAGAAGATGCTTGTTTTGTTCTTTTAATATTCTCTTCTCTTCCTTTGCTTCTTGAAGCTTTTTGCAAAGGGCATCCACTGCGGATAAGGCCTCTCCTTGCAGGCTCTCTGATGATGTTCCCATTGTGACCTGAGTCACTGTAAAATCTGTAGGAGACAGATCTTTTTTCTCCTTTGTGGGATCAGGGTATGCGATCTCCATAACTCTTTCACCTGAAGCGCTTTTAGAGAAGCGAGTTATAGCCTTTTGCTTCTTAGCCCCTTTAGTTGGAATAACAGAGAAGTCCATAGGTGCAATAGGGACTTTCCTCTTATGTGCTGGCTTCAGGTGTTCGGAGATCCATTCTGGACTTAGGGGAGTGGGACCAGAGGAAGAAGAGGAAACGGGGGTGGAAGAAGGAGCAACTACAGTGGACACAGGGAAATGTGTCGAGACGCTGGGTGGTGGCATTGAGAAAGAAGCCAACCCTCCAACGCTCACGGGGGTAGGAGTCACTGTAGGAGAGGAAACTATGGGGGTGGAAGGGATCTGTGAGATGAGGGAAGAAATGTTGGGGGACAGATCTGTGAGGGAAGAGAAGATGGAGGAAGAGGGAGGGGGAATGGTAGAAGACGGGGGAGAAGACACAACCAAAGGAGTGGTTGGTTGAGCGACATGAGGAGGGGAAGGAGGAGCAGGAGATGGGACGGTGGGAACCTCACTAGTTGTAGTAGTGGCAACATCCTGAGTGGATGTGCCCGTTGGAGCACTTACCGCTTCTTCTTCTTCTAGGGATATCAGGCTTACTACCTGCTCCTCAGCGTCGGAAGGAGGGCTCTCAGGAATTTCCTCCTGAGCAGTGCTTGTCTCTCCCTCTTTATCTTTTCCTCTGCCTTTAGGCAAGTGCTTTCGGCTTGGTGGGTGCATTACCCAAGGGAGACGTGGTAAAGTCTACTCCAAGGTAGATGAGGCCATTTTTCTTGCACCAATGCTCAGTGCGCTGCAGAGTGCCTTTGACCCTTTCCTCAATAGTCTGAGGTGCCTTGTTTCTATCAATTTCAGCAAATGGCCAATTGTCCCCATCCGTGTCTAGATAAACCTGATCAACCTCTTGATCAGTTACTTGGAAGCCCTTTGGGACAATGGCCACACCATACTGAATGATCTCTGCCAGGGCCAGGCGGGAGTGATCCTTTCGTCTGAGCTCGACTTCATGATATAGATCGATGTAGATATCTTCGATCTGAGGGACGTGAATTGGATTGAGCTTTGCCCTTGGAAGGCAATCACGAGGATCAAAGGTTGGCCTCGCCAGGAAATTATGCTTTAAGTTGAGCAATTCGAGCTCTGCAAACATTTCCCGGGCTTTGCTCTATGAAGTGCAGGTGTACCTGCCCACTGTGAGGGGGAATGGAGTTCCACCCTTCTTTCTTTTCAAACACTTCTCATGGTATGTGATAAGTTGTCTAGACAGCTCCAATAGGATCAACTTGGGTCCCGCATACCTCGGCAATTTGGTGGGCTCTCCCAAGAAGTTGGCGGCTCTGAGATAGGTGAAAGTGGGGAATTGCGTGAATAACGCTCCCCACTTCTCTGTGGTAGTGACCACGCTTTTGGTCATCTGACCGTGAGTCATGTTGGGCCTCAAGAGGCAGATGATGCCATAGAAGAAGGCATCATTGATTTTGCTGAATTGTGCTATGTTGTTTTCTAGTTTCAACTCTAGATAGTACTCGTATATCCTGACCTGGGGCCATACCCCATACCGACTCAATGCTGGGTAGTCCCTCTCTGAGGCAACAACATATACCACGTAGGAGTTCATATAGAACTTCCCAGTTGTTGAAAGTTGTTGAAGCTACTCGGAGATTGTGCTACTGATAATCTCCCCCCACTCAAAACGTTGATCAGGAACATTTTTACTTCATTGTTTCTAAATATCTGAGCATCCACTTATGAAAGTAATGGGCGTCAGGAAGCCCAAACACCCTGCTCAGGAAGGTGATGGTGTCACTCAGCTCCTCTGAAAAGTCACTGCGATGAATGACTTGCGGCCACCTGCTTACCACCTTCTTGTTTTTGAGGTACACCTTATTCATCAGCTGCATGCATTTGTCTTCGTTTTCGTTCCATGTCTTCATGTAGTCCTCTTGGCTTACTGCTACAAAATGTCGGTGGTGAGGGATACCCAACATGATCTCAAAATGTCAGGCCGTGAGGTTGATTATTACCTCGCCCTTCTCATTTTCGACACATCTTGTGTCTTTATTGTAACAACGGCCCACTAACATCATGAACTTGTTGTTGATTGCACTCACGGGAATCCCTGAAGCAAAGTGCAGACCACTGCCAACCAATTTATCCATCCATGGGCTACTTGTGACCTTCTTGGTTCTGGCCCAGAAGTCCTCCATGTCAATGTGGCTGAGTTCTGAATCTCTGATATCCAGGTCACACTCAGCAAGGGATTCAGGCATCCTGACCCTTTGGTATTTGTATTTCATTTCTTCTTCTGTTAGCTTGGCTTTACCCTTGGACTTGGTTGGCTTCTTACTCGATGAAGACATCTGTGAATCTGAGTTCAGCTGTTGATCTACAAGAAGAATCAGGGAAGTCCATCGCAGAAGAGCCATGTTAGCTGTTAAGTCGTCCATCAAAGCTTACAGAATGAAAAGTTAGTCAATTTATGAGTCTCTGGGCGCAAGGCGCAGTTCTAATGCAGGCTGCAGGGTCTTAGAAAAGTAAGGCGCACTTTGGGAAAGTGTTGCATGGGAGAAAACAACGCCAAAAGGGGTGCGGGGTGCGGAAAGATACACACATAACATTTAGATGTTGGTGTCGATGGATGTGCGCTTGCGCCATATGAAGGGTTTTAACTGGGTGCATATTTATTTGGTGTAGCAAGGTCTCAGGGTGCACCATTGGCACATATGTGGTAGATGCAACATTAAGGTGAGGTGCGCCAAGGGTTTACCTTTGCGCGGCGTGGGAAGGACTTGCACAACATGCATTGTCATTGTTACTGTATATGCGCTTGCTCCTGCGCCTAAGGAATTTTTGTAGTTTTTTACAAGGTGCGGAGAAGGATAATGTTGCGTGCGGGGATAGTGCGCCTGTGGCGCAACTGTGCTTGATGTAACAACAATGATACCTGCGCCAAAGGAAAAACAATGGGCTGTTTTGCAAAAGTATATGATTTTTTCACTCTTTCGGCAGGTTTTGATGGCAAGGGGGAAAAATCCAGCAAAGCAGGGAATAAGTTTGAGTAGTTTCGTGGCAGAGGTCCTCCAAATTTGCAGATCTGAAAGGAGGATGGAGAACGGTTTTGGAGTTGAGTATTTTAGATTTGCAAAACGGGTTGGGATTGCATTATCTTCTTAGGTTCATTGTTATTTATCAATCCTAATCACCTAAACCAACAGAAAAACCATAACAAATCCACAAGAAAAGCAAGGGCCACTTACCGAGAATATATAGCGATAAAGGAGATGATGTGGGATCCACGAACACGACAAATGGCAACACGTAGGGCTGACATGAACGTTGACAAGTACAAAGGAATACATTTTTCATGTTTTTTGAATTGTGAAAATGACAGGTCGGACGCGCCTATATATAGCAAAAGGTGTAATAAATGCGCCACCAACTTTTTCCAGCGCACTTAGGGAGATGTTGATACAAAAATATTTGTGCCATAGCGCAACTTTGGAAGTTTCGACACTGCATTTTCAGTGCCTTGGCGCACCATTGAAGTGTGCAACATTTTGAATGTTGACAAGTTGGCGCATGTGCCTTGGCGTACCTTTGATAGGCGCAACATGGAGTGGCGCAATATTTGGAGTGTTGACACTCCCAAATCTGCGCCAAAGGAATAGAAGGGGTGCAGTTTTGATTGATGTAACGTGAAAGAAAACTGTGCCCAACCCAAAAAGGTGAAAAATGACCAAGTTCTAAAAAATATATTTTCCGGAAAGGGATTTTATGCCATTCCGAACTTTAAGAGACCTTAACAGGAGACCAAAATGGAAATTTTGGTATGGTTACCTGCAAAATTACCCTTGTCAATTTTACAGGATAACACAAACCAAAAAACTAAAATCAAGACTCCAATTATCGAGGAGCTTCAGAGGGAACAAAATCCACATTTCCAATACTTCATACTCAATAGAAAAATAAACATAACGTTCGATTAGACAATACAACACTATAAATGTATCAAGACAAAAAAGAAGCAAAACATTGAATCAAATTATAAAAACACTCATTGTTAATCGATAATTAAGAGAGTACTTTCCTTCATAATCGATGTACGCTATTTTTGCGTTAATTGAAATGTGTTTTCTTAACAAGATGAAGCATATAATTTATCTAAAAAAATAAATGTACAAAGTCTGTTTGGAAAGTAGACAATAATTACATGAAAATATATTAAACAAGTGGATTGAATCATGAACTGTGGACAAAATGAATATGGAACAATTAGGCTTAATGTCATAGATCACATCATCTCTATAATAATAATTTTTTTTGCCCCTAATATGATTAGAGATAAAAAAGGGCATTTTTAATTAATATGATTAGAAATGCATATTACCTTTTATTATGATTCTCGGTAAGTAAATAGACCAATAGTCTAATCCCATGCATGCATTGGCCTATCACCCAGCAGGGCGCTGGGTGCTCACCCAAGGCACGCGTGGGGCACTGAGTCTCTCCTTTATGTGAGTCTTATGAGAATGCATCATCTTATAACAGATATTCAAATGGAAATGAGCAGAAAGAACCATGCCATAAGAACTAGAACGAGTTGTTATCTTATTGCATCCAGAAAAGAGAAATAACAAGCAACATAAGGAAATGGTTCATACAGAAAGGAAATACATAAGTATTATACTTCCAAACACATAGATGATTTATAACAGAGCTTTGTATTCATATTAATAGGTTCAATAACCACATTACAATCCCTTGAGGTCATGACAGATCCTCATATAACTATGCAGAGCCAAGTCATGCATCAGAGCTATATTATGCTCATCATATTACAAAAACAAAAAGAATGCAACCCATCCCCCTAAATGTGCCATTTCTTACAGAGTTCTTCTAATCCCTAACCCATAACATCCTCCATTATAGTTTCTACAAGGGCTTTACCTCTCTTTTCTCTCCTCTGCACTCTCCACACTCTATCTATATCTTCTTCTCCCCCTTCTTTCTTCTATCGGGCACTTGTATTTATAACCTTAGCACCCACCGCCATGCCTTTCAGAAGTTATAGATCGGTTGCCAAGTGTCAAGGTGGTCCTCCATGGAAGCATGCCTTCTCAGATCCGAGCTCTCCACTCCTTGCAATGATGTCTTCTGGAACCTTCCATCGCATGCCTGGAATATTCCCTTTTTGATCCCATAGTCGCCAGGCTGGCACCTTATCCACAAGGGTCATGCTTTTCTCATGTGCTTCCTGGGATACCGAATGCGGCTAAGTACAAAACCTATTTTTCCTTACATGCATGCCGTGTGTTCTGCAAAACCCTGCCAGAACCCTTCCCTGTGCGCCTTCAACCCACACACCCTTCTTCAACTAGGTCCCGCGTGCCCACGCACCTTCTTGTACTTAGCTGATATTTTGGGGCCCAACATCACCCCACACTACGCCTGTTCTCCGTCCTCAGAAACACTCTTCAATAAAGAAATAAAGAATGGTGGATCCTTACAAATGGTTGGAATGGAAGAATAAAGGAATGAAGAAATGGGGAAAAGAATGAAAGAATGGGGAACTTGTTTACTTCTGGAGGAGGAGAGGGAAATCCTTCCCTAATTCTGCTTCTAACTTTCCCCAAGTGTCGACCTCGTTCTGAGCTTGCTGACAGAGGTCACCCACCAGGGTGCTCACTTCTTCAAAACTCATCTCCTCTCCCTTAGCACTCATTGTCTCCACAATCTCCTCTAGTTTCTTGCCCAAATCCTTGAGCGTCCATCCTCCGAGTGATTTGGGGGTACAATTCCTTCAGTCGGTTCTTGATTGAGCCCCACAAGGTCTCAATGGCCTCTGATTTCTTTTCTACTTCAGCTAGGATTTTGTCTCACTCAGCCCTGTTCCCCTTGTTCTTTTCTTGGAACTCCTTGAGTTCTGCTTCATGGGTGGCAACCAAGATACTTTCCACTCTATCCCTATCCACGCAGTTATCATAGGTAGCCTCAACAATTTGTGTGGTGGATTTTACATCAGTGAGGATCTTGTTGTACTGAGCAACAATTTCCACAACCTTCCTTCTTATTCTCTTTTTCTTGGCATGCCAACACCTCTTCTATGGATTCTAAGGCAAGTGGCCACCTCTCCATAGTGAGTATGTGGGTCAAGTCCTCTAGGCATTGCAAGGATGATCCATACTTTTTTGTGGGTGGTGTTAAGTTAGATGCTTTAAGACAATGGCATCCATGATCATCTCTATCTTCTTGTATGCCTCGCACACTCTTGCCTTCTCATCCTTTAACTCACACCTTAACTGAGCACTATTAGTTCCTCCTGCTTCAGGTCCTTGTTTTTCTCAAGGAGCTCTTCCTCCTTTTTCTCTAGCTCTACCTCTAGGAACTTCACCCTATCATTTCTTCCGAAGAGTCTGGCTTCAACCTCAACTGAGACTTTGTTGAGTGCATTGTAGATTTTCTCATCTGATAATTGTTGGGCATTTACCAAGGGGTTTACTCCCTTTGTTTTTGGCACCTTCAACAATGCTCCTTGGCTTACTTCAAATTTGGGCTCATCAATGTGGGACTCAAATTCCCATGATAGCATTTTCCTTGTCCAAGGGTATGCACCTTCCTCATCAAATGAAGCCATGGCTAAGAGTTGTTCCATTGGCATGGTGCTCTAGAAGCGAGTGCAAACCTTGTTTGGATCATCGATGTAGCCCATTCTTTGACCTTGTGCTGCTTCTGTGCTCTTCCTCCCTTGTGCGATGTGGCCCTTGGAAAGCTTACAGCCAAACTAGGATCTCCTCCCATGCTGCCATATTCTTTTCCTATGCTTTCCTCCTCAACTTCCTTCAGCACCACATCCACGCTGCATTCAACCTCTTGTTCCACCAGGTTCTTGATGATTTTCACCACTTCTCTCTCTGCGGCCTCATCTATCTGTTCCTTCATGAGGCTTGGGGTCCTTTGATCCTTTGTATTTTCTTCCCCGCCTACCCCCTTTTCCTTGGGCCTCAGTTTCTTCTTCATCCTCCTTCTCCTCATCCCCTTCGTTATACTCCTCATCCCCTTCTTCCTCAGAATCATGTATCTCATAGAATTGATGGTCTTCACCTCCCTCTGGCTCATCATCATCATCCCTTGTCACCGATGTAGGCATCTAGATTCTCTGTCTCTTCTGAATCTGCCTCATCAGTCACCTTCTGCTTCTTCCTTACTGGGGATTCCAGTACAAGAGATTCTTCCTTTTCCTTTTCTTTGACAGGTGATGTCTTCCTTGGTGATTCCTCCTGGGTGAGGGGCTCTTCATGCTCTGGTGCCTCTTCTTCTGGGGCCTTTTCCTTGACTGGAGATTTCTTTCCTCCACGCGTAAGTACTAGGCTTAGCACTTGCTTCTGGTGCGCTCACCATTTGTGTGGTTTGAACACTTGGTGCCTTCTGCACCTCTTCTCTTTCTCTCTTCCTAGGTGTGGCCTTCTTCCTTCTAGTAGGGTCTTCAGGGATGGAGACATCATTCTCCAAGTAAGCACCTTTTTCAAATTTTGGCCTTATGCAGATACACCCTTGTTGCGGTCCTTCCTGTAATCGGAAGCATTAAAGGCTTCATCATCTGTATCTCGTGGGAGACATATCTCTCCACATATGTGCACTTCTTTGGGTAGGTGAGCTTCCGACGCAGCTCACAGTGGTCTATATCTACCTCACTAAGGTCGAACCTTAGTCTCTTGGCCTCCTTTGAACTGATTAACTCTGGCTTGGAAGTATTGTGTGGTGAAGGAGAAGGGTAGCTTGCACCATGGACTCATATTCCCATCTGTCAATATAAATATGCCAATGCAGAAGTGTTGGTATACTGCAAATTCTGCCTCTCCATTCATGAGCATGGGAAACTACTCTGGGATCCTCCACTCAGCCCCAAATGCATCATGCATTCACTTATACCACTTCTCCAGGCGCACCTTGTGAGTGGTCATCATGGTTTCACAAGTATATTTTGTAAACCTTTTTGTGGGTGAGGGATCCTCTTCTGGATATTCCCAAACAAACTTTTCTGGCCCATCGGCACTCCAATCTCTGAAAATACAATGGTGAGGAGGACATTACCAAAGAGTATCTTCTCTCCCTCCTGTGCGCTGCTTATAATCTCATCTGCGATGAAAGTGGACAAGTTGTAGATGGTTCCTTCAGATATCTTCCGGCATACATTTAGCCATGCCTTGTTCACTTGTGTCCATCATTCCTGATCATTGAGCTTGGTCACCAAGTGCGCAACCATCCTCATAACTGGGTCTAGAATCTCAGTGATGTCAAAGTATCACGACCCCTTCTTGTAGTCATACACAGCTACAGTCTCCTTGATAGCCTCCTTGTCACTCAGATCATCATCTATGTTATCTCCTTCACAAATGAGGCCTGTGAACTTGGATATCAGTTGTGGTGTGATGCACATCTTGTGCCCCATGAAATAAAAATGATCCTCATGTACATGCGACATCAACCACTGGTAAAGGTGCTCAGGCTTGCCAAAGTATGACAACTCATATAGTTGCAATAATCCAACCTTCTCTAATTTGACCTTCACCTCATCATTGTAAATGGGCATCCCATCTGGTGTCCTCTTGTTAGTTGGTCGGACCAACTCTAGTGCCATTTCCTTCTCCATTGTGCTCGTGTGATGGTTATAATCACTCATGGCCATCTTTCGTAAGTGTGACTCCCACTCTTTTCCTAGCAATACCCCATCTGGGTACTGCATTTCCACGTACCATTCTTCATTGGTGCTTGTGATGGTAACAATTTGCTTTCCCTTTCCCTTGCCCTTTGTTTTCTTTGGTGAAATGGTTGGTTTCCTGGGTGCCATATTTTCTAGTCAGACTGAACTTAAATACTCCTTCCTCTTGCTCTGCTCTGCTACTCTGCTCAATCCCAAAGCTCACTCCAAAGCTTCAACTCCTGAAATGAATCCTTCTTTCTCCATGCCCTAGCTACCAAACCCTAACCAGGAAATCCTTCCACAAGATGACGCTCTTCACACAACCTTCCTCACGCCCATGTACTCCTTCCTTCTAGGTTCACAGATCTACTCTAGATGCACACTCAAATTTCTTGGATTCTCCTTTCTTCACACAAATTTCTCTCTGGATGCTCTAGTTCATAAGAGCTTCTTTCACTTCGTAATCGCAAGGTAACAAATGACTTGCCCGACCTTGTATTTATAGTTTTTGCTTCTTTCCAACATTAAATGCTATACCACCTACCAACATACTTTAACATTAAATGTGGCTTTTTCCACTAAGCCAACTTTAAGCACCCTTACCCACGTGCCACATCCTACATGAAAAACCCTTTACAACCTTCTGGCATGCACAAAATTCAACCCGACCGAAGACTCTTACGCATGCGTCTACAACGCCGAAGGCACTTCTTCTGTCCTTTACCCAATTTTTTCCCTCACCTACCTCATGTTGTTCCTGCACTCTTCATCCTTTCTGTACATGGTTTCTGCAAAGCCTTTTTGACACCATAATCCAATATCCACCATTTCCTCACACACTTTCTCCACCTTACACACTTCCTTCTACTGGGCCATTCACCTTAACTTCTACTACCAACTCAAACTTGTATTACAGGCCTATACTTTCATATCACTCCACCCCACACTAAAACAGATGCGTGGTCCTCTGCGCATACACAACCTTGGAAAAATAATGTGGTTACTGGCGCACAAGGCACAAAAAATGAAACAAAAAGAAAGGAACAAGCAATGAGAAAGGGAAACACAAGAAAGAAAAAGCATAAAGGGAAATTCTAAGCTAACTGGAAATACTACCTTATTACAAACACCAAGAAGACTTATTTATAGTAGGGCTTCAGCCTACTCCCATTGAAGTGACCTGGTAACCTCGTCCCATCCAGCACTTGTAACTAGAAAGCACCTGAATCAAGAATGTACGAGATGATGTAAGGTCCCAACCAATGGACTTTCAACTTCCCAGGATGGCGCAGATACTTGGAATCATACAACAACACCATCTGCCCAACCTCAAACTTCTTGTTCTTGATATGACGATCATGCCATGCCTTTTGTCTTGCTTTTTCTATCTTCTGACTCCATCTAGCAAGTGATCACCTTTCATCTAACTGCATCAACTTATCAATTCTTTCTTCCAGTGCTTGCTCATCAGCTAACCCTCCTGCATGCACTATACGCAACGATGGTAACATGAATTCCACTGGTAAAATATCCTCCGCCAAACACCAATTGAAATGGTGTGGCCTTGTTCAACCTTTTGTAGGTTGTCCTGTATGCCCATAGAACGACTGATACTTTGTCATCCCAATCTTGTCTTCCAACGTCACAGATCTTAGTTAACGTGTGACTTAGTATCTTGTTAAATGCCTCAGCAGTTCCATTTGCTTGAGGGTGATATGGGGTAGTCTTATGATGGGCCACCATAAATTCTGCTAACAGAATCCTAACTGTTTCATTGAGAAAGTGTGTACCCCTATCACTTGTTAAACTTAAAGGGACAACCATACCTACTGATTATGTTCTCCCATAAAAATCTAGCAGTTGTTGCTACGGTGCAATCCTTCGTAGGTGTTGCCTCTGCCCACCATGTCAAGTAATCAGTGCAAGTGATGATATACCATGAACCAGTCCTTCACGCAGCTGGCGCAATTGGCCCTACAAAGTCGATTGCCCATTTTTCAAATGGTTCAGTGTTGGCTATTGGTCACAAGGGCATTTCATCTCTCTTTCCAGGTTTTCCAAGGCATGGCAATGGTCACAGGCCTTGCAAAACTCAATACAATCCTTGTAGATGGTTTCCCACCAAATCCCTACTAATAAAATCTTCCGCGTGGTAGCATTTCCTGCATAGTGTCCTCCTGCAATCCCACCATGTGCTTCCTCCATAATTGCCACACGCTCATGCTCCAATACGCATCGGTGCAGAACCTCATCATGACCTAACTTATACAGGTCTCCACTAATCAACATGTAAGGTGTGCACATATTGCTAACTGCTTTCTCTCCAGAGCCTTCATCCCTTCCGGTGCCACACCTATTTTTAAGAACACTGTGATATCTTCCAAGTCTGAGGGTGCATGCATGCAACCTAAATAGTTACAGTCTGACATGGTATCCTCAATGCTTTGCACATCCTCCCCTGAGTTAATCCTTGATAAGTGGTCAGGTCCTGAATTACTTTTTCCTAGTTTTACGACCACTGTGAACTCAAATTCTTGAAATAATAGGACCCAACGACATATGCACCCTTGCAGAACGAGCTTGTTGACTAAGTATTTCAATGCCATGTGGTCTGTGTAGAATATGAATGGTGTTGCCAATAGATACTTCCTAAACTTGTGGAGCGCATAGATCATAGACAATGCTTCGCGCTCAGTAGTTGTGTAATTTTGTTCTGTTGGTGTCAATTTTCTACTTGCAAAGCACAAGGGATGATCAACAATTCCCTCACCAGGTTGTGCTAGCACTGCTCCCATAGTTGTTCCTGAGGCATCAACATGCACATGGAAAGGCTTATCCCAAGAAGGAAAACATAATATGGGCACTCGTGACAAGCCTATCCTTCAAAGTGTCAAATGCCTTCTGTTGCGCCTCTCCCCAATGAAAGGCACTCTTGTGTTTTAACAATTCCTCCAAGGGCACAACGATCTTGGCATACCCCTTGATGAATTTCCTGTAATACCCCATATGCCCAAGGAATCCACGCACTGTGCTTTGATTAGTAGGCTCCCCTAATCCTACAATAACTACAACTTTAGCGGGATCCACTAATAAGCCTTCTTTACATATAATGTGTCCTAACAGGGTCCCAAATGGAGTAGCAAAGACACATTTCTTAATGTTGAGGGATATCCTTAATTGCCGACATCTCTCAAACATCAGCCTTAAATTGTCACAATGGTCTTTCACCAATCCATACATAGTCCAGTCATCTAGGTAAACTTGAAGAAACTTATGGATGAAGTCCTGAAATGCTTGTACCACGATGCATGAGAACACAACAGGTGCATTCTTTAATCCAAAAGGCATAACCGTGTAGGAAAAACTTCCCCATTCAGTGGAAAAATTTGTCTTTCTCTGGTCTTCCTTTGCAATCCTGACTTGGTGATACCCTGAGAACCCATCCGTGAAAGAGTAGACTTCGCACCTGGCTACTCCCTCCAAAATTTCTTCAGTAAAGGGGGTTGGAAAAGGATCGATGACACATACTGCATTCAGATCCCTGTAGTCAACACAAATTCTTATCCTACCATCCTTCTTGATACTGATAACCATTGGGCTTATCCATTCTGATTCTTCCACTACTCAATGATACCAGATGTTATCATCTTGTCTATTTCTTCCTTGACCCGTACACAAATTTGGATTCATCTGATAAGGCCTCTTCCGAATCGGGTGCACACCTTCCTTCAACTTGATCTTCATCTCTCCTAAGGAATGGTGAATGCCTTTGAGTTCATGGTACCCACGAGGAAACAAATCTTGGAACTCGTGCAACAGATCAATGACCTTTGAAACTTATTTTTCTGACCAATAGTCTCCGATGATAGCTTCCTTAGGTTCTATGTCTCTGTTCCAATGTTAACCTTATTTGTTTTCAAGGGCTCATGGTAGGCACGTGCTCATCATCATCAACTGTCTATGACTTCACGCGTACCTTCCAAATGGTTAACATCCAAAGTCTCCATCTCTTCTCCATCTATTACATAGACCATTTTTCCTTTTTCTTTTTCCATGCATGCGCGCTCAAGCTGTACTTCCTCTGATTCTTCTTCATTGAGGCACATCTCTAAATAAGGCTCACCTAGTAACTCTAGTAGCCTATCCTCTACCATAGCACTATCTCCCATTGTAAGGCACTTGATTACTTGCAACACCTTATCCATTGATGGCTTGGTACTCCTATACTCGAAAGCTTGAATGAGATCAGCTGCCAACTCCTGCCAATTACCTGTTTGACGATGCATCTCTGAATGAATATACCAAGCACGCACATAACCTTGTAAGGTGAATACAACTTATGCACCCATAATGAAGGTGGTAACGACTTCTGTGCTTCCCATCCAGGCCTTCTCACATGCTTGGATATGAAATGAGGCGGTCTCTTTACCATGGTAGTCTTGTATGACTAGTGGGCACGTTGCTCCTAGAGAACCTTACAGAAAATGTGATCCTCACCTCACGCCACTCTAGGAGGTTCTCCCAATGTGTATCCCACCAGCGCGTTGTAGTTCCAAGTAGGTTATAGTTGAGCATTCCTCTCCTCTCATCCTCATTTTTCCACTGAGCTTCCATTTCTCACAAGAAAATTTCAGGATATGCTCCTCCAGAGTAACTTGGCAACTTCTTTCCTCCTAGGTGCTTGACTGAGCGTGCACTTTGTTACCCTTGTTACAAATCCTCTCAACTATCACCCAATTAACTCATAAGTCCCATGCACCCAATTGTCGCATGCCACACTAGTGGTATCACTCAAGGATTGAGCATCTTCAAATTGGATAACTCCCTCCGTGGGGTGAATTATCTCAGGATCTCTGATGGAGTGCACATAGATTCTATCAAGGACTTCTTCTCCTAAGGGCTCAGTATAGGGTGTGACTTCCCATCTGTTAAGGGAATGATCACCCTTTCTTCCTTGTTCTCAAAGCTGATATACCCTTTGTTAAACCATAGGTCGGCATTGTTCTTGTAACACCATGGGCACCCAAGTAATGCTGGAAAGTTTTCTACCTCAGCGAGCACCAAGACTTCAAAGTCTCCAGTGAACTTGGCCCCTTGAATGGTGATAACTACATCCTTTAGGACTCCAATGGGCATTTCCTTAGTCTTTTTTTCCATATACAACACATTCGAAGATGGTTGCAATGCGGGCCTTCCCATTTGATGCCAGGCATCTAAGGTAAGAACATTGACCTCTGCTCCCGTGTCAATGATGAGAATATTGCTCAGAAGCCATCCATCAACAACCACATTCAAAGTAATCTCCTTATCATAGTCAAGGCTGTGAGGAGGAAGGTTTGCATGCAAAACCTACCTTTCACACTCTACTCCGGCGTGTGGTACCTTCTCTCTCAACCATTCTCCTAGCAAGGGAATAATATTCTCTTGCCTTAACATCCTACATACTTCCTTGACCTCATCCAGGTCATCCTTTGGAACCTCGACATTCTTCCTTTGCTCCAACTGCCTCGATTACTCCTTCAAACATTGGATCTCCCCTTGTAAACTTTGAATCACATCCATAGTCTCTTGATACACCTCTTTCTGATGAGTAGGGTCTGGATACTTTCCATGTACCACTTCCTCTCTTGAAACTAGTGTCCTTTGTCTTGGCATCTCCCTGGCATGTGCAGCCTCTACTCACATCGTCACCAGCACAGGTTCTAGCCCTGACTCATGTGCCACTCTTGGCATCCATTATGAATCGGCCTTCTTGATGCTCACCATCCCAGCACCTTTTCTTTCCAGTGCTGCTAGTTCATATGCTCATAAAGTTCTGGACACTCTTCATACTTGTGTTTCTTTCCGCACCATGAGCATTGTAACAAATCAGGACACTCACATTTGTAATGCTTTGTAGATCCACAATTATAACAGGTTCCTCATGGGAACTCACTTCATCCTCCGCCATGGTTACTGTGACCATGAAATCCTCTGTGAAAACCTCTTCCATGTGTTCCTCCATCTACGTGCCCTTCATAACAATGGTCATCATCCTTTGAACTACTTGCAAGGCTAGTCTGGTGCACACCCAGATCAATAGCATCATGGATTTGATCAATCAGTCTACAATCCTTGGTATCATGGGTTGTAGAGGTACAAATCTTGCAATAACAAGAAACATTCTTGCGGATTACGCACTGGAGTAGAGGGCATCTACTTGCATCATGATCCCCATGGAAAATCTCACAATCTACCAACATAGCGTGCATACTGACTTCTGAGGGAAACTATCCTTTGCATGTCCCTCCACTTCATAGTCTGTACACCAAAGCCCACTATGAACCTCATGCACTGAGTTTGCAGAAAAATTCTCCAACTGGTTGGCCATTGCAGCAATTTGAGCCTCCAGAAAAGGACTAACACCAATATCAATGCTCCCAACAACTTTTGTGTGTAGGGCAACTTCCAATGCCTCACGCATGGGTCTGTGAAAGTCTTGTGTGACAGAGCCCTTCTAAATGGTGTTATCAATCCTCTGACAAACCATTGAGCATGTTGAGAAGGAAGAATGCCATAGGATAGTTTAGATAAGAGAGTCAATGGAACCAAGATGTAGTCATACTTTATACCCTTAGACCAATAGTCTAATCCCATGTGCACTAGGCCTATCACCCAGCAGGCACTGGGCACTCACCCATTAGGCACGTGCATGTGCTGAGTCTCTCCTTTATGTGAGTCTTATGAGAATGAATCATCATATAATAGATATTTAAATGTAAATGAGAAGAAAGAACCATGCCATATTCTAGAACGAGTTATTATATTATTGCATCCTAAAAAGAGAAATAACAAGGAGCATAAGGAAATGGTTAATACAAAAAGGTGTTAGGAAATAAGGGATAAAATATGTGGAACAATCCCTCATAGAATCACAACAGTCGAAACTAATAAGAAAAAAATATTACAGATCTCAAATAAAATTGTAGAATAAAATAACACAACACAGAGACAATATTTAACGTAGTTCACCCAATTTGGGCTATGTCCACCAAGAATCACTTGCTTAGATTTTATTACAAGTCACCGCTCTCTCAATACAATACCTAGATCTATTTGGAGCTATTCTCAACAAACTCTACATAATTCACACCTGAATTCAAAACACATATGCAATGTTACATTATACCTACCATATGCATAAAACCACATAAGTAGACAACTGCTTAAGTAGTTTTACAAAACCGTGGGTATCAAAACCATGGGCCAAAACTGTCCCATAAACCTATGGGTCAAAAATCTTGACCATATGAGAAAAACACGTTTCCTGATTGATCAACTATGGAAAGTGTATAGTACTCTTAGTCTACAATCTTCAACACTTTCTCACATGAAAACAAGCTCCACAACTTAACAAAAGGAAATAAATAAGTTGTATACTTCCAAACATAGATGGTTTATAACAGAGCATTGTACTCATGTTAACGGATTCAATAACCACATTAAAATCCCTTGAGGTCATGAAAAATCCTCATATATCTATGCAGAGCCAAGTCATGCATTAGAACTATATTATGCTCATCATATTACAAAAAACAAAAAGAATGTAGACCCATCCCCCTAAATGTGCCATTGCTTACATAGTTCTTCTAATCCCTAACCCATAACATCCCCATTATGTTTCTACAGGGCTTTGCCTCTCTTTTCTCTCCTCCACACTCTCCACACTCTATCTACTCTTCTTCCCATCTCTGCTTCCATTAGACACTTGTATTTATAACCTTAACACCCACTGCCACACCTTTCAGAAGTTATAGATCAATTTCCAAGTGTCAAGGTGGTCCTCTATGGAAGCATGCCTTCTCAGATCCGAGCTCTCCACTCCTTGTAATGATGTCTTCTGGAACCTTCCATCGCATGCCCAAAGTATTCCCTTTTTGATCCCACAGTTGCCAAGCTGGGACCTTATCCAAAAGGGTTATGCTTTCCTCATGTGCTACTTGGGATGCTGAATGCGACTAAGTACAAAACCTATTTTTCCTTGTGCGTGCACACCGTATGTTCTGTAAAACCCTACCAAAACCTTTCCCTGTGCACCTATAACCTACGCGCCCTTATTCAACTAGGTCCCACATGCCCACGCACCTTCTTGTACTTAGCTGATATTTTTGGGCCCAACAATAGATCTGCCCTTTCTCTTGTTTTAAATATGAGTTCCAAACTATATACTTTATTTGTAAAACACATAATACAACACTATTAACCATTGTGTTTTTTATCTATATGTTTGTCTTGATTGCTATGTCATGTTTCACCTAGATATTATATTCATTTTGTACTTCTTGATAATTTTGTTCCATTTTTTTATTCGTAAATTTTGGGGAAGGCTCCAAGAACCGTACAAACCAAAAGATAATCAAGAAATGAACTACCAAAACAAAAACAATGAGACTCAAGGGTCAAATAGGATTGACTCACATATTACAACCCAATATCAACTATAATATAATATTTTTTAAAAAAACAAAAATACACAAGATTACATCCAAAAAAAGACCTAAAACAACACAACCACCTGACACAAAAACCAAGAAGGAAGTCCAACCCAGGGTCATCAAAAATTCAGCAACTTAAGACCTAAGCTTTTTTACCAGGCCTCTAGTTTGAGTGCTTGGACCATCATAACTCCTCTTATTTTTTCTTGATTCTCATCATCCTTGCAACTCATCATCAGAGCTATTGAGAACCAACTTCATGGTTCTACTCTCTTTGACCCCACCTGCTAACTACTACATTATAGAAATACATTACCATTGCATCACCAAATTAACTTTGACCCTCTTCATATTAAATGGCATGGCAGAACACTCCCCCGACAAATTTTGATTTATCTGCATAACACATTCAACCACATTTTCCAGCGGCTCAATTCTTGTCTTCTGATGATCCATGGAAGAGAGATAATTAGAGACCAAAAAATCTTTAGAGAAAACAATCTTACCTTTGAAGGGCTCACCATATGTGGCCAGATTCTGCAACATCTCAGATGCCTCATGACAATCCTACCCAACCAAACCTTGACCACAAATACGGGCTTTACGTTTCTCCTTAAGCTGGGCTAAAGGCACATTGTCATCAAGATCTCCTCTAGGCCCTCAATTTCCAGATGTTTATTGATAACATGTTTTCCCTCCTTAAAAAACAATAAAATCAATTCATGATGCATGGGAGAAATATATTTTTCATCTTGAAAGTACCACATAGAAGCACACAATGAGCAGAAGAGAAAATAGGGAAAATTGATCCACTTTGGATGTCTAAAATGATTAGGGGTGAGGTGGCGGGTGTGAATCTTTCTAAAATTTCCATCCAAAGTAACATACTTCATCAAATTATAGAAAAATTCTAGCCACTTACTAGGTAGAGACAAATGGGAAAATCCATCATTCATGGCGAGGATATGTTTTTTTTGGGAGGAAAAAAGCCTCCATTTATAGAATCCTTCGCCTTCTTTCTTTATAGACATTCGAGCCCTGCATCAACAAGTCTATAACCTTCGCCACCGTTTCCTTAGAAACTTCAATAGAAACCCACCTTAATGACACAAATCCCTCATTCTAGGTCATGGAAAAATTAGAAGCCATAATGGGGTTACTACCCTTTAATTTCATAAGATAGCTTATTAAACCTCCCTCCTTTAAAATCAACCAAATTCCTTTATCTCTCTGCATAGAAATATAGGACGACGACTCCACTTTCACCCTATCACCACCCATTACTCTAGATATAGAAAGGCTAATAAAAGACCATAACAAAATAACCTGTCACTAGACACAGATAAATTGAGAAAAATGAATCCCCAAAAAAGGTTATTCACATGATTGAACATAAGGCACAATCTCCCACAATAATCATGACACATCATTGTTGGAAGAAAAATGGACTGGAAGGGGGGGTGAATCATTCCTACAATATTATTACTTCATTTACCATTATTACAACATCCATCAAACATTCACTCAACATTTACTTTCCACATTAGATTTTTGGGTGTGCATCATACATTTAAATGAACATGAAACATTAGAGAGAACACATGGACACAAGATGCATGTGGGAAACCCTCAAGGAGAAGAAAACCCACTTAAAATTTGTTTATATTATGCACAAAAAATACTCTAGTGAATATTACACATCACATGAGATTTCTTTAGTGAGGCGCTAACCCCTACACAAAGCACCAACCCCTAAACCCTTGTTGATATTACTCAAAACAAGAGACTCCTATAAATATGAATCATCATAAGATATTTTTCAGAAGTATGACCACTTAAAATATGTTGATACCACAACTGATAGTGTTCCCAAAGTTCAACTCCAAATACCTTCAAACCCTCATCACATGCTCTCTCCTTTAACTCACTATATCTTGATCTTTCATGACTTGATTTGGATTATAATATTTTCACACATCCTCTTTAACATGATTCATAATTTTTCACACATCCTCAGATTCATTTTTATTACCTCAAAAAAATTTCACACTCTCATGTAGGCTGCATTTTTCCTCATGCACAACTCGCCCACAAATGGACTCAAAACACTAGCTTTATAGCCTTCTCTTCCTTCTAACCCAAGGGAGGTAAGTCCTTATCCTTTTGCACGAATAATAAAATTTAATAAAATTCAAATAAAATGATTATAATGGTCACATATGACCCATATAGGCCGGTCATGCCCAAAACCATCCAATTTGCACCAAAAGGCTAAAAACTCCATCACAATTATGAGCTAAAACCACACATCATAAAACCATGCTTATTCAAGCTCCCATATTCACCATACATGATTAATATAACATATAATAATCATACATGGTCACACATTTACTTTAACCAATCAAATAAATCATAAAATGGGGCCACTAGCTCATATCCTTCACCAAATAGTTGTTTCCAATACCCTGTCTTTACCTTTGAGCCTCAATACCCCTCAATACGAACTCAACTATGGCATGTGACCACTATATGGAATTAATGAGACCTTTAAATCACTTATATTTAAGTTATAAACTCATGAAACATCCACATGCTCAAACCACAACAACTTTACACTTCACTGAAACAAGCTGCCCAAAAACCAAATTTTCAAACTCATCTAGTTTGCACCCTTTCTGTCACTTTAAATACCTAAAAAACACCTTAAATAGGAAAAAAATTCACCCCTCTTCACTTTCCAAGTGATATAAAGAATCAATCAATCCATTTCATGCCTCAACCAACTCAATCTTTTAGCTTGAGAAAACCTGTCTTGAAATCTAACTTACCTTTTTATTCAAAAATTGACCTAAAAGAGCCATCAAATCAACTCAACAAGTCACAAAAACTATACCAATGGAAATATAAGTTGAGTTGTGAAGCTTAATTACTTAATTTTAGCATGCAATTGGAACTTGCTAGAAAATATAGTAACCGATGTCGGTTAGAGGTGATCGGCGTCGGTTAGGGCTAACCGGCGTCGGTCAGTCCAGGTCAGGAAAAGTAATCCACTTCGGGTCAGGGCTAACCGATGTGGGTCAGGGCTAACTGGCGTTGGTTAATATAGATCAGGAAAAGTGATCCGCACTGGATTAGGGTTAACTGACGTTGGTTACCTGTGCGAGAAAGTTTTAATTAACTCTCGGGAATTAAATCTATTTTTAGCATTAAAGTAGATTTATTAGATGTAATTTCATGGCTAAGTGCCCTATGTTTATAAACAACTATATAAGGATAAAATCTAGGGTTTAGAAGTAATGAATGTATCATAATTACAAGATAATTATGTGAGAGAGAATTCTTGGTGAAGAATCAAAAAGCTTGAAGGAATAAAGTATTGAACATCTGAGAAGTGTAGAAGATTGTAAATCTTCATTGTATATCTTGTCAAAGCTTTGGATAATAGATTGGTTTGTTTCTTGGTGGATGTAGCCCACACTGGGTGAACCACATTAAATCTGGTTTTGATTTATGTCTCTTGTTTTGTATAATTCTTCTGGTAGAATATCCACTTTTATTTGCATGTATGCTTGGATATGATATATTGTCTATACAACCGGTGTGCTAACCCCAACAACTAGTATTAGAGCTTTGTTTGAGGGTTTTGTGTGTTGAAATATTTACTCACAGAGGGTTTTTTGATTGAGTGGGAGCTATAACAATGAAGAAAGATAATCTGTATCAATTATGGAAGTTTGATGGCTGAAATTATCAATTATGGAAGATGCAGATTGAGGATTATTTGTATCAGAGAGATTTGTACTTACCATTGGATGAGAAGTCTAGACCTATGAAGATGACTGATGAAGAATGGAAAATTCTTGACATAAAGGCTTTGGGATCTATAAGATTGAGCCTGGTAGCATCCGTGGCTTCCAATATTACAAAAGCGGCTTCTACGATAGACTTAATGAAATCTCTTGGTAATTTATATGAAAAACCTAGTGCTTCAAATAAAGTTTATTTGATGAAGAAAATTTTCAGTTCTAAGATGCATGAAGGTGAATCTTCCTCTAGTCATTTGAATGATTTCCGATCTATTGTAAATCAGTTAAAATCAGTTTCAATACCGTTTGATGATGAAATAAAAGCACTTGTATTCTTATGTTCTTTGCCTGATAGTTGAGATAACTTGGTAATGACTGTTAGTAATACAACATCTGCTAATAATATTTTGAAGTTTGATGATGTGGTTAGTATAATCTTGAATGAAGAAATTTGCAGGAAAAGTACAGAGGAAACATCATCTGGAAATACTTTGAATGTAGAACGCAAGGGAAGGTAGAAGGAGAGATCCAAGAGTAAGAGTAATGGGAAATAAAAGTCAAGGGATAGGAGATCTAAATCTAGAAGTAAGGGAATTACTTGTTGGAAATATGGAAATAAAGGACATGCAAATAAAGATTGTTCGTCAAAGAATAAAGAGAACCAACAACTAGACAAAGGTAAAGAGGTGAATCTTGCTGCATTAGAGGTAATGCAAGATGCTCTTATTCTTTCTTTAGATAGTATAATTGAATCATGGGTTTTAGATTCATGAGCTTCTTTCCATGCAACCCCTAATAAGGGTTATTTTAGAAATTATGTCCACGGAAATTTTGGGCATGTCTATTTGGGTGATGATGAACCTTGCAGTATTACTGGTAAAGGGGAAGTTCATCTAAAAATGCAGAATGGAAATATATGGGTATTGAAAGATGTGAGGCATGTGCCAAGCCTCAGGAGGAATCTTATTTCTGTAGGGAAACTAGGTGAATTTGGTTGCATGGTTACTTTTACAGGAGACTCTTGGAAAGTCACCAAGGGTGCTTTTGTTGTGGCAAGAGGAAAGAAGGTAGAAACGTTATATTTATCTACCTGTATTATTGATTACTTTTCTGCATTATCTATTTCAGATTCAGATGCATGCATGTGGCATAATCGGTTGGGTCATATGAGTCAAAAAAGAATGCATATCTTAAAGGCTAAGGGTAAGTTATTAGATTTGAAAGATTTATATCTTGATTTCTGTGAGCATTGTATCTTTGGAAAGCAAAAGAGAGTGAGATTTCTCAAAGTTGGGGCAACTAAGAAGGAGCAGAAATTTGAGCTTGTACACTCAGATGTGTGGGGACCAGCTCAGGTAGCTTCTCATGGTGGATCTCTGTATTATGTTATTTTCATTGATGATGCTACAAGAAAGGTACAAGTTTATTGTATTAAACGCAAATATAATGTTTTTAAAACTTTTAAAAGATGGAAAGCCCTTGTTGAGAATGAATCAAATTATAAGTTAAAGTGCCTTAGATCTGACAATGGTGGTGAATACTGGAGCAAGGCTTTCAATGATTATTTTTCAGTGAATGAGATACGTAGAGAAAGAACGGTTCCAAGAACACCACAGGAGAATGGTGTTGCAGAGAGAATGAACAGGACAATCATGGAATGTGCTAGAAGTATGAGGATACATTCTGGATTACCCTTGCAGTTTTGGGCAGAAGTAGTTGATACAACAGTTTATTTGATTAACTATGGCCCTTCAAGTTCACTACATGGAGGAATACCAGAGGAAGCATGGATTAGAAAAGAGGTAGATCTTTCTTTTCTTAAAGTTTTTGGTTCAGAAGCTTTTGTGTATGTTGATAGAGAAAATAGAAAAAAGTTGGATGCAAAATCCAAGAGGTGCACTTTCATTGGTTATGGATTTGGTGATTTCAATTTTTGTTTTTGGGATTTAGAGAATTCTAAAATTGTTAGGAGTCATGATGTTGAATGGAATGAAAAGAGAATGTACAAGGATCAAATTTTGGTACCCAAGGATGAGAAAATTGAGAAGTTTATTGATGAAAATGAACTCTCAAGTTTTAAAGAAACACCTACAGAAATACACAGTAATTGTGGTTGGTTAGGCCCTGACCGACATCGGTCAGATGAACCACCGACGGTTACAGAGGATCAGAACTGGTGTTGATTAGTTGAACCAACATCGGTTAGAGGTGACTGGCATCAGTCACTGTCAGAAGTTGATACTAATGTCCAGGAGGTCCAGATTGAGCCTTTGGTACCCCAAACTCCTGTGAGAAGGTCACAAAGGGTAAGTAAACTTATAGAAAGATTTTCACCTTCTCTATTTTATCTATTATTGAATGATAGTGGTGAACCAGAAAGCTTTGAAGAAGAAATGCAGGATAAAACTCACCTTTAGTGGGATCATGGCATGGATGAGGAGATGAACTCTTTGGAACAAAACCAGACTTGGGATTTGGTTAAATTGCCAGCAGGAAAGAGAACATTGCAGAACAAGTGGGTTTACAGAATTAAGGAAGAAGAGGGTGGACATAAAAGGAACAAGGCAAGGATTGTAGTAAAAGGATTTGCACAAAAGACATGTATTGACTTTGGTGAAATATTTTCTCCTGTTGTTAAGATGACTTCTATTCGTACTGTATTGAGTTTAGTTGTAATAGAAGATTTACATTTAGAGAAACTAGATGTGAAAAATACTTTCCTTCATGGTAATTTGTATGAAGATATTTATATGCAGAACCTGCTTGGGTATGAAGTCAAGGGTAAGGATAAACTAGTGTGCAGGTTGAAAAAGAGCCTATATGGCCTCAAGTAAGCTCCAAGGCAATGGTACATGAAGTTTGATAGTTTTATGCATGAGCATGGTTACTTGAGATGTGAATCTGACCATTGTGTTTATTTCAAGAATCTTGAAAATGGGAGATATATTATTTTGTTACTGTATGTGGATGATATGCTTATTGCAAGATCTAGTATGCAAGACATTGGTGAGCTTGAGAGAAAGCTAGATCACATGTTTGCAATGAAGGATTTGGGAGCGGCAAAAAGAATCGTTGGCATGTAAATACATAGAGATAGGAAAAATAAGAAATTGTATTTGTCTTAGGAGGATTATATCTACAAGGTGTTAGAAAGGTTCAACATGTAGAATGTAAAGCTTGTTAGCACACCTATGGCTGGACACTTCAAATTGAGTAAAGATCAGTGTCCTTCATCACAATAGGAGGTCAAATACATGACACGAGTGCCATATGCTTCAGCAATTGGAAGTCTGGACAAGACCAAACATTGTACAGGCATTGGGAGTTGTGAGTAGATATATGGATAATTCAGGTAAAGAGCATTGGAAAGTAGTCCAATGGATACTCAGGTATTTGAAAGGGACATCTAGCATGCAATTATGCTATGGAGGTTTAGATATTTCATTACGTGGCTATGTTGATGTGGATACGGTTGGAGATCTGGATGGTAGGAGGAGCACTACTGGATATATTTTCACAGTAGGTGGGACAATAATTAGCTAGATTTCGAGATTACAGAAGGTTGTGACTTTGTCTACTACAGAGGAAGAGTATGTTGTAGCTACAGAGGCTAGTAAGGAGATGATATGGATGAGCAGGTTCATGGAAGAGTTGGGAAAGGAGAAAAGTAATTATAAACTGTTAAGTGACAGTCAGAGTGTAATTCATTTGGCAAAGAACTCCGCATTTCATTCGAGAACGAAACACATTCAGTTGAGGTATCACTTCATACAACAGGTATTGGAGTATGGAAAGTTGAATCTGGAAAAGATTCACACGAGTAAGAACCCTACGGATATGCTAACGAAGGCATTAGCAAAGGAGAAGTTGGAGATACAATCCACTTCTGTTGGTCTTTGAGTTTGATACTTGAAGAGGAAGAAACAAAGTCAAGGAAGGATCCAAGAATAATGCTGTACATGTATGGTGTAGTAATTAAACTCAAAGTGGGAGATTGTTGAGTTGTGAAGCTTAATTACTTCATTTTAACATGCAATTGGAACTTGCTAGAAAATACAGTAATCGGAGTCGGTTAGAGGTGACTGGCGTCGGTCAGGGATAACGGGTGTCGGTCAGTCCAGGTCAGGAAAAGTAATCCACGCCAGGTCAGGGCTAACCGGTGTCGGTAAGGGCTAACCGACGTTGGTCAGTACATGTCAGGAAAAGTGATCCGCACCGGATCAGGATTAACCGACGTCGGTTACCTATGCGAGAAAGTTTTAATTAACTCTCGGGAATTAAATTTATTTTTAGCATTAAAGTAAATTTATTAGATGTAATTGCAGGCTAAGTGCCCTAAGTTTATAAATGACTATATAAGGATAAAATCTAGGGTTTAGAAGTAATGAATGTATCATAATTACAAGATAATCATGTGAGAGAGAATTCTTGGGGAAGAATCAAAAAGCTTGAAGGAAGAAAGTACTGAACATCTGAGAAGTGTAGAAGATTGTAAATCTTCATTGTATATCTTGTTAAAGCTTTGGATAATAAATTGGCTTGTTTCTTGGTGGACGTAGCCCACACTAGGTGAACCACATTAAATTTGGTGTTGATTTATGCCTCTTGTTTTGTATAATTCTTCTAGTTGAATATCCGCTTTTATTTGCATGTATGCTTAGATCTGATATATTGTCTGTACAACCAATGTGCTAACCCCAACAATATATCTGAATCATCTTTCTATAATTTTTTTTAACTACTTCCAACTCCAAGTGTAAGGCCTTCAACCAAGCCAATCTCTGCAAACTGCTCCTTATGCCTTCTTGGACTCAAGAACTTACCATTATCCCAACATGCTCCATCACCTAAAAAAAAACTTCCAAGATTAAAAAAATAATGGAACACACTTATACATTATTCCTAAGAACTAAAAAACCTTCACCAATCTTGAACAACTCAGAGTCATCAATTTACCTCTTACAGCCACTTAGCACCATGTTAGAACAAGCATCCTTCAAACTTGACCCTTAAAGAACAGATCATAATTTTTTCATACCATGTAAAAAAGCCCAAGTTTGATATACCAATGGAAATATAGCTAAAAAATTCATAAAAAATTTAAATGGAGTCCTAACTCCTCATGTAGCTCCTGCAATGCCAATTTTACCACTAGCTGCTCGAAACTGCCCCAAAAACTAGTCTTCATAAATAGGGTATAATTTGTATTTTTTCACCACAACCATGACCTAAAACTATAATGAACATATAAAAAACTCATGGGATGAAAAAAATTTCAATTTATGAATCACCTTCTTTGGATAACTTTTCTAAAAATCAAACTTCTTTAGAAACAAACAATTTCAGGTGGGGCCCACATATGATCACAAACACAAATATACCTTTATGGAAATATGGAAGGTTTCTATACAATATTAAATCATTAATTTTGTAAAACCAATCAAAACTAGGATGGTATACTAAACTTTCTCCAAGATGCTCCTAGATAGGGTTTTGTCAGGATTTCAAACCACTTTACCTTGTTAAGATCGTTCATTAAAACACGATGATAAAACCACCTCATTATTTTTGTGAAATGTTAATAACTAACCTCATAATATATGGAAAATATATCAGGTCCCCATGCAAAGCATGCAACTCACAACGAGCATCAGATGGTCCATATTTGTTTCAAAAACACACTGAAACTTACCCGATTTTGTTAAACCTTACATATCTTGAAATTACCATTACAAAATGACCCTAAACTTGTCATGAAGCATCATGGAAACACCCTATAGCTATCCATGCTCACCATATGATCCCAAAATATCTGAAAATTTCCATCCACATCAACTTACCTACGCCAAACTGCCTATTTCTCACATGCTTACTTCCCAAGTACCCTAAAACACCACCTAACCTAAGAGTTATGACCTAAACATCACCATACACCTCAGGTAAACTTCCACCACACTGATACCATGTTCCATATCTCATACCTCCATCTCATTCTACATGCTCAAGGGATTGGAATATGTATGGAATGACCTGACTCAACCGTGACACCTCATGAACCGACCATGCTGACCTCATGCAGACCCATAGACATATATGAAACATTATACCAACCATGTTTGACCTCATAACACACTCCAACCAACTTGGGAGGACTCATACTGTGACTCGGCTCACTAGACAATGCACCAGGACCTCCTAAACCACCACCAAACATGACACTACCAATCAACCTTCATTTTTGTCTTCAGAATAACACCTCATGGAGACACATACCATACCATGAAACCTTTTTCCATCAATGTACTTGATATCAATGAAAATACTAACAAAAAATGGCCAACAATCTCTCCTTTGTCATTGATGGAAATCATCTTTAGAAACATTAATGGAAACCAACATGACCAACACACCCACATGACTAATTTCCTTGTTTAGGATGCTTCTATCCCCTTTTTACATCTATGAAAAAGGATATGATGACACTACTACATGGAAAATGAAAACAAACATTGGAAACAATGCAAAAACTTGACTTACTTGTTCAAATGACTTCCCTTGGGATTGAAACCTCTCTTCTTTGACTCCTTTAACAACATATGAAGATCCTATGGACCTGTAATGAGCCTAAAATAATATCCCCCTAAACATGTGCACCTATATTTTGGCTTCATTCTCATTCAACACCATCTTTTGGGCTTGATTCATGCTCAAGAACTCAAAAATTGCCTTCAATGTTGTCAAAACCACATTTATTGATACTTTCCCTAATCAACATCTTTAGTGTACATGAGAATTTTTTCCAATCAATAGAAACCAAATCACAACATGACTCAACTACTTATGACTCCCCCTGGGTTCATACAATCAAGCTCTAACTAGAAATTCAAAAACTCGAGCTCTTACCTTGTTTGCATGTCTTGAACATGGATCAAACACTTTACCTCTATCTTGAATCAATACATTAGTCTTCTTATCCTTATTTGCTTACGTTTATACTTATTTGAGTCAAAAACCACTTCACCTTTGGAGAGATCCACAATAATTTGTAATACAAATCTACCAATCTATTTTGTAACTTCCAAACTTAATTTACAACTAAGCATGCCCCCCTGATCTGATGAGTTTTTCAGTCCTTCATAGGCATGTAGATATGCATTTTATATATCCATACAATTATAATACCTGCAACACAAATAATCATTCAAGATCCCAGTCATCTCATTTAAGCTTTAACTTCATTCCATTATTAAACTTGTTGGAGTACAAATCAACTTCCTCTGACTTTTAGAACCTACTCACACCCGTACCTTGCAACTTTACTTTCTTTTTACAGTCATTGAACCAAAACCTAGGTAATAGAATCTTCTTTACTTTTGATTTGACACCATGAAATAGAATGCCATTGAAAACAAACTTAGCCTTACATACCTTCTAGACATTTGAAACTCTTACTAAAGAAGCAACTCAAGATCCCCTATCTTGGTGAACAAATCAAACTTGTAGCATACCATATATCCTCATATGTAGGCTTGACATATTGCACATCAAATTATAATCCCAGTTTTGTAACCTATTAAAAATTAGTAAGATTACAACAAAATCACAACAAAATGTTAGCAAAAATGCAGTAGTGGAGCAAGAGCACCCCGCGGACTCAATTAACTTCCTTGACTTTTTCCAATCAAACTCTTATGAAGCATAAAATCTTTGACACACTTCTTGGATCATCATCAACTCTTGTAATCATCTTGAAGCATACTCACATTGACTTGAAGCATCATACTACTTGAATACCTTCTTAAAGCACCAATATCACTTTTCACAACTATTACACTTCTTCATGACATCTTGGAGCGGATAGTTCACTTTTTTGTCTCCCTTTGTAGACCTTACTTTTGTAACAAACTTTCAGAACCTGTTTAAAACATACTCTCTTTCTTGGGTAACTACATGAAGAACTTATTCAACCTTTTAAACACCTTTTAGTCATTCTTTACTTGAGATGATACTACAAATCTAAAAATAGTTATGCATATGATAGATGCATCAAATCATGTTTCCTTAACAACATACGAGCTATCTTGACCTCCTTGATGAAAAGTCTACTAAAAACACCACTTATGTCATACCTGAATCCTTAACTCTTCAATTTCATAACTGAAACAACATTTTAGATGTGCACACACCTGGAGAGAAACATCTCATCATATTTTCACTATTAGATTATTCATGTTTCAAGCAAATCAAGCTCCCCCTTGGAGAATCACTATATTGACCTTAAGAAAATAACCAAAACATAGGGCTCTTTGACATGAATCATATTATTCTTGACAACTATATGGGTACACAGACCTACATGGCTCAGTCTTGGAAACTAATCTCAAATTTCCTTGCATGACTCAAAGCATAGATCCACACTCAGATAATTTAGACTGTTGACTGAGACAAACATACCTTGGACTCATACTTTACAATACACACACTCATACTCTTTTGAAAATGGAACCCTTAACACCATGAGATAAATATTTATGATGCACATACTATTTGTTTATTGCAAGGATAGAGATACAAAAACATATAAGACTCATTCTCTGAGCACTTTGACAGTCCATATTGAAGACATACAACTCAAGGAACACCTGTGAACATCCTTTGAACATACCTAGACAAGATGGAGTGCAATATAAACTTAAGACTACTCAAAGAATCAAACTCATACATACAAACTTACCACATAACTTCTCAATCATATTTCAAACTTGGACTCATAATTTTGAATTTCTTTGACTATATAGACTCACTCATGAAACCTGCTTGGAACACAAGGACTAATAACACTTTGATACCTAACATATCAGACACCTTTCAATAACAAGAGCTTGAAAATACACATGGATATATCACATATCATATCTTATCACCCTTAAAGTTTCCAACACACCTAGCTTCTTCAAATTCTCACTCATTAAAGAATTGAGGGACATATAATCTTCTTAAACCAAAGCAAACATACTTCCTTAACTTGTCTTGGGCTTGATAAAAATTTCTTCCATCATGATGGCACTAAGATCCTCTTTCTTTGATAGCTTTCACTCTTCAACATTCACATCCTGAGAATCATATCTCTTAACTTCTCTTGTTTGATCCATCATCTTCTTGGCCTTAGGATTTGTCCTAATGTCCTTAGATTCATTCATGGGACTAACTTTCCTCTTGAAAAATATTCCATTAGATGCTTGAAACCTACTGATAACTTTTGATAACATTCCACTTTGGTGACAAGATCTAGCAATGTGTCCTTGTTTGTGACACTTGTGACACACAACACTCTTCCATCTTCTAGGTTCATACACACTAATATTCTAGCCAAAATCCTTGGTCTTGTGCCCATACTCACAACATGAATGACATTCACCATTGAATAACCCTACACCATTTTTAGGAGGTCTCATTTTGCAATCTCTAGCTCTATGAACAAAATCATGAAAAAAATAACAATAGCCATTAAATGATGAACCATACCTTATAGAATTAGGTTGTCTAACTGGGATATACCTTCTTAAATCAGCCTTCTTTGTCACCTCCATATTGGATTTAGTACTTGGACCATAATCACCATCACTCTTCACATGTTTTCCTTTAAACACTAGGTCTATTTTGTCACTATCCACACTTTGGTCTACTAAAATCCCATCAAGAGCTTCAGAGCTCTTCTCAAGTCTCTCATACATCTTCAACCTACTAGATTCATTTACCAAATATGATTATAGGGATTTCAATTTTTCCTCATACCTGGAACAAGTGTATTCTTTCTCCTTTAAAGCTTTAGACAAACTTTCAACTTGACATTTCAAACCCTTGATGGATTTATCATGCTCTATCTCCATATCCTTGATTTGAAATTAGAATCAATCAATCACTGAATGAACTACATCATTCCTCTTCTTTAATTCTTCTTCAAGATCTGAATACTTACCCATTTTTTGTGCTTCAAAGGATCTCCTTCAAGTTGCTAAAATTTCTTCACAAGTACCTTCTCTGATACCAATTGTTGGAAGCAAAATGGGCGGAGAGGGAGGGAGGTGAATCACTCCTACAATTTTTTTACTTTATTTACCATTATTACAACATCCATTAAACATTCACTCAACCAGTTACTTTCCACAATATCTTATTAGGTGTGCATTATATATTAAAATGAACATGAAACATTAGAGAGAACATATGGACACAAGATGTATGTTGGAAACCGTCAAGGAGAATAAAACCCACTAAAATTTTTGCTGATATTATGCAAGACAAAGACTCAAGTGAATATTACACATTACAAGATATTTATTTAGTGAGCCATTAACCCCACAAGGAGCACCAATCCCTAAACCCTTGTTGATATTACTCACAACAAGAGACTCCTATAAATATGACTCATTATAAGAGATTTTACAGAAGTATGACCATTGAAAATATGTCGATACCACAACTGATAGTGATCCCAAATTTCAGCTCCAAATACCTTGAAACCTTCATCACATGTTCTATCCTTTAACTCGCTATTGATTAACTAAAAATGGAATGACTAAATAGTATGTAGATAGTTAATCTAAGCTATGAAAAGCTATAATAAAATAGATAAATGGAGTAAAGAAGTATGAAATAAATCTAAACATCTATGTAAAAGGAAATGCTAACCCTAATAGGTAAAAAGAGAGTAAGGAAAGAACTTAGCTGATAATAGATGCCTGTAGGAGAGTGTCACAAAGATGACTGGAAAAATCAGAAGCAGGAACGTCTATGCAAAAACCCTGAAAAGGATGGATCTGGAGGATTTAGCTGGACTGAGTTGTATGGAGGAGTACTGGGGTGTAAGTGGGTGCTATGGTCTGCAATCTGGGTGCCCTGGTATGTGTAAAAGATATGAAACTAGTTTTTACAGGGTTAGAAGGTGGTTCAAAACCATCACTGTGTGTCGCATCAACTTCAATGTCCTGGGATGAATGTCACCAATAGTCCAAGATGAATAAAATACCCACAAGACCCCAAAACAAGCATGAAACCCTAAAAAATAATAATGCATATGAAGGGGTCAGACTTTCTTTAGTGGCAACAATGGTGGACTTACTAATTGAGCGCTGCACTACATCTTAGACTTGATGTAGTTCTATGTGTAAGTGTGTGTGAACATGCCCTAGGTCGCTCTTGTGCCAGTCACACTTTATAAAGTAGTGAGAAATAACTATGTGTAGAAAATGTAATAGAATGTGTGCATGGAATAGAATAAAAATCCCCCCATGAAGTGTGATGCAGATGTCCTAGCCTTGATGATTGAGCTATGTGGATGTAAGTGATCTATAATGCAATAGATGGATGAAAATCTAGATGGAGTGATAGTAGTAAGTGATTCTAGGTCCCTCATTATGGTCTCATAACTTTATATTTATAGGGTTCTCTTGATCTAATTTTGTAATTAACCCCGAAAAGGTTGACCAAAAGAAAAATAAAGATTCTAAATGGCTAGAAAGAGCCCTAAAAGTGGCGGGAAAGTGTAAAAAGGACTGGAGCACCCCTGGTGGGACCAAGGTGCCAACGGGCACCTCAGTTGAGGCTAAAATGATGGGAAATGGCTGAAATAGACTGGGCATGTGGCTGAAAAGGGGCGGTAATGATGAAATAAAATAAAACAAGATGGCCAAAAGACGAGGGTTAATTAGTACTTTCTTCACTCAAGAACCTTCTAAATAGTAGTATGAAACCGAGATAAATAAATGTCTAAAGTGCGTGATTTTGTGAGTACATTTTCCCCAAAATTTATGTTGGTGAGTTGAAAGCTCGATAATATAAAGTTGATAGAGATACGTACCTGGTGTCCATGAAGAGTGTAGTAGAAATGCGTTGAAGGACTAGAGAAAAGCATGGAATGACACAAAAATATGGATGAGCGTTAAAACTAAAGATGAAAAATACATAAAGAAAAAGTGATGAGAGTGAACCTAGGGTGGAACGCATGTGTAGCTGCTACGGTGTGTAATGTACCTACATGGTTAGTAAAGCGTGTGTTGTTGAAAAGTGTTGTGGTTGACGCGGTTGTTGTTGCCCCCATTTTGAATTCTTATTCCTCATATGGCCGAACCTGCAAGGAGAAAACGATCAAGTAGTCAAATATGTATGTATATAAGTGTAAAAATGAAATGTAAAAGACATATGTATATGTAAAATACACAAATGTAAATGAAACATGTGCACCTGATCCATGTCGAGAAAGAGAGTGTAAAAGGATATCCTATACTGAGAGTTTTTTTGGCGATCTCACGCCACCCTAGCCGAAGAAGTGTAGGGAGGAAATGCTTTGTGTCCTCTAAGCTCTAACCACTTCCCTAAATGTGTGTGAAGAGATCTCTATATTGTCTAGGTTTTTTGGGTGATTCGACACCACTAGCTGAAGTAGTGTAGAGAGAGACACCCAATGTAACCTCCAATCTTGTAACTACTTCCCAGAATGCTAAGGACACTATGTTCTATAAGATCCACTATGTATGGGGTTCGTAGACTAGTATGAACCAAGTCATTATATGTAATTGAACTAAACCAATGTAGAATCTCTGTGTTAGTATCTAAAAAACCCCAAATGATGCCCCCCTGTTTGGGGCTGCATGCAAGATTGCTGATAGGATAATGTGGCCCCAAAAGAGGAACAACCACATGAACTTTGTAACTCTACCCTGTAGGGGGAATGGAATGCACTTGGTAGAAACCAAGGTGTGGACAAACAATGATGGATAACAAAAAACAAGTGTTAGTACAAAAACACATGCATGTAGAAAACAAGTGTTAAGTACAAAGACAATGTAAAAACTACCAAGCACAGTAGTGTAAACATGCAAGAAGAAAATTAAACCACACAAAGTAGGTCGCAAACATGGGACATCACTCACGATGTCGCAAGACATGCAAGGCCATCATGGCCACAAACAACAAACAAGTGTACACACCAAATATAGGGCAAGGCCCGCATATAAAAGCAAACAATGATAACCAATGTAACAAATAAGTAAACAAGAAGTAGCCATGGAAACATGTAATCCTACAAAAAAAGTGTTACACATGGAACACCCATTAACATATTAGAGAAATAACCAATATGTCAAAGTGTGAATAACCAAGTAATGTAAAGTGCTAAGTACAAAATGAAACAATAACACTTGTGAGAATTGAATGTGGAGGCCCCCAATGACCAATATACGAAGGGTAGAAGGTGAGCATCCATGTTACATGTGAAGGATCTATATTTCTGATCACAATTTGAAAAATACGTGAACGTGCATGTGTGGATGGTATAGATAATGGCATATAAGAAATCAATCTAACATGTGTAATAAAGTGATAATGTAAAACACTAGTAAAGAAGAGTAGATGCCCCCAAGACAATGCAACATGTTGTGGATGGATGGAATGGAATGCAAAATGAAATGATAGGGGCTGCATGCCCCCTAGTGAATGAAAATATATGCAATGAGGTTCATTTTGTTTTCCCCCCTCAATAGTCAAGAATGAACCATAAATGAGAGTACGTCATCAGGAAATAGTCGAGTAGTGTTTGTTGTGTCTAATGCACTGTGACGAATGTGTAGGTGTAGTGGTGAGATGCAACCTAGAAATGACGTGTGCATGAACCCTATAGCCGAAGTGTACATCAGGACTTGATGAACGTAAAAGTGATTATTTATCCTAAGTGTATATAACTATAAGATGAATGGATGAGTGATGATTTATCCCTAATCATATATCACTACAAGATAAAATAAGGAAGCAATGATGTAACCTAAGGTGTATACCACTAAAAAATAATAGAATAAGTGATGATTTAACCTAAAGCGTACATCACTAAGCTGGAAATGTAGCATAATGAAAGGTCCAATCATAAGCACTTGATGAATGTAATGTCCATTTGATTGGTAAACCCTTGGCAGTCGAGTATGGCCTGAGGAACTAAAGTGCATCATAGGGTGGTGAGTGCAGTGCGTAGAAGATAATGTAGTATAGGTGATGATCATGTGGTGAGTAGAAGGTGTAAATACTCTATGTGTAGAATGTGAATTCAAGATGTTTATAATGTATAAAATGTAATGTATAGTGAATGATATAACATGTGTAGATAGACTAAGTATGTATTATGTCGGATGAAATGATGTATGTGATGAAGACTAGTATAGTATGTAGAAAATGTGTGAGGTGAAAAAACACAATGTATGATGTAAAGCATATGTTACTAGATGTAGTTTAGAGATGCTAATTGTAGAATGAAAGGCCATATGTGTATGTAACCTAATTGTAAGAAGTGCGTGATATGTATAATGGCTAGTATGATGAATAACATGCAACGCTAGTATGCTATATGCCTAATGATGACTAGTATGATGTATGATTCATGACATGTGGCATGTGATGAAACACAATGTATAATTCCTATAGTGTGGTGTGTGGGGTTTAGTTTATTTGTAATCTCTCAATAATCAAGTGCGAAACGAAGCACAAGAGTGTCATTAGGTAATGATGATGCTACAACATGTGATGAAAATGCCTACATGAAAATGCAAAAATGATAGATGCTATGATGAACTGAGAGGGAAGAATGTAGGATGTTATGCCCCCAAGTGTATGATAACATGTGTAATATGCAATAAATGATGTATGAAGGTAATGAAGCATTATAGATTTTGTTTAATTGGTGATGCGTAAGGAGTATTAAAGTATCATAGTTGTGTGTATGTATAGTTGGTGATGTAATGGATGAATATGGTAATGCACGATGAAACGAGGTTCTTTATGGTAAAATATCCTTCAACAGTCATATAAGAACCATAAGAATATGAGTGTGTCATCACGAGGGTAGAGTGATAAGAGCCACCGACCAAAGAACAAATTTGTGTGGGGTGGGACCTTGTTAGACAAGATTTTTAGTAGAAATATTTGGTGGCAGTGAAAGTTAAGATATATCATAAACACTAGGAGAAGAATTAGTCGCTGGGATGAAGTTAATCAGTTGGAGCTTAGATTTGAGAGGAGGCCAAGTTGCATGGAGTCTTAAGGGATACTGCTTAGGTTTATTTGGTAATGAAGTAGGCGATTTAGTAGGAGTGGTTTGTGAACTAATTTTGATAGGTGGTTTACTTTGTTGACTTGGGGATATCGTAGGTGATTGCTTAGGAGGTGCTTATCGATATGAGGAAGGCATAGGAGAAATGGTGGTGTGATGCTCATTAAGTGGAGAAGAACCAACATAAAAAATTGGAGAATCATGAGATGGAACTATAATATTTTTCTGACTAGTAGAAGAAGCATTTTGCACATGTGAGTGATTGTCAACATCAACCATGTAATGAATAAGAGAAGCATCTAGAAATTCATTAGAAATCACACTAGTAGCCGCATAACATGGTGGAGTAGGGGGTGAAATAATTGTGAGAGGTTGTTGCTTAGGAGATGCTTGAGTAACATTAGCCTGATGCTCATTAGATGTAGATGAGTCAAATTTAGGAGCCCAATGGGATTGAGTATTTTTATTATAATGTTGTGGAGAAACTGAAATAAGGCCTTGACATTTAAGACTGTTGATTATATGATGCAAAGTATTGAAATCATTGTCACTATGTCCATTGATTCGATGATAATTGCAGTATCGATGACCTTGATATTTTTCTAATTAATAAGGAGAGTAATGTTGCATATGTGGTAGAGTGATCAACCGATGATGGAGGTGAGGAAAAATTTCATGTGGCATGGTATTGTGCTCAAACAAGAGAGGCTCAGGAAATGTCCTATCTTGAGGTTCAATCATATGACATGTATTAAATATAGGTTACATATACGATGGAGAAGGAGCACAAACATGCAATTGAGAAGCATCCTTAAGTTGTTGAATTTTAGATCTAAGAAATGTGATTGTGGATTCCATGGCTATAAATTTATCTTGAAATATTGTATGTAAGGCTTGAATTGAGTCTAATAGTGGTTGATTAGATGGAGGATAATCAAGAATAGGGTCATCAAATAGAAAATGAATCATAGAACTTAATTTGTATGGTGGCGTGTTGTCATGAAAATTCTTGGTGTTTAGGGATTTTTGTAAAACAACTTGACAATTGGGACATCTCTTAAGAAAATAATATAAAGAAACTTGATGACCCATGATAAAATAAAAATGAGATGTAGACACCAAATTTGTGCCTTACGACCCCCTGTGCCCCGCATCTCATTTCGCAACCTAACCTCATCACCTAAACCTTACACAATTATTTATTAATTACCTTATAATTAATAAATCCACATCGCCATACCTGCCACCTCATTTCGCCACCTCATTATGACCTAGTCTTAACCCTAAACTAACCTAATTAAGACCTATAACTTGGTCCACATCCACACCCATGACTAATTACTCCTCACCCACACCTAAAACCAACCTCATAATGACTTGACCAAGCCCGCCACTAATCCCTCGGGAGAAAAGGAGGGAAAGCTGGCTATTTTACCAAAAATAGCCCGCTTTGACCTGACCGATACCGGTTCCTACTCGACCGCCGTCGGTTGCGTAACCGCCATCGGTTCCCTGTAAATGACCACTTCCAACCAAAAACAAGGGATCAGATTTTCATTTGATCGAGAAGAGGAGAAATCATTGGAAGGATCTGGATTTGCTTGGCCGAGCAGAGACAAGTGAAGAAACAAGAAGAGTTTGCAGAGAAGGACATCAAGCCCAAGACTGCAACTGAATAACCAGAGCCCAGTGACACTCATCTGAGCATCAGAAGAGGAGATAGCTCATCTTGGATTGTCAGATCATCCTACTTGAGCCCTGTCTTCGTCATCACAGTCCTGGAACCTGCATCTTCATCAGGAATGAGTAAGTAGTGTCTTGTATGTTTTTAAGCACCATTTCTTGAGCCTGTGGATTGATAGTAATTATAAGCTCATTCCTAGATCTACCACCTACCAGCACCCTGCACTTAACCTTCATCCATACATCCTTGTATTACCCAGAAGACCATTTTATCACACTCTGAGTCTTCCCTGTCCTCTCATTATTCCCCTCAGCCATCCATTAGTCTTAATAACCCCACAATCACCCTGCAACCAACCTCTATCCAGAAGCACCTAGATTGCTAACCCTACCGGTGTCGTTTATCCCCTACCGGCAGCGGTTCTCTAACCGCGGTCGGTTATCTAGTGACCGGCATCGGTCACTGTGACTTATACCCCAAAACCTTCCTCTCGCCTATTTGTCACCTAACAACCTCAGATCCAGTCTGGTTTATCCCTGTAACTCAACCTGAATGTATCAACGACCAGTAACCGAACAAACAATGTGACGTTTTATTATTGATAGCTTAGCCTCTATTGTTTTGTAACGAGGTACCTAAATCGTGATTTTGTTAGCTTTCTTTGTTATCATTTGTGTTAATTCGTATTAAAAGGGGAACTGACCACCTTCGAAAGGAAGTTTTATATTTCCTGGGCCTAAGGCAGCTCCCTCATTTATTGTCTAATTAAAATCTGGTGGTCTTGTATTCTTACTTGCAGGTAGTCCTTCCAAGACAAAAAGGAGTTCTTCGCAGTCGATCTGATCTTTCTCTACGGTACGCGCACACCATCTCAACATTCAACAGGTATTCCTCCTAGCCCTAACCCTTATCTGTTTCTCAAAGGAATGATAGGATAGAAGCAAGTCTATTCCACAGAGCCGAAACATTCCGTGCGAAACATTTTGGCACGCCCGGTGGGACCCATTTCGGGTTTCTGTTTCTCTTGCTTGCTTTCATATAGGGAGCATACTTGCTGTTTTCTTCTTCTAAAGATATTCACAAGGTATTTTGTTATTTTGGTAAAAGAACTTGCTTTGCTTTTACATCTTTGCATTAGTGAAAGTCATCTCTTTTGCTTCATCGAATATCATTTTCGATTTGGGTTTAAAACACGTGCATTACATTCTTGCTTGTTGTTTTCAATTCTAGTGAACATAGACTAAGTAACAGGTCGTACACGTGGGGGTGATTTCCATGGTATTGACAGGAAATTAATCTTACTTTCACTGCACAACACATACCGAATCACTTCATAATTAACACAACAGCTCAAAACATCCCCCCTTTTCTGCGGTATTCCTCCGCCCGATTGAGGTAACCTTATAAGCCAAAACAAACTTGACATTTCCCCTAAGTCTTTTGTTTAGGATTGACATCATTCTGCGTCTAAAGGCATAAGCCCAAATTGATTAAAATTAACCCTAGGGTTAGTCTGTTAATTTGTTTGTGCATTCTTGCTTGTTTTCAGTTCTGTTTCTCTGTCATACACTGTTTTCTGTGATCACTACAGAACAGTTTGGTAGGCATATTAATTACTATTAACACCAAATCAACAACTTCTTACTACTTCTTACACCAGTTCTATTATACCGACATCGGTTAGCTTACCGACGCCGGCTACAGCCTGACCGACATCGGTTATCTGACCGATATCGGTTACTGTCTTTTACAGTTCCTGACAAACCAGCAACCTACCAATTTCAAACATCTTCTTGTCTGTTTCTGTTCCTGATAGAAAGAAACCCTACTGTGTACTCCTGTCCATGGTTGTTATCACTTGAAAGCAAGCCGCCGCCATGGTTTCACATGCTTGCTCTGTGCCTTTTCCTGAATCACCCCCTTCACATTCTGTGGGGAATCCTACGGACACCAACGAGGTTCCTAAAATTCCTGTAGGAGATAAAGAATTTGCCAAATTTCTGGATGCTAATCCTAGCGCTGTACAATACTATTTGTCTCATGCCCCTGACCGTACACCCGAACGGTCAACTCCTTGTTGGCATGCCTATCAGTATAGCTACTCATTTAGCTCCTTCTCCACCTGATAACTCCGCTTTGCCTTCTGCATCCTTAGTCCCGTCTCCTAGCTCAGCAGCTTCAGGGGTTCATACGGCACATATTGGCTTTCCTTTGGTTAATCTTGGGCCCAACATGTCATTACCGCCGACTGCTCCTACCTCGTCTCTCTTGCAGACTGTTCCGTTCATGACTTGCTCTCTGCCACCTATCCACACGAGCTTTCCTTCTCAAGCTCCGCCCACCTTTTCATTTCCACACACATATCCGGTAACCTCAACGTCTTATATAGGACATCCCTATTCGGTCGCCTCAACACATTCGCCCTCCATACCTTATCAACATTTAACCCCACCATTGTCTAGCGGTGGCCCTTGGCCCAATTTGCCTCCATTTACCACAACCACACCATCATCTCATCCAACTACTGATTTAATTAAACAAATGATGGACAAAATGCAAAATCTGGAGGCTTCTGTTTCAGGAAGTCGTAGCGCCTTGACATACGAGCAAGTTTGTCGGGAGCCTATCCACCCTTCAGTCCCCCTTCATTCATATCCTCCTCAATGGGAATTACCAAAATTTACCCGTTTTAATAGTAAGGAGGACCCTCAACAACACTTGCGATCATTTAGACATGCCTGCTATCTGATTGCTCACGACGACGCTTTACTACTCCGCACCTTTCCCATGTCCTTATCAGGACCCGCCTTGGAGTGGTACAGTGCTTTAACCCAGCACTCAATCTTCTCTTTTAACCAGCTAGCCCAATCTTTCTTGGATCATTTCTCCATTAACATTGCCAAGAAAGTATCTATCACCGACCTCTATGCCATCCGACAATTTGAAGACGAATCTATCGCAGATTTTGTTGGACGATGGCGGGGCCTTATCAACCAACTTACGTATGCCTTGCCTCAGGCCAAACTTATTGAACTCTTTACGCGGGCCTGCGCTAAGCACATCTCTCCTACCCTCCAAATTCAAACTTTCCGTACATTTGACGAGGCCTTTACTATGGCTCGAAAACTAGAGATTCGAGCCTTAGAGGAAGAGAAATTGCGGTTGCGCAACAAAAACCCCAATTTCTGAACCCAAGATTCCACCAACAAACCTAACACCACCAATCCTCACCCATCGACTGCTTCGAAATCAAAAGGAGCCGTGCACGCGGTGATGGTCAAATCCCAACCACCGTCTAATACCCCGCCAAAAACCACCTATAAGTATAAAGCAGAGCCCATCAACTACACTCCCTTGGGAGAAACATATGGTGTGATATTGGAAAAATTGCTTAAAGCAGGAGCCATTACCTTACCTCCTGTTAAACCTCACTCCGGGTTTGATTCCACTCGCGCCATACCTTCTTGGTACAAAGAAAATGACTTCTGTAACTTCCACCGCGTGAAGGGACACAGTCATGAAAACTGCAAGATGTTGAAAAACATAGTGCAGGAAATGGTTGATGCGGGGGATATAGCCCTCGATAATCCTAACACCCCTGCTAACCGAAATTTGAAAATATTCAACAAACCATTCCCAAATCATTCCTCTAACAGTAACATAAATCAAGATATCTTAGCCGAGGAGAGTGTTCATGAGATCCATGCAGTCTTCGACTCCCAGCCAAAAACCTCTATCGAACAAATTCTGAACCAAGCCTCTTCACTAACGCAGGAACCCGAACCCCCTTCCTCACCATCAAGACAAACTGAAATCCTCGCCGTTCCTTTACCCATCAAGGAATTAACCACCCAGAGTTCCCTTCTCACAAATGAGCCTTCTTACACCACATCCTTGCAAGACTGTGAGCAGATGTTATCTAATTTATCTATTTCCCAAACGTCTCCTCCTACCATTCTTGCTGTACAAGAGGAAGGCTCGCCACTTCTTTTGTCATCCTTAGATGAGAAACCTCTTGAACCGACATCACCACATTCTTTAAACATGACGGATTCTCTCAAACACGCCCTCCTACCTATTAGTTCTTCATCACCTAAATCTTTTCAGCAACCGGTTGACCTCTTAACGCCCATTGATACAGTGCCTCATCTACCCCCTGTATCACACCCACAGTGGACCGGAATCACAACCCACCTTTCTTCCATACAAAAGTTCCTATTCACACGTGAGGACTGTCATTCCCCAGAAGATAGACGAGTCCTATGGGAACGTTTGAGTACGCCATATTCTACTCAAATGCAGATGACCGATCCAGATGCCTCTACCATATACCCGAAGTGTTTACAGAAGCTTAAAATGCCTATGTCCTCATCTTCACCCCCCTCATCTCTACCAAATACCTCATCCACTTCTATTAACCTAACCAAATCTTCCCCTACGCTTGGGACCTCACCAATACCCAGTCTAACACACCCACCTAAGCGGCTTGATTTATCTAAAAATAAAGCCATCCATCCCATTAGGAGACAGACTCAATCTCCTCAATCTATGCCGCTATCACAACTAAAACCCTCGTCGTCACACCTACCTTCCATATTGGGACCCCATCCCTCTACCTTGCATCAATATATCATACCTCCTGCGTTTTCTTTAAAGCGACCTACGCCTTCTGCACCCATACAGAAATCCAAGGGTATAGCAACACCATCACCCCACGTATCCTGTCCACCTATCAACCCTAAACAAATTCCATCATCAAAAGATTTGTTTTCTGTCACTCCTATTTCTCCGTGGTTGTTTTCTAATACCACATCATCTGTGGCCTCATCATCCAACCAGCTAAACATAGCTTCTGCGCAAAGAAGCCACGTTTAGTTAAAACCCATTATCAAAACTCCTTGGCTAAACCACCACCCATACAAACCAACCATACCACGTCATCACCAGAATCGACCCAGTCAATAGCCTCCTCTTCCTCTGACTTTGACCCACTCAAAGGGTCTTACGCCAAAATCCTTGCTATGTTGGTAGAGAATGCGACCATTTCCCTACCCCCACTTAGACCTTATGATCCATCTAAACCTCGACCTATAGGTTACGATGAGTCTAAAATCTGTGCTTACCACCGCACACCAGGACATGACGTAGAGGGATGCAAAGCGTTGAAAGCCATACTTCGTCAGTCACCTCTCTCAGATAGAAAAGTTAAGAAAGACAACTTACGAAGAGAGAGACCTTTAGCTTCAATTCCCTCTCCTATACCACCTGTCCCCGCCTCACCAAGATCTATCATTATTACAGCCCCACCTCTCGAAGACCATGACCTATCCCTACCGTCTTCCTCCTCTCGTATTCACGAGATCAATATGATTAGTGTTGCTACTCGAGGGCAGAAAAACAATGGGAAAACGAAAGAAAACACACCTGCGGCATCTCTTTCTCCGTCCACCATCCCGATCGCACCACCACCTAAAGTGGTTATTCGTGGACCCACCTACCCCATCTCTAATGGAATTTCCCACCGAACCATGATCAAACAACTTCACCAATCACCTGTAAAAATGACACTGTATGATCTCATTCAGACTTCTGAATCTCATCGACAAGCTCTCGTTGAAATCCTTCAAGGGATAGAGGTCTTACCTAATGAAACCTTTCCTGTTACCTCTATTCTAACACCCAATCACGTTGCTTCACTCACCAAACAATCTATCTCCCCAACCACTTCTGTCTCTGTACAGCAAGCCGCTGCTGTCAGTTTCTCCGAAGACGAAATTATCGACTTTGGTGCTGAAGATCCTGACCCTGCTCTTTTCATCTCAGCTTATGTCCGGGACATTCGGGTACGTCGTGTTATGATTGATGGGGTGCTAGCCTAAACATCATCTCTTCAAAAGCCTTCCAACAAATGAATATCCCTTCTAGCTGCATGTGTGCCAACCCCATCATGTTGCGGTCATTCAATGATGCTATTACTTCTACCTTAGGCACCGTGATCCTTAACATTCGTGTAGGACCACGTACTTTACCTGAACTCTTCTATGTCCTTGAGGGAGAGTTCCAATACAATATGTTGTTAGGCCGCCCTTGGATCTGGGCTATGGGATGCGTTCCTTCCACCTTACATAGATGCATAAAATTTGAGTACGAGGGAAAGTCCTACACCGTAAAAGCTGATCCTCCCCCCTTCAAAACCTGCAATATGTTGTATCGCCCTAATGATGTGCTTGTACCAGTCAAGACACCCATTCATCCAACCCAACCATCCACTTCAACCGCACCTACACCTTCAACCAATGAAACCGCCGTCACAAATACCACTTCCTTTCCCGCAGATAACATCCCAACCTCCGACCCCTTAGTAGATGTTTTTCAACGCCTTACTCTGGGGGAATACCGCCTATATAACGTTAGCTCTTTCCATACCCCGCAGGAGTACGGACAGTTACATGCGCATCCTACCTACGACCGTCGCGTGGGGGAGGTAATCTCTTACGGACCACCCCATTGCCGCACCAACCTAACATATGGGGGTGTTGACGCATCCTCCGTTACCCCTGAACCTCCTCTTGGTGTGGTTCCCTTCCAATCCGATTTTCAATACTTGACAAATCGTCGTTTCACCCTCACCTTCTTGACTCGCTGTGCTTGGAAAGGCTTTGGTTTTGGTCTTTATGAACAAGGCCGACATACACTCATTCCCGTGACTACACGCAAACACAATGATCGTAGTGGTCTCGGTTTTCCTGAAACACTTACACCAGAGAAACCTCATGTCAGTTGTATCCTGGAAGATGACGACGTCACCCCTACCAAACCATCATCACCCATTTTGCCATCATCACCCACAGAGTCGATAGACCCTGAATCTATCCCTCCTAACTTTTTTTTTTCATAAATGCTATCTTCCTAGGTCCTCTCACTTATCAACGAGATAATGAGGACCCATCTTCTCTTCCCCTTCTGTATCCAGACATGATCGAAGAGGATTTGCCTTCGATTAATGTTGTTGAGTGCCAGGATGACGACTCCATCCTCACTTACCTTGGTGCGGATGACTCCTATATTCAACGCGCCTTACCATCTGAAACTCAAACCATGTTGAATGAGTCGACTATAGAAATCAACATCCACACAGAGGAGGATCCTCACGTTGTGAAGATCAGACAATCCCTTAACACATCAGAACAAGCCGCCTTTACTACCTTTCTCCGTACCCGCAACCAAGCTTTCGCTTGGTCCTACGCTGACATGCCAGGAATTGATCCTGACATTGCTGTCCATAACATCACCCTAAAACCTGATTCCAAACCAGTCAAACAGAAACTGAGAAAAATGCATCCACACATTGCCCTCTTGGTCAAAGAAGAGCTTCAACGACTCCTTTCTGTTTCCTTCATCTTGCCTATTGACTATCCTCAATGGATTTCTAACATCGTACCTGTCACTAAAGTGACGGGGGGACTTCGGATATGCATGGATTTCCGAGACCTTAACCTCGCTTGCCCCAAGGATGACTTCCCCCTCCCAAGTATTGATCAACTTGTTGATCTCACTGCGGGCCATGAAATGCTTTCTCTCATGGATGGTTTTTCGGGATACAATCAAATTTTGGTAGCCCCGGCCGATCAACATAAAACTGCCTTCATAACTCCTTGGGGAACCTTCTGTTATCGTGTCATGCCATTTGGCCTTAAGAATGCTGGTGCGACCTATCAGCGGGCTATGACTTACATTTTTCATGACATTATGCACACTATCCTTGAGGATTATGTCGATGATCTTCTTGGCAAATCTAAACATCGCAGTGAACATCTCGATGTTTTAACCATTATTTTCGATCACCTGTTACAATATTCGGTCCGGCTTCAACCAAAGAAATGTGTCTTTGGTGTTCTTTCGGGAAAACTTCTTGGCTTTATCATCTCTTTGCGTGGCATTGAGGTCGATCCATCTAAAGTCAAAGCTATCCTAGAAATGCCCCCACCCAAAAACCTCAAACAATTGCGTAGTTTGCAGGGTAAACTTCAATCCATCCGGCGTTTCATCTCCCAACTCTCAGATCGATGTCAACCTTTCCATCACCTTCTTAAAAAGGACATTGCCTTTCAATGGAGCGAAGAGTGTCACCAAGCCTTTGAAGCTCTCAAAGCCTATCTCTTGCAGCCACCCGTGCTTATCCCACCTCAGGATGATCGCCCTTTCTACCTTTACCTTTCTGCCACTGACCATGCTATAGGAGCCATGCTCGCACATCGGGACTCGGCACGTCGAGAACAAGCCATTTATTATATAAGTCGTACTCTCGTGGATTACGAGACTAGGTATACACATGTAGAAAAATTGTGCCTAGCCCTATCATTCGTAGCCACCAAACTCCGACACTACCTCCTGAATCACAAAACTTTTGTCATCACCAACGCGGACCCCATTCATTATATGTATGCCAAACCACATCTAAACCAACGCATCGCCCGATGGCTTATGCTCCTCGCTGACCTCGACCTTGAGTTTGTACAACAGAAGTCAATCAAAGGACAAACTATTGTGGACCAACTTGCAGGAGGCCCCTTTACCTGGGGAACAATTTACCAATTTTAATTTCCCCGATGAACTCATCGCCACTCTTTCACTCAGGGAAGAGTCGTATCCAATGACCCTCTTCTTCGATGGATCCAAATGCCAGCACGGTGGAGGGGCCGGCGTTGTTCTCATTCCTCTTGACGCTGAGCCTATGCCTCTTTCATTCCGGCTCGATTTCCCCTGCACTAATAATACAGCGGAATACGAGGCCCTTGTTTTGGGTCTCCAGGTTGCGTTACACTTAGGTGTCAAATCTATTAATATTTTTGGCGACTCTCAATTGGTAGTCAATCAAGTTATGGGCATCTACCAATGTAAAAATGAGGAACTTCAAAAGTACAAACATTACGTGGATTCACTTTTGACCTCATTTACTCGTTATTCTATCCAGACCATTCCCCGCTCCACTAACAAATTTGTGGATACTATGGCTTGCTTAGCCTCGCAAATTCCTACCTCACCAACTAACTCTGACATATTCATCTTGGTCCAACAACTCTTTGCCCCATCCTACTCAGCCCCGGTTGTTTGTATGATAAATAATGTGTCTGCTAATTCACAGGATACCTGGTACCACCAATTTCACGACTACCTTACAACCTCCGTTCTCCCACCTGACCTTACTAGTACTGGAAAACGTGCTTTTCTTAAACGTGTTTCTCATTATGTCGTCATGGGGGGACTCCTTTATAAACGTGGCTTTGATGGCATCCTCCTTCGATGTCTAACCGGCGCGGAGGTCACCTATACCATCCAACAGGTCCATGACGGTATTTGTGGCGGACATTTTAGTGGCCTTGCCGTGGCTAAATGAATCCTTCGCCTAGGTTATTATTGGCCTACTCTTAATAATGACTGCTACGAATATGTTAAGCGTTGTGTTATGTGTCAACAACATGCCAACCTTCAACATACTCCTAGCCATCCGCTACAGGTCGCACGAGATCTTTGGCCTTTCTCACAATGGGGTTTAGACCTTATTGGTGAGATTCACCCGCCCTCTTCGCAACGTCACCATTGGATAATCACGGCAACCGAATATTACACAAAATGGGTGGAGGCCATTCCACTCATTTCAATCAAAAAAGAAAAAATCATCGAATTCGTTAACCATCACATTATCTGTCGTTTTGGTATTCCTCATCGCCTAATAACAGATAATGGTAAATCTTTCAAAAATAAGTTGTTACAAGACCTTTGTGACAACTTTGGTATCAAACTTAGTTTCTCATCACCTTACTATCCACAGGCCAATGGTCAAGCTGAATCTTCTAATAAAACCCTAACCAAAATCCTCATGAAAGTTGTTAATGATTCTGGAAGAAATTGGCATGATCACATTCCCTTTGCCCTTTGGGCTTATCGTACTAGCATTCGTACCTCCACTAATGCCACACCATTTTCTTTGGTATATGGTACCGAGGCTGTCTTGCCTCTCGAAATACAAATACCCTCCCTCAGAATATCTCTTCAGGATATTCTCACCAACGATGATTTCCGCCAAGAGCGGTTAGCCCAATTAGAGCTTCTTGACGAGCGTCGTCTTACGGCTCTTGACCACCTTCAAATCTACCAAAAACGCATCAAGCGTGCTTATGATAAGCGACTTCATGAGCGTACCTTTAAGGTTGGTGATCTTGTCCTCAAAGAGAATCAACATGTAACCAAACTAGAAAAGAGCAAACGTGGAAAATTTGCTCCTAATTGGATTGGGCCTTACATTATCACTCACACTTATGGATCAGGCACTTATCGTTTAGCTTCGCTTAATGGTAAACCTGAGCCTGAGCCCCTTAATGCCTTGCATCTTTGACCATTCTACTGTTGAAATTAGTGTTATATCACTTCTTATCTACCTTACGCTCGTCCCTTGAGCTCATTTACCACCGCATACACTTTGTTTCTTGCATCTCAAAATCAAATCAAGCTCACATGGTTTGATTATCACCTCCCCTTAAAAGATGCCTTCCCCTTTTTAGTCTAGTCCATGACTTCAAAGTATCAAAATGACACATTCTTAATTAAAACACTTATGGGATTTTCTTGAGTCAAACTTCCTACAAAACTAGATGCTTTATGCCCAACGGACATCTAGACCTCTAAATTATACAATAGACTACTCCCTTGAAGGACAGCTATATGCCAAACTATTGCTACTATTATATATAGACTGCTCCCCCGAAGGACAGCTATACATAAACACCGCATCTGCTACTATAAATAGACTGCTCCCTTGAAGGACAGCTATACACAGTCAGCCTTTATCAGAAGCTTCTCACATTGATCAGCTTCGTGAAGACCTCAAGAACAACAAAATACATATCCCATGTAGACTTCCCGCATCGATCAGTCTATATCCAGAAAAATAAAATAAAAATAAAAGCCACATTCAAAAGTACTTTTGAGTCGTGGACTTGTCTATTTAGGTTTGGTTCTCTTTCGTCAGAATAATCATCTTATAATAAGTTCTCTGCACCCTCGCCCATATCAACCACCTCACCTCACCATTTGTCAAAGTAACAAAACTCAAGGGACGTGACGTATATCCGATATATTGTGATTATACAACTCTTTTCACCTATCGACTTCTCACCTATGCAAGGTACCTAGGGATTCAAGCTCATCCTACATTAATATGTGGTTTGTTTAGCTCTTCTCAACTACGGGACACTCTGGCCTCTTTTGCTCGACTCTAGGATTGTGTGTTGACCTTAATCAGGACACGATTCCCTACTACTTGGGTATGCTAACTTTCGCTTCACCTATACCTACACCAACAACATTACCCTACCAACACCAACAACATTACCCTACCAACATCAAAATTTTTACCAACCAACAAATTGCCTAACCATAACCAAATTGCCTGAATTCACCTCTCCCTGGTCCTAAGGGAGAACTACATCAGTCTGAGGCCCTTCCTTGCTTTGTGCAATGGGCTATGTAGGCAGCACTTAGGAGACATGGGGTCTCCCAAGGTTAGCTCGACCATCCCCTACCATACCCTATCATGTGTTGTAAATATAAATATTTTTTGTGTATTTCTATTTGCCAACATTCATCTTTATCCTTTTTCAAAAAAACAAAAAAACATTCAAAACACAAACCATTCTTATTATTATCATCACTCAAAACAACATACATATTTAGTTTTATTTTAGATGTTAAACAAATACATCTTCTCTATCATCGACTCGCGCAGGTCGGCATCCTTATTTATTCTTATATTCCTATGAAATTCACTTAGACCCTTGCACCTCCTCCCGAATCAGGTGGTGATCGTGATCGTCGATGCCTCTCAGTTGGCCTCTCCATCCTCAAAGGTGCCACTGCCATTGGTTCCTCCCACTGATCTGCCAACATCTCCTGTAACATACGAATACGTCCTCTCACGTGGAGGAATCTTGCCTCCAGTCTCTCCACTCGTAACTGTGAAACCTCTAACAATCCCACTGTCTCATTCACCTGTGTTTGAAGCTGGTGAGCCAAATCTTGCAGACGATCTCTCTCCGCTGTAATCACAGCTATGTCAGGGTGCTCACGTGCACCTCACAGCTCTGCTACCCACCATACTCTATAGGCCTCTGTCGTTCCCGCATCCATTACCCTACGATCGGCTGCTATCTCTTCTGGCCCTTCTGGAGGTGTAGGCCGGGGAGGTGAGAATGCTACCTCGGCATGTCGATCCTCATGTATGGTCTATATGTCATAGGTATATCTTGAACGAACCCAAATTGTCGCCGCACATGATCTAGAGGAATCCTCTCGTACTCACCCGGCCTGTGCCCTGCGATCCACCTCAATCGCTCTACACCCCTCAACTCCTCAACTATGTGCTCTGTCACCATATAGTTCCCGTAAGGCCTCCAACAAATATCCGCAATCGTCACCATCTCCCATACCTGTCTATAATACTCGATGTCATCTATCACGGCCTGGGATCTCACTTCTTGTTCTGTCTGGACCCATCGTCTGAATCCTCAACCTTTGTCACTCCTACCTCTCCCGACTCGATGGGTCGGCCTATTGGACGCACACAAATAATATGCTCATAGGCCCAACAATGTAATAAGTACGAACCATCTAGTGTCGTCCTGTGTTTTCACTTGCAGGCCCATAGACCCCTATATAACTCTGCCAGATATGCGGGTGCCCATGCGAAAGTCACGCTCATTTCTATCATTTCCCAAATAACACTCATCAATGCTTTTGGAAATCTTCCCCCTTCCACCCTCGGCAATACATAATACCCCACCGTTATCATTAATAGCACGGCCAACCTTGTCTCCTTAGGGTGTGTTGCATACATTGTACCGTATACGTAAATGTTAAACCTCGCTGTGTCAAATCTCGTGCAGCTGAACCAAATACTATTGTTATCGCTGCCTACCCCGAGTTAGGCAACGCCTGATACACTGTTTTTGCTATCATTGGGAGTCTCAAAATACGGAACACATCTTCCAAAGTCACTGTCATCTCCCCTATTGGCAGATAGAAGGTATTCTTTTCTGGATTCCATCTCTCAATCAACGCCTGCAACATAGCATGGTTACGTACGATTCTTGAATAATAGCGGATTCCACTTAACCCCAAATGATTTATCAATGTCCATTCAGCTGGTGTTACATCCGCTCGGATTCGTGACAACAACGCTGGTACTGTATCATTCATCCTTAACCCTGCTTCCGCCTGCATACATCAAAATGACACATAATTATTCAATAAAACAATCTCCATGGGTTTTTTCTCAAAATTCTGGAAACTCCTACAGTAACCGATATCGGTTATAGATAACCGGTACTGGTTTGTTAACCGATACCGGTTATCTCTAAACGATACTGGTCACTGTAAAAAATGTACCTACCATGCTTAAAACATACACCTACGATAATTATTTTGCCCTTTTACTCCTATTTATACCTAAAAACATACGTGACCCACCCTATTTACCTACCCCATAGCACTCACCCCATCCCCAACCCTTGCCTATCACCTTTTCTTTCTCCTCTTCACCCACTTACACTTCTCTCATCCTACTCACAAAACATGCAAGAATCAAATTACAACCAAACAGTTTACCTCTCGGGATGCAGCAGCTTGGGGTGGAACATGTCTTCCCCCTCGTCCCTGCTTGCTGGATGCTTCTCCTCGTTCAGCCATGTTCACCACCCTCTTCAAATATAACTTGTCTTTCTACCTTCTGAATCTCAGCCCACACTCACTTCACCTGTCTCTTTCCTCCTTATCACTCAAATTATTTCATGCAATTACCTGTATCAGTTGTCAAACAGCGTCGCATTCACATATTTAACTTGTTGCATGCATCTAAAAATAATAATGCTAAAAATAAGAACTTAAGTTGCCAACCAAGCAATTCTATTTTTAGGAAAATAATTCTGGCGTAACCGATATCGATTACATAACCGATATCGGTTACATAGCTACTGACATCGGTTACATAACCGATATCGGTCATGTGTCCCCCTTTTTTTTGCTTAAACCTAAGCCGTTTCTTCGTTTTAAGCAAATATTTGTGGTGCCCGTCCCTTTTACCTGCATAAACAACACCATTATCTATAATTTTTCATTAAATCCATATCTCATCACAATTTCATCAACATCATCTATCCATATTACGAACACAAACAAGCCATCAACAAATGATATCAAAAACCATCAATCTATACACCATTTGGATCCAACTCAGCAGCTACATATGTTTAATTTCACAAACCAGCGACACAACACATACACCATTTCATATACACCATGTGGGTCAAAATCATCATATATATATACCAAAGGTTTCAAATATACAACTTGCCCTACATAGGGGCCTCTGTGATCTCATGATAATACAAAGCCGACACGTAGGCCGCAACAATTGTCAAAATATCGACTCGGCTCGCAGGCTGGTCTCTCATATCAAAAATATACTCGGCTCGCAGGCCGGTATCAATGGTACAACCCGTACTTGGCTCGCAGGCCGGTATATACAATAAATGAATAAATACATGAAAGAATCACATGTGGGCACGCAGGCCTCTCTATACATAACCGGTTTGCAGACTGGTGCCTCTATCTAATATCCAATATACACACAAAACCATCTAACTCTGACCCAGGGATGTCTCAACTCTCCCCACCCGCCCTCAGCACCTCTCCCTGCGGGTCCTGGCCCTGGCTCCCACCTCCTCCCTGTCACCGACCCACCGGCTGTAGCTGCACCACCCTGGGATCTTTGACTCCGCGAGGTCTCCGCTCTATGTGCCGCATACGGCTGATAGTCAGCCCCAGTACCATCAAGGATGTCCTGATAGTACCAGGCCTCCGCTCTCGCCTCCATATACCGGGCCCGTGCCACCAAAGCTGCTGGGGCTGGTCCCCCCGACTCCTAATACCAATGGCCCCTATCCTACCAGTACACCCTGTGCCTGTGCCGGTGCCTATGGCTGCACCGGTGGTGGTGCCTATACCTGTGCCTGTGCTGGTGCCGCTGATGGTGCCTGTGGTGGTACCTGTACCTGTTGTGGTGCCTGTGGCTGGGCCTGTACCTGTGCCTGGGCTAACTGCCCCTGTAGGACACCTATCTGTGCCTGTGCAGCAACAAGATGCCCCTGTAACAACTGTACCTGTCCCCTGAGCTGGTCCCTCTCTACTCTAACAGCCGCCAAGTCTGGCTGTGCGGGCTGTGCTCTCCTCGCGGATCTCTCCCCTGCTCACCATACTAAAAATGATCCTGTACACCCAGCGTCATCCACTGTATCGTCTGCCTGCCTCTCTGCTGCCCAATCTGGGTCCACGGGCTGTGGTACAGGCAGTGGAGCCTCTACATCATCCCTCCGGTACTGAGGGAAGGGAGATGGCTCATCCTGTCGTAGCCCCATCTACCGTCGTACCCTCTCCAGGGGTATCCGCTCATGCTCCCCTGGCCTCCGTCCCGCTATCCAGAATGTATACTGGATCCACCGCAACTGTGACCGGGCTCCTCTGTGAGGGTGATGACCTCTAATAAATGCCGGTAATATGCTACATCCCGTTCGGCGAGAACTGCTCGTGGCTGGCCCACGACCCCCAACCACCTCTAAAAGCCATATCTATAAATCACCTGTGGCCGTGGCTGCTGGGGCAGCCCTACTGGTCGAATGCATATGATATGCTCATATGCCCAGCAGTGTAACAAAAACGTAGAGCAAATCCCAAATCACCTCATCCGGCGGTAGCCCCACAGCTCTCGGTATAACTGCACCAGGTATACTGGTGCCCAAGCATAACATGTATGCTCCTCAACCATCTTGTGTAGAACCCCCATCAGCGCTCGTGGAAAGCGGCCTCCCTCTGAGTCTGGGAGGGCAAAGCATGTAATGCCGATCATCATCAACACAGCCAGCCGTGTCTCATGTCGGTGGGCACGATACATATCCACATAGGTGATGCTCGCACTGTGATAAGTCAATAGCGCGGCTGCATCCTCGAATACCTGTAAGATACTGTCCATGGTTGTCTTTGCATCCACCTGGAAGACTGCCTCTCCATCGATCGGTAATCTAAGGATGCGATACACATCCTCCAATGTAATGGTCATCTCTCTAGTCGGGAGATGGAACACATTGGTCGCCGGATCCCATCTCTCGATGAGGGCAACCATCAGACTGTGATCCCTATTGATCGCCCTATACCACTGGACTCCGCCGAGTCCCACCTCACGCATAATGCCCCACTGCGCTGCGGACACGTGTGGCCACATCCGTCTCAATAGCGGGGGCATCCTATCCCGCATCGTCAGCTGCTGCCGTGCCTGCAAAACTAACTCACTGCATTAGTCCTACTCTTTATCACAACAACACCTCGACCACACCTCGACTCTATAACACACACCTCCACCCACCTATCTTCTACAATATCCCCCTCCCTCTTCACACCCAAAACACACCACCCAATCATAAACAACAACAAACAACACAACCCAACAACCCCCACAAGAACTTAACACCCAAAACCACAACGATAACCAAACCAAACCAACCCTAAAAAAAATCCTAAGGACTGGTACCCGGTCAACCATTACCGCCACTGGTCCTTCCTCAGCCTATCTCCATCGACGCCGGTCACCATATGACCGACGCCGGTCAATATACAACTCCCCTCCAAACCAAAAAATGTGTCCGATGCCGGTCGCTTAGCGACCGACATCGGTCACTGTTAAAACCTGGAGCCGAACCCGACGCGGCCCCCCAAATTGAATTTTGCCTATTTTTTCCCTATCTACCCACCCAAACACCCTAAAAACCTACCCACCCTGCCGCCTTAGCCTATTTAACCCATCTACCCTCTCCTTTTTTCACATAATTTCCATTTATTAATTATTTTCTCAAAAACCTTGAATTCCTACCCAAACCCCAAATACAGCCTAACAACATCAAATTCACACAATGAAGGGTTTCGAACCTACTGGTACGATGACACGTCATCATGGTGGGATGGGTGGTGGTGGTCCAGCTGGTCCAGCACCTCCAGCTCCTCCTGGCTGTGCCATGGCTCTAACTCTCCTCTGCTGGGTCCTCCACCAATCAACTGCTGCCTCCTACTCACTAGGGTCCACCAACCACTCACTTCTCCACTCAAATAGCGCCATCTCAACCAACAAATGCTCCAATCTCAACAATACACCTCAGACAACTCAATTTGGGTTTCAAATTGACAATGTGACAATGACAGGCCGTATTTTTTCTTTTTATAGGTTTTTCACCTATAACCGATGTCAGTTTTATTCTGCCCTAAGGAACCGCTATCGGTCACCTCACCGACACCGGTTCTCTCTAGCCGATATCAGTTTAAATTCCTACCTTTCCCAACTTCTACCTTTATTCACCAATCTCCCTTTTTCACCACATTGCCTATTTCCCACATCACCTATACCCTCCATTGCTAATTAGCCTTTTTTTTTTACTTCATTGGCCCGACCCAAGGCCCCAACCAACCCATTTGGCCCGACCCAAGGCCCCAACTAACCCATTTGGCCCGACCCAAGGCCACAACCCAATCACTTGGCCCGACCCAAGGCCCCAGCCAACCCATTTGGCCCGACCCAAGGCCCCAACTAACCCATTTGGCCCAACCCAAGGCCCCAACTAACCCATTTGGCCCGACCCAAGGCCGCAACCCAACCACTTGGCCCGACCCAAGGCCCCAACCAACCCATTTGGCCCGACGCAAGGCCGCACCCAACCAATTTGGCCCGACCCAAGGCCCCAACCCAACCACTTGGCCTAAACCAAGGCCACAACCCAACCACTTGGCCTGACCCAAGGCCCTAACCAACCCATTTGGCCCGACCCAAGGCCGCACCTAACCAATTTGGCCCGACCCAAGGCCACACCCAACCAATTTGGCCCGACCCAAGGCCCCAACCAACCCATTTGGCCCGACCCAAGGCCCAAACCAACCCATTTGGCCCGACCCAAGGCCCCAACCCAACCACTTGACCCGACCTAAGGCCGCAACCCAACCACTTGGCCCGACCCAAGGCCACAACCCAACCACTTGGCCTGACCCAAGGCCACAACCCAACCATTTGGCCTGACCCAAGGCCCCAACCCAACCACTTGGCCCGACCCAAAGCCGCAACCCAACCACTTGGCCCGACCCAAGGCCCCAACTAACCCATTTGGCCCGACCCAAGGCCACAACCCAACCACTTGGCCCGACCTAAAGCCGTAACCGACCTTTTGGCCCGACTCACGGCCGTCACTAACCAATCAGCCCGACCCAAGGCCGCACCAATTAAATACCTCGCCCAACATCAACACAATACAATTTTATCCACCCATCATGTAGCTTTTTGTTCAATCGAGCTCACCTGTTCGTGTTTTAGCATGATTAGGGTCCTTGACTTGATCAGTCGACCAACTTTGCCTAGACCTAGACCGTGACGTTTATCTCAAGCAAACCAACCATTTGGTACTGCCGAACATGCCTAAACGTTCCTGTACCTTACCTGTTATATCCCCTGGAGCTACTTCATATGCCTTGGATACTAGGATTATATCACCCTTGTTTGGATAAACTATCGACCTTTGCCTATGAATTGCTTGTTTGCTCTTCAAATCATGTACCCTGGTCGCACTACTGCATTTCAACGTGTGTCTGCTTCCTTGGACCTACCCCACCATCTTACCATCATCTCCACACCATTTCCCTTTATCAACCCTATCCTTGATTTCACGCTACCTCAATCTGTGATAGATTTGAGGGGGATTACCTATACCCTTAACAGGGGTAACCACTTCTTATTATTGTCCATGCAGCTTTAACAAAGACAAGCTACATGACAACAAGGGGCTAATGTAGACACCAAATTTTTGCCTTACGACCCCCTATGCCCCGCATCTCATTTCGCAACCTAACCTCATCACCTAAACTTACACAATTATTTATTAATTACCTTATAATTAATAAATCCACATCGCCATACCTGCCACCTCATTTCACCACCTCATTATGACCTAGTCTTAACCCTAAACTAACCTAATCAAGACCTATAACTTGGTCCACATCCACACCCATGACTAATTACTCCTCACCCGTGCCTAAAACCAACCTCATAATGACTTGACCAAGCCCGCCACTAATCCCTCGGGAGAAAAGGAGGGAAAGCTGGCTATTTTACCAAAAATAGTCCGCTTTGACCTGACCGATACTGGTTCCTACTTGACCGCCGTCGGTTGCGTAACTGCCATCGGTTCCCTGTAAATGACCACTTCCAACCAAAAACAAGGGATCGGATTTTAATTTGATCGAGAAGAGGAGAAATCATTGGAAGGATTTGGATTTGCTTGGCCGAGCAGAGACAAGTGAAGAAACAAGAAGAGTTTGCAGAGAAGGACATCAAGCCCAAGACTGCAACTGAATAACCAGAGCCCAGTGACACTCATCCGAGCATCAGAAGAGGAGATAGCTCATCTTGGATTGTCAGATCATCCTACTTGAGCCCTGTCTTCGTCATCATAGTCCTGGAACCTGCATCTTCATCAGGAACGAGTAAGTAGTGTCTTGTATGTTTTTAAGCACCATTTCTTGAGCCTGTGGATTGATAGTAATTATAAGCTCATTCCTAGATCTACCACCTACCAGCACCCTGCACTTAACCTTCATCCATACATCCTTGTATTGCCCAGAAGACCATCTTATCACACTCTGAGTCTTCCCTGTCCTCTCATTATTCCCCTCAGCCATCTATTAGTCTTAATAACCCCACAATCACCTTGCAACCAACCTCTATCCAGAAGCACCTAGATTGTTGACCCTACCGGTGTCGTTTATCCCCTACCGACAGCGGTTCTCTAACCGCGGTCAGTTATCTAGTGACCGGGATCGGTCACTGTGACTTATACCCCAAAACCTTCCTCTCACCTATTTGTCACCTAACAACCCCAGATCCAGTCTGGTTTATCCCTGTAACTCAACCTGAATGTATCAACGACCAGTAACCAAACAAACAACGTGACGTTTTATTATTGATAGCTTAGCCTGTATTGTTTTGTAACGAGGTACCTAAATCATGATTTTGCAATAGCTTTCTTTGTTATCATTTGTGTTAATTCGTATTAAAAGGGGAACTGACCATCTTTGAAAGGAAGTTTTATATTTCTTGGGCCTAAGGCAGCTCCCTCATTTATTGTCTAATTAAAATCTAGTGGTCTTGTATTCTTACTTGCAGGTAGTCCTTCCAAGACAAAAAGGAGTTCTTCACAGTCGATCTGATCTTTCTCTACGGTATGTGCACACCATCTCAACATTCAATAGGTATTCCTCCTAGCCCTAACCCTTATCTGTTTCTCAAAGGAATGATAGGATAGAAACAAGTCTATTCCACAGAGCCGAAACATTCCGTGCGAAACATGAGGATCCTAACCATGAAAGAGGCCGGGTTCACCAAAATGTTTAACTAAAAATGGAATAAATAAGTATTATATAGATAGTTAATCTAAGCAATGAAAAACTGTAATAAAATAGATAAATGTAGTAAATAAGTATGCAAACAAGCTAAACAACTATGTAAAAGGAAATGCTAACCCTAATATGAAAAAAATGAAGAAATAACTTAGCTGATAATGAATTCCTATCAGAGAGTGTTGTAGATGTGACTGGAAAAATTAGAAGCAAGAATGATTGTGCAGAAACTCTGAAAATGATGGATCTGGATGACTAGTTGGATTGGGGCACCTGGCGGAGTACTGGGGCACCTGCAAGCACTCTGGTTTGTAATATGGGTGCTTTGGTCTGTGTAAAAGCTCTGATACTAGTTTTTACAAGGTGAGAAGGTGGTCTGAAACCCTCGTTGTGTGTCACATCAACTTCATTGTCCTGTGCTGAATTTTGCCAAGACTATAAGATGAATAAAAGACCTGTAAGACCCCAAAACAAGCATCAAACTCTAAAAAATAATAATGCATATGAAGGGGTCAGACTGTCCTCAACGACCACAATGGTGGACTTAATAACTGATCATTGCACTACATCTCAGACCCGATGTAGTTCTATGTGTAAATGTGTGTGAACATGCCCTAGGTCCCTCTTATGTCAGTCGCACTTTGATAAATAGTGAGTAATAACTATGTGTAGAAAATGTAATAGAATGTGTGCGTGAAATATAATAGAATCCCCCCTATGAAGTGTGATGCAGATGTCCTAGCCTTGATGATGGAGCTATATGGATGCAAGTGATCTCCAATGCAATAGATGGATGTAATTCTAGATGGAGTGATAGTAGTAAGTGATGTTATGTCCCTCATTATGGTCTCATAACTTTATATTTATAGGGGTGTCTTGATCTAATTTTGTAATTAACCCCGAAAAGGTTGACCATTATAAAAATAAAGATGTAAAATGGCTAGATTGAGCCCAAAAGGTGGCAGAAAATTGTGAAAAGGATCGGGACACCCCTGGTGGGACCAGGGCACCAACGGGCGCCCCAGTACTGGCCTGGGTCCCCTAGTCGAGGCTAAAATGACAGGAAATGGCTGAAACAAACTAGGCATGTCACTGAAAAGGGGTAGTAATGATGAAATAAAATAAAACAAGATGGAAAAAATATGGGGGTTAATTAGTACTTTCTTCACTCAAGAACCTTCTAAATAGTAGTATGAAACTAGGATAAATAAATACCTAAAGTGCATGATTTTGAGACTACAACTATATTTTGATCTTTCATGACCTGATTTGGATTCTAATATTTACACCCATCCTCTCTAACCCAATTTAAACTTTTTAACACATCCTCAACTTCCCTTTTATTCCCTCAAAAATATTTCATGCTCTCATGTAGGTAGCATTTTTCCCCCACGCACAACTCGCTCACAAATGGACTCAAAACATTAGCTTTATAGCCTTCTCTTCCTTATAACCCAAGGATGTCGGTAATTATCCTTTTGCATGACCAATAAAAATTACTAACATTCAAATAAAATCATTACAATGGTCACATTTGAACCATCTAGTTCGGTCATTCCCAAAACCATCCAATTTACACCAAAAGGCTCAAAAACCCCATCACAATGATGAGATAAAACCACAAATCATAAAAAAATGATTATTCAAGATCCCATATTCACCATTCGTGAGTAATATAACATATAATAATCATACATGGTCACACATTTACTTGATCCAATCAAATAAATCATAAAATGAGCCCACTGGCTCATATCCTTTACCAAACAGTTATTTCTAGAACCCTGTCTTGACCTTTGAGCCTCAAAACACCTACAGATAAACTCAAATATGGAATTTTACCACTCTATGTAATTACTAGAACCTGTACATCAGTTATATTCAAGTTATAACTCATGAAACATCCACATGATCAAACCAAAACAACTTTACACTTCAACAAAACAAGCTACCCAAAAACCAGTTTTGCAAGCCTAGCTAGTTTGCACCATTTATGTCACTTTAAAGACATAAAAAAATCCTTCAATAGGAACAAAATTCAACCCTATTAACTTTATAGGTGATATAAAGCATCAACCAATTCATTTCATGCCTTAACCAACTCAATCTTGCAGCTTGAGCAAACTTGTCGTGAAATCCAACTTACCTTATTCTTCACAAATTGACCTGAAAGAGCCATCAAATCAACTCACTAAGAAAAAAAACTATACCAATATGAATAAATCTGAATCCTCATTGCATAACATGTTGTAAATCCTTCCAAATCCAAGTGGAAGGCCTGCAACCAAGCCAATCTATGTAAACTGCTCCTTATGCCTTCTTGGACTTAAGAATAGACCATTATCCCAACATGCTGCATCACCTCAAAAACCACTTACAAGATTTAAAAAACCATGTAACAAACTTATACATGATTCCGAAGCACTCAAAAACCTTCACCAAGCTTGAACAAGTTAGAATCATCAACTTAGCTCTTGTAGCAACTTAACACCCTGCTAGAACAAACATCTTTCAAACTTAGCCATCAAAGAAAAGCTCATAACTTTTGAATACCATGTCAAAATATATTTTTTGATTTAAAAATATAAATATATCTAAAACAAATTTGTAACAAAACTTTAATAGAGTTGTAACTCCTCATGTAGCTCCTGCAATGTCAATTTTACCACAAGCTTCTTGAAATTGTCTTAAAAATCAATTTTCATAAATAGGGTATAATTTGCACTTTTTCACCACAACCATGACCTGAAAATATCATGGAAATCTAAAATAAATCAGGGTCTAAAAAATTTTCAATTTATTCATCACCTTATTTGGAGAAATTTTCCAAAAGTCAAACTTCTTCAAAAACAAACAATATTAGGTGGGGCCCACATATGGTCATAAGCACAAATATACCTTTTTGGAAATATGGAAGATTCCTATACAAAATTCAATCATAAATTTTGCAAAACCTATAAAAAATGGGCTGGTATACTCAAATTTATCCAAGTCACTCCTAGCTAGGGTTTTGTTAGAGTTCCAAACCACTTTACCTTGTTAACGATCATTCATAAAAACGCGAAGAGCAAACCACCTCATTATTTTATTTGAAAATTCATTTCTAAAATTATAATATATGACAAATCAGGTCACCATGTAAAGCATACAGTTCACAATGAGCATTAGAAGGTCCATATTTGCTTCAAAAACACACTGAAACTTACATAATTTTTCTAAAACTTGCATATCTTGAAATTCCATTATAGAATGACTTGAAACTTGTCATGAAGAATCATGAAAAAATCCTATAACTTTCCATACTCACCACATGATCCAAAATGCTCTGAAACTCTCCTGCCACAATGAATTACCTATGCCAAACTCCCTTTTTCTCACCTACTTGCTTCCCAAGGACCCTGAATCACCACCAAACCTTTGAGTTATGACCTGAAACTCACCATAGACCTTAGGTAAACTTCCACCATACTTACACCATGCTCAAAAAATATTTATTAGGTACAAATCTCATAGCTCCATCTCATTCTACATGCTCCAAGGCTAGGAATAGGCCTGGAATGATCTGACTCAACCACGAAACCTCATGTACTGATCATGATGACATCATGCAGACCCATAATAATCCATGACACATCATACAAACCATGTTTGACATCATGATACACTCTAACCAACTTGGGAGGACTCATACTATGACTCAAATCACTAGAGCATGCAACGGGACCTCCTAAACCACCACCAAACATGCAGATACCAGTCAATCTTCATGTTTGTCTTCAAAATAACACCTCATGGAGACCCATTCCACACCATTTCACCCTTTTCAATAAATGGAAATGACATCAATGAAAACAATAACCCACAATGGACAACAATCACTCCTCATCTTCCTTTGATATTGATCTCTATTAATAATTTTCTTAACATTAATGGGAAGAGACTCAAGATCATGCCAATGCCTTTTATTGATAAGTTTAACACCTTGATTAGAAAGGGAATGGACACAATGATTTCCTTCTTGAAACAAATAGATCATAAAAGCTCATCAAACTTAGGAATAAGATTGACAATGTCAAAAATAATCTTTCTTATAGAAATGCTTGCTCAAGACACCCCTTTCATGCAATTAACTATATTGAGAGAGTACCCATCCACAATCAAAGAAGAGATTTGTCGATAAAAATCTAGGTGAAACCCCCATTGAGCATCCCTAACCTCAACAACATGATTAGAAACAAATCCTAACGATCAAGAGAAGACTACCATAAATTCAAGCTCAAATGTTTTAAGGATACTGCCACCTCCCGCCACTCTTGGATTACCTTTCGAGGATCCATAAAAGTTCAACTTAATCCACATAAGAGGGGGAGTATTTCAAACTACATGAGATCTTATGGAAGGAGAAAAAATAGAGATATTGGCTAAATCCAAAGACTTTAAAATATTACTTTCATAAGAAGGACACATATTTTATCCTTAAAATGATTCAAAGAGATATTTCTAGAGACCTTCCACAACACCTTATTCCCTACCTTGGATGAAGATATCTTCACACATTTAAAAATAATTCCATTCCTTTCCTTCTAAACACCCTAAAAAAATGAGGAAGGGATATTTTTCAATATTTTCAAAGGCAAGAAGAAACACAAGGCACATTCCAATGTGAAACTAGGTCAAAAATAGTTTTTAAGAGAAGCCAAACAAGTTCAAAATTCTTCAGGAGAAAGCAAATAACCATATAATTAAAAATACAATCTTTGAAAATATGGTTTATTATTTCCAAATTCTTTACACACATAAAACATCGACTGGGTATAATCATACCCTATTTTTAAGATTATCTATGTAGTGAGGATTTTATCAAGGATGGAAATCTAAAAAAACATATTCACCTTACGTATGATGATCTTGTCCCAAATGTTTTTCTAACTTGGCCAATAAGGTCTATCAAAATTGTTAATCAACTTATATCCAATTTTTTTCAGTATAAAATCCCATCATCCATATCCGACCACACCATTGAATAATGATAAATGGTTTTCTGGATATGCACTCCCTCCATATATTTGTTTAACGGATCAATAGCCCTTTGATTGAGAATATATTCCCCATTCCATACCATCTTTTTCCATTACACCCTTCCTCTCCTCTTCTCCAGTAGTCCTTCACAAGAGGACCAACAGACTTTATGAAACCAATATACAACCCAGTCATAGGAAAATACCTAAAAATAAGCTCCTATTTGAACCACCAATCTTCCCAAAAGATAATTCTAGAACCATCCCTTAAATCCCACTTAATGTCTAAAAGAAGAAGAGGGAGACATTTAACCATCCCATTCCAAAATATAGACCTTTCCGAAAGGTTATGGTCACAAAAAGCTTCCAGAATATCATTGCCACCCAGATATTTAGCTTTTAGAATCTTAGTGCAAAAACCTTCCTCATTCATCAATCTCGATCCAACTTTATCCATGATAGCATAATTCATGTTCTTTCTATCCTTTAGACCCAAACCACCATACTCTTTTGGTTTGGTGACTTTATCCCATGCCAATAAATAAATTATGGCTTTCTCCTCCATGCCTGACCACAATAACCTTCTTTGAATTTGAATAACGATTTTTTCTGATCTTTCCAGGAATCATAAAGTGAGACATTAGGTAAATAGCCATACTTTGCAATGTACTTTGAAGAAGTTGAAATTTTTCAGCTTGAGAAATAAGGATCCCTTTCTACACAACCAATTTTGTTCCATATTTTTAAAGGGATAAAAAAAACTCATAATTTAGCTAGAATATATGGTTATCTTCATCCATATCCACATATATATTTTCTATTATATGCCATTATATGCTTTTATCATTTATTTTTTCTAACATCTCAATTCATGTCAAACAATGACATTTAGTACAAGCCAATATTTTTATCTAAGCCACAAGCTTAATTAATAGTAAAATGAGTTCCTTTTAGTCTCTTGTAATCTTAAAATTATATACTGTTATATGATAAGAGACTAACTAATTGTTAAACTGTTAAAACCTCTCTCCTAGCTTGTGTTTTGGACTCTTCCTCTTATACTATAGACCCCCTTTTTTTTATAGTGTAAATTCCTTATATTCTAGTCCCTTTTTTTTATCTTAAACATGGGTACCTAGCTCTGCTGTTCCAAATTATATAGCATTACTTTTTTCTAGTTATATTAACATATTTGATTTTTGTTTTGTTTATGTGGATCCACACAATTAATTATTTTCTATCCTAATTTTTTTACACTTTTATTTCTAACACATACTATACGAAATTGATAAACACTATGCGAGTCAGTGGTATCATTTAGGTTGCAATCTAAATAAAAAAAAAATGTTTTCCTTTTATTCCCACATACTTGTTATAATCTCAAAAGTGCATGGTGTGGAAACCTAATTTCAAAGAGAGACTAATTAATTTCTATAGTATTAAAACCTCTTTCCAAACTCGTGCCTTTGACCATTTCTCTTACAATGTAGACCATTTCTCTTTCATTTCCAAACCATGCACTATTACTTCCCTTTTTTAGTTGTATTATTATATTTGAGTTTTTGTGTTCATGTGATCCATAAAAACTATTTTTTTTTAAAACTATTTTTTGTACTTGTATTTCTAAAAGACTCAATATAACACTAATAAAATTATTTTTTCACATGCACATTTTATTTTGATTGCTATATCATTATCTGCCTATATTTATGCTCATTTTGTGTTCTATGAAATTTTATTAAATATTCATAAGGGGATAAAGATAAACTGACAATATTTATGATAAAATGGTTCTCTTCATCATTACCCACATACACACTTTCTACTATATACCAATATAGGGAGGTGTACATTTTTTTTTCAAAATGTTACAATTCACGGTAAACCATGAAATCTAATACAAGTTACTGTTATCATTTATGTAGAAATATGAATAAAATTTAAATAAATTCCTTTTATTCTGACTGCACTTATTATACTCTCTAAAGTATAGATAGTGTAGACACCTACTTTTGATAGGATATTAGTTAATATCTATTGTTGTAAAACTTCTATCTAAACTTGTGTCTTAAATCCTTTCTCTTATAGTACATAGACTTCTTATAGTGTGGACCATTTCTCTTTCCTTAGATATTGACTCCAACCTTGACATTTGTAAACTATGCACTAATAATCATTTTTCTTTTGTTGTATTGACATATTTAAAATTTTATATTCATGTGGATCCTATGATATCAAAATTAGGGGTTAATCTAATTAATACTAATTACTATGTGTAAATACTACAGTTTTATATATAAATATAATGAACAAAATTAATGCAACAAACTTAAACCATGTGTTGATGAGATATAGATAAACCAAAAATCACAAAAGATCAATAAATGAAATTAAGTTTAGGGTTAGAGATGTAAAGTTGTTTTTCGAAGTCTAGAAGTGTGATAAAGATCTATAAATATGAAAATAGGTTGTACATAATTTCATCAGAGTGCCTGTAAAAGGCGGAGTATTGAAATGAGTGTAGAAAAGGACCCTCGAAGCTAGATAGAAACACATGACATTCATAATACTTTGTAACTAATTTTTCCCTTTGGTGTTATGATATGTGGGTGTGTTTTGAAACCTATTTCTCATGTTTCCTTAGATATGGGATATGTGATCAATATTTCACAATCACACTTGAATACTTACAGATTTTGTCTCCTTCATAAAAAACTCTAAATTCTTATGACTTGAAAAATGGGTTAGTTTTATTTTCTTGGATTGACCTAAACAAACCAATAAATGAGTGTTACTTGCATAACATTACCTCAAAAGAACCTCAGACCTATGTAGTTATCCCTCTTGGTGGATTTGTATGAATGTGCATAAACAATGTTCTGGATAAGACCCAAATAAGGCCTCAAACACTTGGAAATGTGACATAGATGCAGTTAGGGAGACTAATAAAGAGAAGTATTCAACCATGTAACCCTCATAAGACGTGCATAAAAACCAAAATAGAAAGGTTGCACATAGGTGGGAAGCTAAAATGAATATAGATTTGAAACACTGAATAGAAATAAGACTTTAATTCATATACTCAAGAAATAACACACACAAATCGATCACCGATGGTACAATCAATACATCATTTAATCATTTTCATATCAAATACACACTACTCCAAGCCTTAAACTCACACCCACACTTTTCTCTATCTCATAAGTTTATCTATATGATTGACTTATAAAAATAGAATTCCTAAGACAATTGAGTTTTGTTTATATAGGCATGAAATCCACCCAATTAGACTCCCAAAGTTATTTAACAATACAAAGTTCATGCCCAAAAGACCCATTACAAGATCCAACACAACTAATTGGCCTTTCTAAAATTTTGTGGCTTCAAATGATCATCCAACAATGCTTTGCAACTTTAAAAAAACATGTATTTTTCTGTGGTTCTAGAAAGTATTATGTGGCTGGGTAAGTGCATGGATATGGGGGGCCAAAAGGGGGTCTTAAGTGGATGCTTTTTTTTGAAAAATGAGAAACTTTAACTTATACAATTTATTTGAGATGGCTACACTCAAAAATTGAAGATGCTATAAGAACATAAAATGTAGAATTTTGAGTCTAGTTTCTAAATTGCCAAGTTTTATTGAAAATGGTTAAGTATAAGTGGGTCAAAGAGCTAAAATATCAAGAGGCTTTCCTATTTTTTCAAGAAACATATTAGATAGTTAGTCATGCCCCCTTCATTTTTTGAGCATTGTTTAGTATTTTTTAAAACCATTTAGTGGAATGTTAGATAAGATAATCTAGTTTGGGATACAAATTTTTGGTGAGTATTTTTTAATGATTTTCCTTGTAAAAATATTTCAAAAATTGAAAAATAATGGATAGTTGATTGTGTTCTCCTAACTACCTAAAAAAAAATTGAAATTTAGATTTTTTTGAATGTGTATAAAATTAGTCATAGTTTGGGACTGTATAAATTTTATTCAATTTGGATGAGAGAAAAAAAAGATACATGAAGAAAGATAGACACGTATAAATAAAAATCAGAACTACAAAAAGACATAAAACAATATGGATGGAAACCTTATATTGGTGTTGGTGAAATAATTTGTTAGGTGGGAAAATTAGTGAACTCTCACCAACATTGTGTGGGACCATGTTCCTCTGCTTGAATAAGGAATATCCATTTAGTGAAAACATGAAATATTTACACTACTATAGTTACTTGGGGGGTGGTATTTCAACCAGAGATCACACAGGAGTACTTCCCTACGCCTGTGGCAAAGTGTTTTTTGATACAAGGGAGGAAATTAGTTAGGGAAAAGAGAAGGAGGTAAGAAAATAATAAAAAAGAAGGTTTTTGCATAATAAATATCACATAAGAGTTTATTGCCTCAAAACCAAAATATAACCATGAATTCAATGAGAAGAAACCATTCACATATAAAAAGGAACAAGATACAAAAATGTACAAATTCTCATTACATTATATTCAATAATTACATGCTTGTGGAGTGAAGTTGAGATGGAGAGGAATGCATTAGACTAGGAAATGGAAGAATTCAGTTATCTTACTTCTAGAGAGAATATGAGAGCTAGAAAAAATCAATAACCATCCCTTTTGAAATGGGGGTGCCATTCCTATTTATAACATTATGACTTCCCTTTTATCTCCCCCACACAACTTTTCACCTTCCTTCATGAATTTTTACCTTGTTAACTTCCTTCACAACCTTTGATGTTCCTTCATCACTTTTAACCTTTTGAATCCCTTCAATACCTTTGATGTTACTATCATCACTTGTAACCTTTCATGTTCACTTTGAAGTTCACTTGTGACCTTTCACCTTCCTTCGTCATGCAAATTCCCAACTTTATCTTTTGGTCGTATGACAGACAACTAAAACCTACTGATGTGTGACATCATCTTCTAGCCTAAACTTTCTTGTGTTGCCCTTGTCGCATGAAATCATGTGTATGATAGCATCTTCGAGTCACCTCACACCTGGACACGTGATAACATCTTCTGGATGTGTCAACATCCTACCTAAAACCTCCGTGACACATAAAAATTATTTTTTGTCGACATGATAGATAATTTTTGGTCACATGACAACTTCTTGTCACCCTAAACCTTATTGACAACATTTTGTTGTGTACACGACAACATTCTTGGGTCACATGAGAACCAAAATTGTTTTCTTCACTTTGGGGTCAAAATTTAATGAAATTTGGTCATCTAATATATAAATCTTTATGGAAAATGGAAAATGAATCCAATGGAACTATTTATAAGTCTTGAAAATTAATTATTCATCAATTTGTACCCATATATTCAATTTTTCCTCAAGTTGTGCGTCAGTGAGCTGAGTGGAAAAAATAGTTTTCGATGAAACAAATCCAAAAAAAAGTTATGAATAATGGAGATAATTAAAAATAACATCATTTGATATTTTATTAGGCTCAAACTCATTACCAGAGTGTCTGGAACCTTTTAATCAAGTTTCACCTTATAAGAGGACTTTTGAGCTGCACTACCAAACAATTTTCCACATTTTAATGTTCCCAAAATATTTCCTCAATCACTCCACCATGAACTAGCGCTCTGTTATATTTCCAATTCATGGGGTATGAGATTATAAATCTTCATGATGCTTGTAAAACCCTTCAAACAAGGTGAATATATTTTTAGGACTTTCTTTTACCAATACCTTGCTCACAAAGACCCGGTTTTACATAACTTGTTCCTAAACCTTATTTTTCTTTTGCAGAACTTTCCTAAACTGCCTCATATGATTAAATAATTATTCCACACACTTCCTAAATGCTTAAAATTTTCCCTATATGTTCTTGGGGGTGCTCACTATGTGTAAAAATCCTAAAATAGGCCTTTTTGGGCCTCAAGGAGTACTTGTCTTCTCTTGGATCCAAATATATTCATGAATCAACTTGAACGACATTCCTTGCACATGAAACACACTTGAAAATCTAATTATACACATTCCATCTTAGCCATTATGAGGCAAACACAATGAATAAGTTGGCTAGAGGATGAGGTTTACATTGACCAAGATTTAGGGATTTTCAAATGTGGCTTAGGTTGTCATAGTCAAATTTTTTGGATTTTTCATGATAAAATTTTGCATGAAAACAGACTGACTATTTCTGGGGACTTGTTCTAGATTAAACACAATGAGGATAGGTCAAAACATGAACTCCATAATCTCAAAACACTATGTGGACCAATGCCTTATCCATTGGGCTATAGAGTCACAAGATGAATGTACAATGAAACTTCTTTATTGAAACACACACACACACAAAAGGGAAACAAAACACAATTTATAAAGGGAAAAACACACATCAATAAAGGGAAACAAACAACCTAAAATCACCTATGGTACATGTGGGGGATAACCCAATTTCACTAAAGCACTTTTTTCTTCAACATGTTACCCCTAAATGAGTAACATCGGGTGATGATGTTCTGCAAAGCCATTGACTAGTTCAAGGAAGTAGCCTCCTTTCCTCAAACACTTATGAAATCAGATGCTTTCATGAATGTATGTATACTTGGGAGGAATGAGCCTAATTGATTACTCTGATTCTCATATGTTCTCCCTAAAATTCCATCAATCTCAGATTGTAAATTGTCTTATATTTCACCCACATTGCCAATTTCTCACTTTGCATTTCACCATTATCTCCAAGTCTGATTTTTGATTGGATTATTTGAATGCTCTAAGTTATTCTCTTTCCCATATTCATCCTTATTGACAAATTTTTCATGAGAAGCAATTGATTACATTCTTTTTTCCTATTTCATTATGAGACATTTGGGCATCAAATAAAGAATCAAAACCTTATCTTCATACTTATCTTGCATAATCATGACATGAGTCAAGATATTGAGAATTAAGCTTTGGATCTTTTATTTCTTCTAAAAATTTCAATATTTTTTGCATGGAATCCTTCTTCAAAATTTCAAGAGCTCACCATCACATTCATTTGAATAATATTTATTTTGAAACTCGATGAAACAATTTGGAGAGATTGATCTCATCATCCCAAGGCTCATTGAAACTTCATTTCTTATTTATTATGAGAAGCTTCATCCTTCAAAGGATTCAAATACATTTGTTTCATCCTTTTCATCATTGAGAGAATTTTCTTCATTCAAATGGAAAAGAGAAAACTTTACTTTCATCCTTGCATCCATCAACCACTATCTCAAGAGAGGTATCATATTTTTCACCTTGCTTTATTTCATTATGACCAATTTTTGAATCAGTTTAGAAGCTAACACTAGATTCATAGATGTCTTGCAATTCCATGGATTACATTAGGAGTTCAAGACTGAGTTGTAGGTATTCTAATTCTTTGTCAACTCTTAACATTTACTTGTAGTAGATTATTCTTTCAAATGTTTCCAATGCTCATCACAAGTTGTCCTTTCTTCTCCATGGATGACATGATCAAGAGAATATTCATCTTCGAATGGGAATGAGAACACCTCTTCTTTATGAACAAATGCATTGGATGATTTTTTAGTTTAAACTCATCAAGAATCACTTCATCTTCTTCGCAGGTCCTACATCATTTGGAAATTCAGGGATTATCCTCTTATAATTCAATATTTCTCCACGCTTCTTCATGATCAATACAAACTGGAAAGGAATGTTGGTCCTATCAAGATAGGAATTCCATCCTCCTCTTTGAGATGTTATGAAATAATTTCTATTCCCATGCTAACATGGTACAAGATGTTATCTCCTAGATCTCCTAAATTTTGCATGTATATCTCATATTTTTCATTGTGAGAAACTTTTCCATACCTTTCACCTTAACCGGAAATGGTTACAGAAGACCAATTCATTTGGATTTTCCTCCCAAATCTTGGTAGAAGCTTCTACTTAGCAACATTCCAAATGATTTCAGAATATCTGCTACCAAGATAGTTAATAATACCTTATTTGTCTAGAAATTCAGAGAGAGCCACCTGTGCATCCTTGATCTTCCCCACAAGTGGGAATTAATTTGACTCTATGGAGTAACAAGATCCACTTGGCCCATGTCAAGGTAATTATGAGATCATTTGTAACTTTTATAGGCCTTACATTATCAGAAGCACCTGAATCTATTATGTAATTATTCAATTGGTATCCTCTAATGAGAAGGGAGAGATAGAAAGGATCAATCTTATCATATTTTTATGCATTCATAGAAATCATGTTCTATGATGGAGGAGTAGATGGAATTGGTAGTAGTCATTTAGAACTAGGAGTCATAGTATTGGGTTTTGAACTACCACCCTTGATATGATGGAAAAAATTTTCAAATTTTTCTGGGTGAGTCCGCAAATACTCATATTTGGAAATATGCACTTTAGACTTGTTCATATGTTTTATGATATCAAAAGGGGTGTATAAAGATGAAGTAATATGAGTAGATGTTTGAGGAGTAGAGGTTGATTTTTTAGGCATAATAGCAGCTCTTGAAGGACTAGATTTTACAGAAATAGAATTAGAATTGGAAGGAATTACTTACTTGGAATAGTCAGGTGGCCTCTTATTTTCCAGTGAGGTCCATATTTTTCCATTGCATGCTCCATGGAGGGTGGAAGGGGATAGTGATCCTCACTGATTTATTTTATTTTTTAGAGTTCACCACTTGAGGATATTTTTCTTCTTTTTTAGGAGCAGTAGAGGAAGGAAGCTCCTTTTTTGGATTTGAGAGCGGGTGAATACCACACATAGAGAATCTAGGTTAATCATCATCATCTCTTCTTCACATCCTGAATATTCAAAAAATCTTATTTATGCAATCCTCTTCCACTTCTTCAATCTCTAGGACAATTATTTTCCTCACCTTCTTGTTCAAATCCTTATTCATCTTCTTGGGTTTTGTAAATTATTGCATTGACTAGAGGAGCTTCTAAGGAAATCCTTAGGGTGATAATTTGGTTCCTATGTTTTGATTTTGATGGGATGTTTGTTGGTAACCTCCCTCTTCAACATTTTCAATTCATTCACAATTTTTGCAACAATGAATCAATTCTCTCATCTTTGGGATTCTGAGCCTTATCCTTCATTGAAGGATTCTTGATCATTCATGAAAAGATGAAGTCATCTTCCACTTCAATGGAAATTTATTGAACATGGTCCAAATATCTTGGTTGCACTCATTCATAGAAATAAACTCACTTCAGGCATCTTGGAATTCAAGAAGAACCTTTTCAAATTATTTATAGTAGGACAAGAAATGGTAGGAATATTGTTGATCAACTTGTTGAACTTTTCCATGAAGTATCTCATGGATTCTTGAGGTTCTTTCTTAATTTGTATCAATTAAGAAAGGAGGGCATGAGCATCTTCCATTGGCTTGAATATAGCTTCAAACCTAGATTTCATTTGAGCCCATCCTATAATGGAACCTCTTAGTAGATGATAAAACATTCTATGTAGTATCTTGTAAGTGATTCAATGAACAAATGAACAGTGACATTTTCATGAGAAACTCCCAACACACCACATGTATTATAAATGTAGCAATATGCTCATCTAGATGTTGTTTCCCATCACCTCTAAACTTGGGAAATTTTTTCCTTGAACCTCTAGGAAGTTCATGGAGTGGTGGAGTCAAAGCCAATGGGCCTATGTTTTTCCCAAGAGGAGAGTCCTTGTGCTACCATGTCAAGTTATCCTTCTTCTTCTTATTTTTTTAATTCTTCTCAAATTATTCCTCTAGTTCTTCTTGTTCTTCTTCACTTAGGAATTCAATGTTCAATGGTGGTTGAAATATGGGGGAATCAAGATGGTTTGTTATCAGTAGGAGTTTGAATAGGATTTCCAGGAGTACCACTTGATGAATCAAATGGGGATGAAGCTTGAGAGAAGTAGTATGGATTATCTCTAATTTTTTCTTGTCTGATTTTGTAAAGTTTCAAAGGAAGGGTCAACAATTCCTCTCAATCTATCTGATTATGGTATATCTTCTTTCTACCATTTTTAAGAAAGCTTGGATTCAACTCATGATAGATTTATGTTCATTCTTTCTATGGGATTTTGGAATTTCAAATTTAATGATTTTTTGGATTTTTTGAATTTTTATGTGTGATTGTGTTGTGTGTGTGAATTTTGTGGAATCAATATTGGGTGCAGATATGCTAAATATACCCCACCATGGGTGCCAAAAATTGTTGGAGAAAAATTATTTTCAGGTGGGAAAATTGGTGAACTCTCACCAACAATGTGTGGGAACTATGTCCCTCTTCTTGAATGGGGAAGCTACATTTATTAAAAATATGAAATATTTACACTATTATAGTTACTTGGGGGTGGTATTTCGACTGAAGATCACACAAGAGTACTTCCCTATACCTACTTGTAAAGTGCTTATAGGTAACAAGGGAGGAAATTAGTTAGAAAGAGAAAGGTAAGATGAGAATAATAAAAGAGGGTTTTGCACAATAAATATCACATAAGACTTTATTACCTCAAAACCTATAATATAACCATGAATTCAATGAGAAGAAACCATTCACGTATAATAAGGAACAAAATACAAAAAGTACAAAGTCTCATTGCATTATATTCAACAAGTACATGCTTGTGAGGTGAATTTGAGATGGAAAGGAATGCATTATAATAGGAAATGGAAGAATTTAATTATCTTGATTGTATAGAGAATATGAGATCTAGAGAACAAAAATAAACCTTTCTCTTCAAATGGGTTGGCATTCCTATTTATAGCATTATGACTACTCTTTCATCTCCCCCACATGACTTATCACCTTCCTTCATGACTACTTGGCATTTAAAATTACTTCGCAACCTTTGATGTTCCTTCGTTACTTGTGAACTTTTTAATTCCTTCATGACCTTTGATGTTCCTTTTTCATTTGTGAACTTTTAAGGTAAGTGCAGCAAGTTGGTGGATAATTAAGTGGACATAAAAACCTAAAATTTAGGTACCGCGATTGTGGTTTCTAAATTGCACTCGCGCAATTGTTTTTATAGGTTCGGTTATTTTTGAACCTAAAACTACCAATGTGGTTTAGAACCACGAGCATGGTTTAAAACCATGCTCTTGGTTTCAAACCGCGATCGCGGTCTCTGAGACAAAAATATAGACCCGCGACTCCTCATTTTCCCCCATTTTTCCTTTCCAACTGCGATTTCTCCTAGACCTTTGGCACTCGCGCTTTGAATACCCCCTAAAAATTGCTCTTCAGACTTCTGGATCATGATATTTTCAACCATACCACTAATAAAAAAGAGGTAAGCCCTTAATTTTGATCAATTTATTTGCATTTTAGGTTATTTTCTGTGATTTTCATGGGTTTTTCAATTTTTTGTTTATGTATACAATTTTTTTGTTTTGTCAGTTGATCGACAAGCTTGTAATCCTACAAACCATAAAAATATTCCTCAAAACCCTCCAAATAATCCTCAAAACCCTCCAAACATTCCTCAAAACCCTCCTCCAAACATAGATCTACCTCATGTGGCTCCTTCTGTCCCCACAGAATCAGCAGGAGCACAAGCTGATATCGTTAGAAGAATTCGACAAAATAAAATTGTCATTGAGAACCTTATTTAGAATATAAGACAAAATCATGCTACAAATCCATCTTGCATGACTTTAGCCAACACATTTCAAACATTGATTAGAGAAGTTGATTCCACAACCAACCAAATAGACAGATGGAATACCTTTAAAGGTGATTATAGGTGGTGGTATGCAGATAAATTATCCCATGCGGCCGTAAAAGACTTTTTTTTTGGAAAAGACCGCATTTGTGCATTATTTACTGACCTAAGAACCAATGCCCCCCGTAGCTACTTACAAATGGTTTCCAATCCATTGGTGCCACAATGACCGAATCAAGAATTTTTTTTGGGACCGATGGTGGATGGTTTTTGATTATCCACCATGCAACAACAATGAGGTTCCTCTCTATTTTTTTGAAGAAATTATATTTTGAGTTCGTGCTTAATGAGGTCCCAAATTATTTTGACTTTTTTGAGTTTTATGGGCGAGGAGGTGGCTCTGCACAGAGTAGACCTGTTGCATGCGTAGTTCAACTTAGGATCCCCCATACCCCAAAACCCCCACCACCTTCAGTTATACCTCCTATAGTGAAGGAGGTTGTGGAGATTGACACACTACATGCATTGAGGGAGCTCACTGACACTTTGACCCAGCATAGTGACCAGATTGCATCTGGTGATGTTGGTGGAGGCGCTAGTTCTAGTGCACCACACCACAGTGGATCATGTGGTGTCGTATGCAATGTGGGTGAGACATCATTTACTGGATCACATGATTTATTTTCTCTAGATGAGATGATGGCAGATGTTTTTGGAACTGGTACAAAGGATCTTGGTCTTTCACATGTAAATGTCAAATAAATATTTAATATATATATTTTAATTCATGTTTGATATTTTAATATATATGTATTTGATTGTATGTCATGTACATACATGTAAAAACTGTTTTTTATTTTATTTTAAAAAGCAAGAGCCAGTGAAGGAAACATCTGGCGTCGACATGCTAGCTACTGCAGCTGGGCATGTTACAAACGTAAGTTTCAAGTTGTACTTAAATTTCAAATTTCATTTGATTGTGCATTTTTATTATTATAATGTTTCATCTGTACATGTACATATTAATATATGTTTGTATTTTATACATAGGATGTAGTATCCGTTATGGGATACTACTTAAAAAATGCACAAAATAATGAAAATTGTAGCAAAGTAAATGTTTTGATTTTTACTGAAAATGACCAGCTAGCACAACGAATGATAATAAATTGACATCTCACAAAATATTTTCCCAAAGTGCATGAAATTTTGAGGGAAGCTTGCAATAATAATAATAAACACTAGAAAAACATTTTTGGGATAATATATTGCTGTCAAAAAATTACAGAATGCCCTAGGTGGCTGGAAATCTTCAGAGGTTCGTAACCCTCTAAATACAAGAGAAAAAAAAGGGTCTTTAGAAATAACATTAACAGATATAGGAAATAATATTTCCACCTTTAGATCTAAAAATGGCTGACTGGAAAACCCCCAAATGAAAGCTGCATGTCACCTCGCTTGGACAGGGGTCAGAAAATGATGGAGGTGCCTTCAAAGTGATGCTAAGCCCAGCCCAAATGGCCAATGTATGTCTGATCTGGAACCCCTCTGATTATCTTCTCTAAATGCCCCCAAAATTCCTTAAACCCTTCCTTAGAATACTCTAGTAATATATCTGTAGCACATCCTTGAAAACGGCTCCAAAAATGACAGACTAGGTATATCTCTCACTACTAAAGAATGCCCTACTAGCTAGGGACAAGTCTCTCACCATTGAAGCTAGGTTCCATGTGGGATTTGACTCCATAAGCTATAGATGTGAAACAACAACTGCATGTGAAGGAGGCTAAAATATATGTGACAAAAGTTCCCTTTCCTTTCTCTCCTAGCTCCTTATATACTTCCTTGAGGTAAAATATCCCCAACAGACCCTAGACGCATTTCATTCCATGGAGGGGCCAATAAAATAAAGTAACTTAAGTTACTTTTCCCCTTTAAGTTGCCATGGTCCAAAAGTGACCCTCAACGTAAAATTATACTATTATAACTATGTGGCGCCCTCCCCATAGCTCCCAACATCCACAGCTCCTTGGGTCTGACCACGGCTTGGACTTGACCTAGCCCTTAGGCCTTTGGCGCAGGAAAAGGGGACATTACACAGGATAAAGGCGGGTCATCATTTGCTTTGGGAACTGAGGCTACTGACATGTCTCATGTGACTTTTACGTAGGTTAGTTTCTCTTTACACTTTGTTTCTAATCGTGGAAGTTCACGTGGATTATGCTTTGGGTCTGTTATGTGGCAGTCATGTAGATTAATATTGATTTGTACATGTTTTTTGTATGGCTTATGACTACCAGAGAGACTCCTCTATATATGCAGACTATGGAGGCTACTGTAGATACTACCATAGAATCTGTAGATCCACTAACTAAGGTACAATTTTTTAAATTTGTTAAATTTTGGAGGAATTATTTCTTATTACTTAAATCTACAATATCAAATTTTGTGTATGAAATATTTAATTTGAAATTTAATTATTTGTATGTAGCTTACCCCTCGTGAGTTTATTGTTGTCCCTACAACACGTCAATGACAAATTGATTGGGATCATGACACTGCGGTAAGATTTCACATGCATTTTAACTAAATTCTACGTTTCTAAATTTTGAATGTATTTTAAAAATTTGGGTGTTAAAAACTTGTTGTTTATGAATGTGCAGGCTAGGTTGTAGGCCTGCATAGAGACGCCTAGGACCACACAGATGAAATCCATAGTGGAATCTCCCTCCACTACATCCCCAGGTCATGGACATGCTACTTCTAGCAGGGTGAAGAGAGGGAAGATGTTTCATGATTAGATTCATAGGACTTGATATATATGTATATATAGATACACACACACACACACACACACACACATGTATGTATATGTATATGTAGATATACATAATACATACACACACACACACACACACACACACACACACACACACACACACACACACACACACACACACACACACACACACACATATATGGGCCATCTGGTCCTAGTTCATAACATGTGTACATCTTGAACTAAGTGTGTCATACATATAGGACCACATGCGGTCGCATAAGGATATATATACAATGTCCTATGAAGAATCATGAACTAGGACCAGATGGCCCATATATATATATGTATGACACACTTAGTTCAAGATGTACACATGTTATGAACTTATATTTTCAGAGACGTGCATCCAACACACTTAGTTTGATACATTATATATCCATGTGTTGGTTTTCATAACGATATTAGTTCTATGTTTGATTTCGATTTCATTGCACATGATATCCTTATATGTATGTATGTTCTATGTATATTAGTTCTATATGTATGTTTGATTTAAAATTAAAAAACTATGGTGCAACATATATGAATATAACGTTACTATGGTGCAACATTGCATGGTACAATTGTTAAGAAATTAAGGGAAGCATTTAAATATGTATTGTTTTAGAGATTATCCCATTAATAGGGCTTATAACATTGATCAATAGATACACCTTAATATCTCTTTATAATTTGGTGTTATGCCAATCAAATAAGAAGTTAGACATGATTTGATTATGGTAAGTGGATTCACTTCTCTATTAATTCCTATATGTTTTTGTATTTAAGCACGCACATTAAAAACCCCATTTTTTGTATACCCTACAATCCTTCTAGTCCAAACTACACATTTTTGTGAGGGGGTTTGTCAAATAATTCACATCCTTACCATTCTAAGGTATTTGAAAAAATTTCAAGGTTCTTCAATAATTTTAAAAATGATATATCACTTGGAATTTGTGAACATTCTTTACATATTTATTTAGGATGTTTGTAAATATGCTACGACATATAAATCTAGATAAGAACACATAAATATGTATGTAATGTATATAGTAAAATAATTCACATCATGGTGGGCTCTATGGAGGCCCAGATTGGTTTCAGACAACCCGATCCTGAGCCTTCTTGGCATTCCTAGGGAGTCTTGGATTAGTGTCAGACCACATCATGGCAGGCTCTAGGGAGGCCCAAATTTGATTATCCTAGGAAATGAACGGATGCGAGTAGTGAGAAGTCATGCCTCAGGACATCGTGGCACCAAAAAAAACTACGCCAAAACCTCCGGCTTGCCAGGTGAATGCTAGAGGAGGGTGTCGTTTCTATGTGTGACAACGTCGTTGCTTCCGGGGCTACTTCGTTCAAGAATAGTCCCTTAAGCGCCTTGAGACCAAAAAATTGTTCAACTTTGACAGGTGACTACACGAAATCCGTGGCACCTAAGGATGTCTTGTTTGATCCTAAACCTTGGCATAGGGACCCTCTATAATATCTTGTCTCGGTTTTTTCCTTCTCCAATCAGTGCTCTCGCTGCCCTATTGTTTGCAAACGTGCGGAATAGTGCAGTTTGAGACATTGTAAGGCTGTCAAACGGTATATTTTGCAAACAGTGAGTTGTGGCACTGAACCAACTATGCCAACACATCTGGATGGCTAGTTGAACACTAGAGGAGGTGTTGTTTCAGTGCACGACAATGTCGTTGCTTCCGGGCTACCTCGTTCAGGCGTAGTCCCTTAAGAGCCCTGAGACCAAAAAATTGTTCAACTTCGACGGGTGACTACACAGACTCCGTGGCACCTAAGGACATATCGTTTGATCCTACACCTCCATGTAGGGACCCTATACAATATCCTTTCTCAGGTTTTTCCTTCTCTAATTAGTACTCTCGCAGCCCTATTATTTGTAAACGCGTGAAATAGTGCAGTTTGAGCCAGTGTAAGGTTTTGAAACATTATATTTTGCAAACAGTGGGTTGTGTCACCAAACAAAATGTGCTGACATGTCTGGGTGGCCAGGTGAACACTAGAGGAGGTCTCATTTCAGTGCGCGACAACGTCGTTGCTTCCAGGATACCTCATTCGGGTGTAGTCCCTTAAGAGCCTTGAGACCAAAAATTTATTCAACTTCGACAGGTGACTACGCGGACTTCGTGGCACCTAGAGATGTCTCATCTAATCCTACACCTTAGTGTAGAGACCATCTGTAATAGTCTTTCTCTATTTATTTCTTCTCCAATCAGTGCTCTCGCTGCCCTATTGTTTGCAAACGCGTGAAATAGTACAGTTTGAGACAATGTAAGGATGTCAAATGGTATATTTTGCAAACAGTGGGTTGTGGGACCAAACCAACTACATCAAAATGTTTGGGTGGCTAGGTGAAAACTAGATGAGGTGTCATTTTTGTGCGTGACAACGTTGTTGCTTCCGGGCTACCTCGTTCGGGCGTAGTCCCTTAAGAGCCCTAAGACCAAAAAATTGTTCAACTTCGACGAGTGACTACGTAGAATCCATGGAACCTAGAGATGTCTTGTCCAATCCTACACCTTGGCATAGGGACCCTCTATAATAGCCTATCTTGGTTTTTTGCTTCTCCAATCGGTGCTCTTGTTGCTCTATTAATTGCAAACGCACAAAATAGTGCAGTTTGAGACCATGTAAGGATGTCAAACGGTATATTTTTCAAACGGTGAGTCATGGAACCAAACCGACTGTGCTGAAACATACAGATGGCCAGGTGAACGCTAGAGGAGGCATTATTTTGGTGCGCAACAACGTCATTACTTCTGGGCTACCTCGTTTGGGCATAGTCCCTTAAGAGCCCTGAGACCAAAAACTCGTTCAACTTCAACTGGTGACTATGTGGAATCCATGGCACCTACAGATGTCGCATCTAATCCTACACCTCAGTGTAGGGAATCTCTACAATAGCCTATCTCAGTTTTTTCCTTCTCCAATCGGTGCTCTCGCTGCCCTATTGTTTACAAACGCACCAAATAGTGCAATTTGAGACAATGTAAGGCTATCAAATGGTATATTTTGCAAATGGTGGGTTGTGGCACCGAACCAACTATGTTGACACATCTAGGTGGCCAGGTGAATACTAGAGGAGGCTTTCATTTTAGTATGTGACAACGTCATTGCTTCTAGGCTACCTCGTTCGGGAGTAGTCCCTTAAGAGCCTTGAGACCAAAAAATCGTTCAACTTCGATGGGTGACTATGTGCACTCCATGGCACCTAGAGATGTCTCGTCTGATCCTACACCTCAGTGTAGGGACCCTCTCCAATATCCTATCTCAGTTTTTTCCTTCTCCAATCGGTGCTCTCGCTAGCTTATTGTTTGCAAACATGTGAAATAGTGTAGTTTGAGACAGTGTAAGGATGTCAAACAATATATTTTGCAAATGGTGGGTCGTGGCACCAAACCAACTACGCTGAAGTGTCAAAGTGGCTTGGTGAACACTAGAGGAGGCATCATTTTGGTGCGTGACAACATTTTTGCTTCCGAGCTACCTTGTTCGGGCGTAGTCCCTTAAGAGCCTTGAGACCAAAAAATAGTTCAACTTCGACGAGTGACTACACGGAATCTGTGGCACCTAGAGATGTCTCGTTCAATCCTATATCTTGGAGTAGGGACCCTATGCAATAACCTATCTTGGTTTTTTACTTCTCTAATCGGTGCTCTAGCTGCCCTATTGTTTGCAAACGCATGAAGTAATACAGTTTTAGACAATGTAAGCATGTCAAATGGTATATTTTGCAAACGGTGGGTCGTGGCACTAAACCGACTACACCAACACATCCGAGTGGCCAGGTGAATGCTATAGGAGGTGTTGTTTTGGTGCACGATAATGCCATTGCTTTCGGGCTACCTCGGTCAGGCATAGTCCCTTAAGAGCCCTGAGACTAAAAACTCGTTCAACTTTGACATGTGACTACGCGGACTCCATGGCACCTAGAGACGTCTCATCCAATCCTACACCTTGGTGTAGGCACCCTATACAATATCCTATCTCATTTTTTTTATTCTCCAATCGGTGCTCTCACTGCCTTTTAATTGCAAACGCACCAAATAGTGTAGTTTGAGACAGTGTAAGGCTGTCAAATGGTATATTTTTTAAACGGTGGGTCATGGCACCAAACTGACTATGCAGACATGTCTAGATGGCCATGAGAATGTCTAAAGGAGGCTTCATTTCCTCAATGAAATGACATAAGAAATACGTCTGTTCCTTCCGGGATACCTCGTTCTGTCGTAATAACGTAAGAACACATGTCCTCCCAAAAAAAGGTTTCAACTTCAAATTTAAATTACATATGTGGATTTCAATGGCACATACAGACGTCTCATACACAAATTATAAATAACCATTGTACCTTGTCTCACCAAAATCAAAATTATCGTCAAAGTCCTTGGATGTTGCAACTTCACCAATGGAGAAACAAGTTGTAATGCCCTATGGAGGTTACATACGCACTAGGATAGTGGAGTTAGAGGCATACAAATCGATCCAGGCTACCCATTCTTGTGAATTACACTCAGTAGTGACAAATGGTCGATACAAGATACTAAAATGACTCTGACTTTATCATCCATGTGGCCCACGAAGTAGCGTCTGATGCTACAAAATGATGTGCATATCACTGTGCGACCCTGTGAGTTGTTATACGGGCTACCTCGTAGTTAGGCGTAATTTTTTAAGTTCCTCTATCAGACCAAAAATATCTGTTCAACTGCAGAATTTTCTTGAGACTACATGCAGGCCATGTTGTTACCTACACCATGTCTCATCTAATGCTCTTTGCATCTTTTGATTTAGGGACCATCTTTAATACTTTAACTCAGTTCTCTTGCAAGAGATCTTTTAACACATTGGTGCTCTCGCTACACCTATCATTTGCAAACTCGCGAAAAAATCCATGTCTGAGCCTCAGTGTAAGGATGTCCAATGGTATATGTTGCACACCCATGCTGGGTACGTGGCATCCTGCTCATCCATGCTAAAACATTCAGAGTGGCTATTCTTAACACTAGAGACATGGAATTATTTCACCACATGATAACTTCGTTGATTGAATCAGATGCTACCTCGTATCAGGCGTAAGTTTCCATAAAATAACTGAGACCAACAAATAGTACACCCTTCGCACAAATTCAGTACGAATGAGACTCCGATGGCATCACTAGATATGGGTAAGTGCATCTTAAACCTTGGGGGGCCAAAAAGTGGATAAAAACTATGAAAAAAGAAAAACGTGTACGCTTTCTACTTATAACGCGATCGGTGTTTTAAATGCCCTAGGTTTGGGATTTACCAAACCATAATGCATACACGTTATTTCTGTTATAAAAAATGTAAGGCCCGATGCCTCTATCATTTTATCTCCCTCAAACGCGAGTTTCATGGCAGCTTAATCATGCCCTACATCGTTTTTTCATCCGGGTGGCTAGATCTCAATGCTCAGAGGAGGCATCATTTTGGTGTATCACCAGGTCATTGATTCCGGGCTACCTCGATCGGGTGTAGTGCCACGGAGAAGAGCCCTGAGGCCATAATTATTCGTCTCAAAATTCGACGGGTGAAATATGATAATTACTAGAGTAGAATTTAGAGATTGAATATCATTTTTTTATTGTTACAGTTCAAGGTCAAGGGAATCAACCACAACCAATACCCTGTCTCAGTTCCTGTCATTCCTTCTCCAATCGGTGCTCTCACTGCACAATTGTCTGTAACATCGCACTCAGGTAGTCAAGAAGATTTAGCAGCCCACATTGTTGAATTTTTTTTTGAAATGGTAAGGATTTAATGACAAACGAATGAGGGATTCATAATATAAAAAACCCTCACCGCGCCAACATCTCCAGGTGGCAAGGTGACACATTGGAGAAAGCACTTGCTTGAGTTGCACGCCGCAATGAGGCAAATTGTTTGCTGGACAACCTCGTATCAGAGAGTAGTCCCTGTAGGAGCCCTGATTATTCCAACAAATTTTTCAACTATCGACGGATGTACTAGAAAAAATAAATTACACCTAGATACATCTCATATGCGCCTACACCTCAGCAGACCCACGCACTATATTTGCTTGTCTCTGTTGTTTCATGCAAACAATTGGTGCTCTCGCTACCCTATTAGTTTGCAAACACGTGAAATAGTGCAGTTTGAGCTAGTGTAAGGCTGTCAAATAATATATTTGGGAAACGATGGGTGGATGGTGTTTGATTTTCCACCTATGCAATAACAACATAGGGATGGTCTTGTATACTTTCTGAGGAAACATCTAAGTTTGGTCCTCAAAGAGATCCCAAATTATTTTGGGATACTCTGAGATCTTCGGGGCCGAAGAAAAGGATTTGTACAGGTATCGACCAAGTGCATTGTTAATGTGCTTCTCTATTTCAGTAGGGTAGAGTTGTCGTATAGAAGCCCCTCTCACCCTGAAGAATTTCCAATTCTCTACTAACAATGCCAAGGAGATGAAGGTAGAAGATTGATTGGCACTACTAACCATGCGCTTCAAACTGATAGTCTACGACCCTTAAGTTTCAACATACAAGGGATATTTCATGAGCTAGATGCTCATGGAAAATACACAAAGTATTCCCTTAGGGAGTACTAACATGGGACCACATATTTGCTTGTCATGTGGTAGCATATGTTATGGGGCCCGAGGAGGACGATACTTATCATGCATACCAGATTTTAGTGAGCATTGTAAATTCATTCCAATGAACCATCAGGATCAGATCTACTCTGAATAGCGGACAAGATTGCTTCATGATCTGAATCTCAAACCTTCCAAAGAATTTTGTTATTAGGCCTTCCTTGATATCTATACAGCTGAATATTTGTCGCTAGAACTAGATGCAAATATAAGAGTATTTTCCTGTGTGTCTCAAAGTCTTCAAACACCCAAACAAAGGAGTTTTTTAATGGAAACCGTCGAAGCCAAGTTCCAGTAACTACCACTGACCCTGTAGGGTACTCAATATCTTCGCCATCTATGATAGGAGAAGTCAACTTCTTTCTTTCCTCGATGCAATGACATAAGAAATAGTCTATTCCTTCTTCATTGTCTTCTATCACAATAACTACAAACACATGTCCTACAAAAAAACAAAGGTTTCAACTCAAATTAAATTATACATATTAAAATTTCAATGGACATAACTTAATACAAAAATTGTAAATAACCATAAATACCTTGTCGCACCAAAATAAAAATTTCGTCAAAGTCCTGTTGGTTTGAAAATATGTCGGTTAGGCATGTCGTGGGGAAACAAGCCAACAGTGTGCAGGGCATAGCTCCTCTTTGAGACAACAAAGCAAAACTGGTTTATTGTTAATCTATCAAGCAGGAATCTATGCAAATCTACACTATTCTAACTTCAGGGGGTTTGGGATCTCATCCTTGTAGAGGTAGTTCCAACTACGAATAGAAAGGTAGGAGGGAAGGAATGGAGGAGGGCAGATCTAAAGGAAGAAAAGAAAAGAATTCCAAGACAGAAAGGTCAGAAGGTTTATGCTTTGGGCTGGTAGTAAACAGAGCCAAACTTACTTGCATAAACGAATAAAGCAATACTGATGAACATATGACGATAATAAGAATGAATCCAACAGAATAAAAACATAGATCCAACTTAAGAAATATCTGATGCAAATAACACATATATTGAGCACAAAGTCTGAATATATATATATATATCTTCTGTTACAAGGAAGCACAAAGTCTTTCTCTCCTCACTTCTTTTTTCATACAAAAATGTCCACATGGAATACAACAAGTATTCCAGTATTTATAGAAGGAGAAGAGGAAAGAAGACAAAAACAAACCAACCACTATTTACAAAATATCTACAAAATTTACAAAATATCTAAAAAGTCAAAAGTTGACTTTGGGAAAGTTTTTGGATGGCAACATCCCATGATGTACAACATGGATGATGTCATCGTAAATGCCAACATGCTTTTAAAATATTTTTACAAAAATGATCAAAGTGTACACAAGAGGAGAAACTACTCCTCATCATCTCTTTGCTTAAACTGCGTGTCTTGCTTCTGATCAGGAGAGTTGATGTGACACTGTACTCGATATTCCATAAACTTGCTGATCATGGTCTGAAGTTGATTATGATCTAGGACCCTTGAAATGGTCGCCAATGAATTCACAAGTTTCTTTTTCATTCTTAAGCTTGTTAGGTAACCTGGTGAACTCCTCGCATGCATCGATCAAGAAGCCAATGAAATCATAGTAGGCCAAGAGGTTATTGATTGACTCTCGGTCGAAAGTGACCTCTGGTGCCAAACCTTGAGTGACTATAGCCTTGAAGCGCTGAAATGTATCGTTTGCTTCCCTCAAGGTGAACGATTCACTGAGCATCCCTAGAGACATCTTTGTAACTGTCTGTTCCATGTTGTATCGTGCATCCAGGGCTTCATCCTTGATTTTATCTATCCTCTCCAGGATATATTCCATTTGATTGACCCGGTAATCTAATGCAACGAGAGCTTTATTATGTGATTGCAGGTGATCGATGATGCCGAACTTTAATAGGTCGTCAGCTGAACAGTTAGCCATTGCTTGGAATGTTTCATGTTGCAACTTGGTGTTGTCCAACTCTTCAGAGAGGGAACCTGCTACTGCTTGTAGCTCCTTATTTGCTTGATCTATATCCTGGTAGAGCATAGTGAACTTCTTAATCATTTCCTCACTATCTCTAAGGATTCGCTCAATCCATGAAGATACTGATGCGCCTTGTTCACCAATCTTAGCATATTCATTTATCTTATCCTGACTGAGAACTTCAGTAGGTTCGGCGGCAGTCACAGGAGGAGTGTTGCCCATTCTCTGTAATGCTTGGAGAAGATGTTTGTTCTGTTCCTTGAGTATTCTCTTCTCCTCTTTTGCTTCTTGAAGTTTCTTGCAAAGAGCATCTACTGCAGACAAGGCTTCTCCTTGTAGGCTTTCAAATGAGGTTCCCATTGTGACTTGAGTCACTGTGAAGTTTGTGGGAGACAAATCCTTCTTTTCTTTGGTGGGATTCAGGTATGAAATCTCCATGACTCTCTCCCCCGAAAGTGCTCTTAGAAAAGTGAGTTATTGCTTTCTTCTTCTTGGGTCCCTTCTTCGGAATGACAGAGAAGTCCATGGGTGTGATGGGAACCTTTCTCTTGTGCTGACCCAGATGGTCAGAAATCCAGCTAGGACTTATGGGAGAGGGAGTAGAGGGAATAGAAGAAGAAACGAGGGTGAAAGGGGAAGCAACTGTAGAGGCCATAGGGAAGAACGTTGAAACACTTGGTGGTGGCATCAACAAGGAGTCCAATGCGCATCTGCTTGTGGGGCCTGGAGTTACTACAGGAGAAGAAAAGGACATGGAAAAGGAAGGGATCTGCAATTGGATGGAGGGAACACTGGGTGACAGATCCGCGAGAGAGGAGAAGATGGAAGAGGTGGGAGATGGAAGGGAGGAAGGGAGAGAAGAAGACACATCCATAGGAATAAATGATTCAATGACAGGGGGAGGAGAAGGAGCGGAAGAAGGAATGGTGGGTACCTCAGTAGTTGTAGCTGTGATAACATCCTCGGTGGATGTATCCGTTGAAACTTCTGTGTTATCTTCTTCTTTACCTAGAGACACCAGGTCAACCACTTGTTTCTCAGAAGTAGTAGGAGGGCTTTGAGGAGCTTCTTCTTGTTTGCTTGATTCTCCCTTCTTGTCCTTCCCTTTTCCTTTCAGCACTTGGGCCGTTCTTGGAGGTGCTCTACTTGAAGGAGAAGTAGTGAAATCTACCCCAAGGTAGGTGAGACCATTATGTTTGCACCAATGCTTGGTGCGCTGTAATGTGGGATTAACCATTTCTTGAATGGTCTTAGGAACTTTGGCTTTGTCGACCTCTGCGAATGGCCAATCGTCCCCATCCGTGTCAAGGTAAACCTGATCAATTTCTTGATCATTCTCTTGGAATCCCTTTGGAACGATGGCTACGCCATAATGGACAATCTCTTCCAGAGCCAGCCATGGAGTGATCCTTTTTCCTGATGTCTATTTCATGTGTCAGGTCGATCCAGATGTCCTCGATCTCAGGAACATGGATGGGATCAATTTTTTCCCTTGGGAGGAAACTCCAGTAATTGAAGGTGGTCCTTGCTGGGAAGTTGTGCTTCAAATTTAGCAATTCTAGCTCAACATACATTTCCCGTGCTTTGGCCAGTGTGGTGTCAGGTGTATCGGCCAACTGTAAGGGGGAACGAAGTTCCTCCTTTCTTTCTCTTCATGCACTTCTCATGGTAAGTGATCAGTTGCCTTGACAACTCCAAGAGGATCAGCTTGGGCCCTGCATACCTTGGTAGCTTTGTCGGTTCACCCTCAAAATTCACCGCCTTGAGATATGTGAATGTGGGGAATTGTGTGAACAATGCTCCCCATTTCTTCACGGCACTAATCACACTCGGGCTGGTCCAACTGTGTCTCATATTCGGCCTCAGTAAGGAGATTACCTCATAGAAGAAGGAATCATTGATCTTGGAGAACTAAGAGATGTTAGCCTTGAGCTTTAGCTCTTGGTAGAATTCATATATTTTGACCTGGGGACATACCCCATTTCGAGCTAAGCCTGCGAAATCTCTTGCTGATGCTGCAACATATACAATGTAGGAATTCATGTAGAACTTCCCAATTGTTAGGACCTGTTGAAGCTGCTGGGAGATGGTGTCGTTGATGATTTCACCCCAGCCAAAACACTGATCAGGCGTATTCTTGCTCATGGTCTCTAAGTACCTCAACATCCATTTGTGGAAATAATGGGCATCAGGGAGCCCAAATACTCTATTTCAGGAAGGTGATTGTATCACTCAATTCATCATTGAAGTCACTACGGTGGATGGTCTATGGCCATCTGCTCACCAACTTCTTGTTTTTTAGATAAAGCTCATTCATCATTTGCATGCATTTATCCTCATTGTCATCCCAGGCCTTCTTGCAGTCTTCTAGACTTATGGTGACATATTGCCTGTGATGAGGAATGCCCAGGGTCAGTTCAAAGTGACGGGCTGTGAGGTCGATGATCATCTTTCCTTCCTTATCTTCGACACATCTAGTGTCCTTGTTGTAACACGAGCAACCAACATAATAAATTCATTATTTACAACACTTACTGGCAGCCCAGCTGCAAAGTGCAATCCACTGCCCACTAACTTGTTCATCCACAGGCCACTGCTTGCCTGGTTGGTCCTTGCCCAAAATTCATCCATATCAATATGCCCCAGCTCAGAGTCCCTGATGTCAAGGTCACTCTCTGCATATGAGTCAGGCATCCTAACTTTCTGATATTTGTACTTCATCTCTTATTCAAACTGCTTTGCTTTAGCTTTAGACTTTGTTGGTTTCTTGCTTGATGAAGACATGTGTGAGCTCAAGGATGGCTATTGTTGTTCTACAAGAAGGATCAATGAGGTGCAACACAGAAGAGCCATGTCAACTATCATGTTATTCATAATGAAAGCTTGCAGAAAGAAGAATGAGCAATTATAAGGCTTAGGGCGCAAGGCACAGGTTCATAGCATGCTGCAGAGGCTTAAAAATGTTGGGCGCACTTTCTAGGGTGTTGACATGAAAAATGTTGCGCCAGTGTTGACAGGAGAAAAGTTGCACTCAGTAGAAGGGGCACGGTTTTCTAGGTGTTGACATGTAATTTTGGGCACCAAAGGGTAAAGCGCAGGGCGCGGGTTCACAACATGTAACATGTCATGTTGATGTTAAGGGAAATGCACCTGTGCCTTAGGGAAAAACTGCTTTGACTAGGTACTAAAAAAGATTATGTTGCATGGGTTTTAAGTGCGTCCAAGGAACAATTTTGAAATATGTTACAAAGGAAATCAATGCACCAAGGGAAAAACTGCTTGGCTCGGATTTGAAGCACACAACATCCTATGTTGATGTTGTGTAGGATGCGCCTATGCCCTACAAAAGCTACTAAGTGTTATTAAACTGGGCGCGGGTTAGGGTCATGTTGCAAGAAAGGAAAGTGCACCAAGGTGGAATTTCAAAATATGTTGCAGGGAAGGAAAGTACACCATGCTTCAAATTCAACTTTAATAACTTAGCTTATTTTCTTTCTTTCTCTTTCTCTCTTTTTGGATATCTCTAATGGTAAAGAGAGGGTTTCAATAAGATAATAAGTAGGGAAAAATGGCCTTAGGTTTCTTCAGAGGTAGGGGCCTTCCAGATTTGTAGATCTGGAAGGAGAGGAAAAGGGGTTTCCCAGTTGGTTATAGATTGTTAAGTTCTTCTTTTTAGATTTAATCTTTTTAACAACCCTAAAACCTAACACAACCAAAAACAAAAACCATAACAACAACAAGGATGACAGAAGCCACTTACCCAGTTTTATAAAAGACGAAGGATGACATTGGGGTCTACAAGCTCAAAAAATGGCACACTGGGGTGACAAGGATAGCTGACAGGTGCATAGAAAACACTTTTTCAATTTTCAATTTGTGAAAATGACAGGTGTCAGACGCCCATTTATAGAAAAACTGACATTTATTATTTCACCAACTTTCTTTGGCACACCTTTCAGAGTGTCGACACGAGTTAAAATGTGCCTTGGCACAATTTTATTGGTGTTGACATAATACTTTCAGCACCTTAGCGCACATTTCATGGTGTCAACACACCATTTTCTATGCCTTAGCGCACATACTTGGCACATGTTCTATGAAACTAACATGACATTTCCTGTGCCAAAGGACTTTCTAAGGGGCGCACATTTTGGTATGTCAACATGAGAATTCCTACACCTATTTAAAAAAGGCATGCTTTTGAGAGTGTTGACACACCATTTTTTGTGCTGAGTTTGAAGAAGCTAAAAATGGCTAAGTTCTAAAAAACTTGATTCTCGAAAGGGAGTTTTAGGCCATTTTGAATGCTAATAGACTCCCTTAGGGACCAAAACATAATTTTTTGGTATGGTTACTTGCAAATTGCCCTTGTCAATTTTGCGAGATAACAAGTCCTTGGATGTTGCAACTTCATCTGCAGAAATAAGTCATAATGCTTGTGGAGGTTGATAAATACGAAGCGAAGTTAGAGGCCTACAAATCCATCCATCCACCCATTCTTGTGAATCACACTCAGTAGTGACAAATTCAATATAAGATGCACAAAAGAATGTCAACTTTCTTGTCCATGTGTCCGACGAAGTAGTGTTTGAGCTAAAAAATGAGTGCATATCATTAGACCCAGTGAGTGTCATACAATCCTCATATTTAGAAATTTTTTGTTCCTCTATAAACCAAAAATATCTGCGACCTATGGAATTTTCTTGAGAACCTCGGGCCATGTTATCAATACACCATTCCACTATGCTCTTTACATCCTTCAATTTAGCACCATCTTTGTACTTCAACTCTTCTCTTATAAGAGATCTTTTCACACATGCCCCTGCACCGTCAGGCTCTCCTTTTCCATGTCCAGCCTTAGTGAAACTCCAAATATGTTGCACACCCATCTTGACGTGCATCCTGCTCATCCAATAAAAAATTCGTGCATTCTTAAACCGAGACATGTAATTATCTGACCATATAAAATGTTGTTTGAAGTGGATGTCCCTATCAAACAAGTTTCCATAAAATAATTGGAAACACCCTTTCAAAAATTCAGTAGAATGAGTACGATGATCGTTGATATAAAATGTTACGCCCTTAATTATATATCTTACATGGGATGGATATAGCTGACTTATTGCTATCATAACTTAATATCATGATGTATCTCTTTTATATATGATCTATTATCATTGGTTGGTCATCCTCGCTGATGGCCATAGCATAGGAATAGAGGTTATATGTAGTGGATGATGATTATGTTGAGTATTTGAGTCTTATTATATGTTCTGGAGGTTGCCCCCTCGAAGTGGCCAAGGTATTATACTTTCATATTGAGAGAATTTATCTGAAATATTGTGTTATTTGGTGTTCTATTGCTGGTGATAATCATAATTAATCAAGTAATTTCATTACAAGTGGTATTAGAGTTTGATCTTGGCTAGGACGACGTCAAACCCTAATTATGAAGGTTTGGATATATGTCAAGATTGGTAGCGAATTTTTCTGCAATTATTTTTGTGGTGAGGTAAAATAAGTCAAGTAAGCTTCTCTCCAAATTTCAATAAGTTTTGACTTGTTTTGAAAAATTTATTATGGTTCTATATTTATTCATAATTTGGCTCCCTAGGGCGTAATTTTTGGAAAATTTTCAAATTTCTTATATTTTCGGAAACCCCTCCAAAAAGTAGCTAGGTTTTTTGTTTTATAAATTCCTATATTTGGCCAAAAAAATTACGAAACCCTAAACCCTACAATTCTGCCCTATTAAGTCTACCCCTAGGCCCACATCCTTTGTCATGGCTGGTAGATCTACCCGAGGCCAAGGAAAAGGAAAAAAAACTCTAGGAATGACCCCAAATAAAGAAGATATGGCTTCAGATTCTACTGGTTTAGGAGTATCTGAGGTGGTCATCCAACTTCAGGAAAGGGGTGAACAATATGGTGAGTAAGGATGACCTTAATGTTAAGCTTCATCAATTGAAAGGTAGCCTTAGGAGTGAGATTTAGAAGGATTTTCATGCAATGCAACAAGAGTTGTTGAATGCTCTTTATAATACAACTTCCAATGCTAGTCATATGGGTTCTACTATAAATGGTCACACAGATCCTAATCACTCAAATCAGGGAGGATCCTTTAATCATTCAAGTGGATCTTATCACCAATGGAGGGGCATGATTCCAAAAGTTGAAACACATAAATTTTATGGAAAGGATCCACTCAATTGGATTACCCAAATGGAAAATTTCTTTGATCTCCATCAGATCCCAGGAGGACAAAAGGTAACTGTGGCATCCTTATACCTAGAACTTGATCAATTTGTTTGGTATCGTTGTTTATGTGCTTAAAGGTAGAAGAATGGCCTAAATGTCACCTAGACAGTGTTCATTGAAGAGCTTCAATTACACTATAGTTCTAGTGTTTCTGAGATTTACTTCAACTAATTAGCAAAGTTACGCCAAACTAGTTTAATTAAGGAGTATGTCCATTAATTCCAAACTTTGTCCTTGCATGTGGAGGATATTACAGAAGAGTATTTGAATGACCTATTTATTGGGGGTCTTAAGGACCACATTGAGCATGAGGTATGCATGTTTAACCCACTCAAGGTTGCTGATTCTATTATCATGGCACGTCGAGTAGAGGAAAAATTTCTTTCCAGTAGAAGGCAGACCTTTTCTAGCATAAAAGATCGTAACACCTTGTCTCCTTCTTACCCTCAGCCAATTCGGTTGACACCTCAACAAATTGAAGAAAAAAGAGCCAAAGGGTTATGCTTTAACTGTGATAGCAAATATGGACCAAATCATAAATATTCTGAGAAAAAATTGTTCTACATTGAAGGATCTGGTGATGAGGAAGAATATGAGGCAACATCAATAGAGGAAGTGGAAAAATTAGAGGAAGAATATGGAGATCCTTAGCCCACTATTTCATGCCATGCTCTATCAGGTATTAGTACTCCACAAACCCTTCAAGTTGTGGGTTATCTTAAGAAGCAGAAGGTAACAGTCTTGATTGATTCAGGGAGCACACATAATTTCATCAATCATAAGTTGACAACAAGACTAAATTGTTTCATCTACCCAGCACCTGAATTTCAAGTAATGATTGCAGATGGTGGCACAGTCCAATGTTCAAGTAAATTCCATAAATTCAAAATCATGATGGGTGATTACACATTGGAATCTATGATGTTTGATATTTCCATGGGTGGAGCTAATATTGTTTTAGGTGTTTAGTGGCTCACTACCTTGGGCACCATAGAGATAAATTTCCAGGAATTATTCATGTGCTTTCATTCTGAGAGTAAAAATTTTTAACTTTGAGGTCTACACATTAAAGATCCTCTCGTGGTGAGTTCTCACCAAATGTAGAAGATTATTAAAAAGGGGTCTGAAGGTTTTGTAGCATGATTATTCTCTATAGAAGTCCAACCGCAAATGAAGGTATTGCATCCTGATCTTCAAAAGGTTATTAATCAACATGTAGTTGTCTTTAAGGAACCAAGAGGATTTCCACCTGAAAGAGAGCATGATCATGCTATTTAGTTGATTCTAGGAAGCCAACCCCTTAACATCAGGCCTTATAGATATCCATATGTGCAAAAGAGTGAGATCGAGAAGATGGTGGAGGAAATGTTGGAAATGGGTATTATTCGTCACAGTAAAAGTGCCTATTCTGCTCCCGTGTTGAAGGTGTGTCGTAAGGATGGAAGATGGCACATGTGTCCATATTGCAGAGAGCTTAAAAAATTCACTATCAAAGATAAGTTTCCTATTCCCATCATTGATGATTTATTAGATGAGTTGCATGGTGCCATTTATTTTACAAAACTAGATCTGCGTTTTGGGTATCACCAAATTAGAGTCAAGCAAGAAGATATTCATAAGACAGCTTTCAAAACTCATCAAGGCCATTATGAATTCCTAGTGATGCCATTTGGTCTTACCAATGCTCCCTCCACATTCCAAAGCTTGATGAATTTAGTATTTAGACCATTCGTAAGAAATTTTTTCTTAGTATTTTTTGATGATATACTCATCTACAACAAATCGTGGGAGAAGCACTTACATCACATCAATATGGTCTTAGAAGTATTAGAGAAACATCAACTTTATGCCAAGCCTTCAAAGTGTTCTTTTGGGGTATAGGAAGTAGAATACTTCAGGGCCATATTGTCTCTCATGAAGGTGTTAAGGTGGACCCTTGCAAGATCAAGGCCATGATAAAATGGGAAGTCCCAAAGAACCCTCAAATCATTTATGATGTTTCTTAGGTCTCACAGGGTACTATTACATAGATTTGTCAAAGAAATATGGAAGTATAACAGCACCCCTCACATCATTAGTGAATAAATATTGATTTCAGTGGAATGAGGAAGCATCTAGGGCATTTGAAAAATTAAAGTTAGCTATGTGCACCACTCCATTATTGGCAACCCTAGATTTCTCCAAATCTTTCGTAGTTAAGTGCAATGCTTCAAGAAATGGAATCAGAGTAGTACTAATGCAAGAAGGACACCCCATGGCTTTTGAGAGCTGACAACTAAAAGGAAAGAATTTGTTAAAACCCACATATGAAAAGGAAATGATGGCAATACTACATGTAGTCAAATAATGGAGACCATACTTGATGGGTAGACATTTTAAGGTAAAAACTGATCATGATAGTTTGAAATATTTCTTAGAACAATGTCTATCTTCAAAAAAACAACAAAAATGGGTCATTAAGATGTTGGGATATGACTTTGAGATTGTTTATAAGAAAGGAAAGGAAAATTCGGTCGCTAATGCTATGTCTAGGAGGGATGAGTTTGCCGAAGCATTGTTATGTGCCATCTCTATACTACATGCAGATTGGGTAGATCAAGCATGAGAGGAATGGAAGACATATACAACCACACATACTCTCATTCAAAATCTCTAGGCAGATCCATCCATATCATATCAATTTATATGGAAGGGGGATACATTGTGGTACAAAAATTGGTTATATCTATGTAAGAATTCTACACTTGAACACCATGTTCTTTCAGAGCTACATTCTTCTCCAATAGGTGGCCATGCTGGGGTCCTGAAAACATATCATAGAGTTAAGAAGGATTTATTTTGGGAGGGGTTGAAAGGAGATGTTCAAAAATTTGTGGCAGAATGTTTGGTTTGCCAAAAAAATAAGGGCGAGACCATTAAGACACCTAGTCTTCTCCAACCTCTGTCTATTACTAGTGAGAAATGGGAAGAGGTATCAATGGATTTCATCATAGGATTACCTAAATCAGAAGGGAAAAGTGTCATCATGGTCATGGTAGACAGACTTACCAAATATGCTCATTTTTGTGCCATGGCTCATCCTTTCATAGGTAGTACCGTTGCCATCTCTTTTATGGATATAGTTCAAAAGCTCCATGGCACGCCCAAAATTATAGTAAGTGATCGTGATCCAATATTTACAAGTAAATTTTGGACTGACCTGTTCTCTTGTCTAGGTACCCAACTAGCCCAGATTTCCTCTTATCATACCCAATCAGATGGGTAAACTAAGGTGATAAATAAATGTTTAGAGGGATATCTTCAATGTTTTACTTCAGATGAACAAGAACGTTGGGTACAATGGTTGCCACTGGCAGAATGGTGGTACAATACTTCATTTCATACCTCCTTTAAAATGTCTCCATCTCTGGCACTTTATGGGTACATATCCTCCATCACTCATATCTAGCTTGAAGGTCAAACCAAAGGTGAGAGCAGTCAAAGATCACATTCAGCACCAACATGAGGTACTCTCTAGTCTTAGAGAAAATTTGGCACGGGCACAAAACCGTATGAAGCAACAAGCTGATCAACATAGGAGTGAGTGACACTTTGAAGAGGGAGACTTTGTTTTTGTAAGGTTACAACCATATAAGCAATTATCCTTGAAATAATAGCAAAAGGATAATAAGCTTGCTCCTAAATACTATGGTCCTTATCGAGTTTTGCAGAAAATTGGTAGTGTGGCTTATAAGCTAGAGCTCCCTCCAGGAAGTAGAATACATCTAGTCTTCCATGTTTTTTGCTTAAAGAAAGTTGTTGGGCGACACATTTCCACCCAATTAGTGCTTCCAAAACTAGAGGAGGAAGGAAGGATCATAGTGGAACCTGAAGGCATTCTTCAGACATGCACTAAAATACTGAGGACCAGAGTCATTACCGAGTACCTGATCAACTGGAAGAATATGAATATTGAGGATGCATCATGGGAAGATGAAGCATTCATGCACCAACATCTAGGGCTTCCCAACATTGGGGACAATGTTTCTTTGAAGGGGAGGGGCATGTTACGCCCTTAATTATATATCTTACATCAGATGGATATAGCCGACTTGTTGCTATCATAACTTAATATCATGATGTATCTCTTTTATATATGATCTATTATCATTGGTTTGTCGGCCTTGCTGATGGCCATAGCATAGGAATAGTATAAATAGGGGTTATAGGTAGTGGATGATGATTATGTTGAGTATTTGAGTCTTATTATATGTTCTGGAGGTTGCCCCCTCGAAATGGCCAAGCTATTATACTGTTATATTGAGAGAATTTATCTGCAATATTGTGTTATTTGGTGTTCTATTGCTGGTGATAATCATAATTAATCAAGTAATTTCATTACAAGGGGATGTTATGATCCTCATGTGTGAATTTCACTAACGCCTCGAGGTTTTGGTGTAATGGTTCATTATATTTGGTATTAGAGTGACCACCCTTGTTCGAATCCCACTCGGTTGGTTACGTCGTTTAGCCGGGGCCCATGGGGTGCCTAAATGTCAGTGAAGTAGGGCTCGTACGTATGTGAGTGCGGGCACAAACCTAGCCCGATATGGGCTCTACGGAAGCGTGCTGGGATGTTATGATCCTCATGTGTGGATTTCACTAATGCCTCGAGGTTTTGGTGTAACAGTTTGTTACATAGAAGTGGTACTCTCTTAAAAAATTTTGATCATTCTCTGTAATGTCAGGAGAATATATAAATGCTATATGCACAAAAATGGAAACTTGTATTGAGTTGTAATATTGTGATTGAACCTCCATTTGTGGTTGTAATGTGTAATTCTATGCAAAATCGACCACTGAAACAATATTACCAATAAGAAATGTGTCTTTGCATATCTTGAACTGTTCATCCAACCATCGAGCTCTGTGTGTATGCCTAGCATACTTATAAACAATTTCATCCTTAAATTTTCTCATAAATTGAAAAAAAGGCATATGTTTTATAACTAGCTCACACCGTTTAGACTCTTTTCCATCTTTCAACTGGTATGCAATTGATTTATATTTATCAAACTCAACTAAATTATGTCCTATTGCACCTTCAATTTTCTCATGGATGCAACTTTCCAATTTAGGTAATCCGACACATGTACCACAACTTCCATATAAACAATTATGACTATAAAAAAATTGTCCAACTTCTTTTTCACAAAATATCGTAGGAATGAAATCCCTAGAATATATTGGTGGAACTTGAACACCACATTCTGATAACATAGTTTCAGAATTAAAATTAGAACGAATACATAAAAATTTAGAATAATGCATCACAAATTCAACATGTTGCCTACAAAAACAAGTGATGCGAGCGTGGTTGATTTTCACATAGAATGGTTTCAACATTTCAAAAAAACATTGACTAATTTTAATTTCCATATGCTCTTGTTCAAACTTATGAAAAAATTGAGTTTGAGTCATATCTAAGAAATGCTTTGGATGTGGTTCGCGATTAGTAGAACCAACTCTCTGTTTTACAACATCTCTTGTATTAGGTGAAAATCTAGTGTTATCATGCCAAAATTGAATAACAACTTCTTTTATAGCATCATAATTATATTTTTCCTTACACGGTGCTCTAGCAGAAATTGCCCAAAAATCGGTGTTATTGAGTGATTGAAGGATATTATGTCTTTCAATTGCTTTCATTAGAGTTTTTCGATTAACTTGCAACATTTGACTTGTTTGCGTAATCAAACGTTGTTTTTTTATTGATTCACTTACAACACTAATAGCAAGTACACGATGCACAATATTACTATCCCTAGTGTGTCTCTTAACACCAACAGTGTGATATGCATCATGAAGGTTTTTAACAATTGTAGAGGTTTGACCACGTATATTAAATGTTGTCAATCCTAAGGTGTTTAATGTAGGTCTCATTTTAATCAATTTCATCAAACTAACCAACAACTAACATCTTTGGGAATCATTTAAAATTTCAAAATGATTATCCCAAATTTCAGTGGCTTTTCTTTTGATTTTCCATTCAGAAAGTTTTTCAGACATTGGTTTCAAAATGTTTTCATCAGTTTCAATAAAATAATTAGGTTTCTTACGGAAAATCCTAGGAGTTGTTTTTGTCAAAATTTTCTTGTCTACAGTTTCAACCTGAATTTTCTTATTCACATTTTCATTATCTCCTTCAATTTCAACATTTGCTACATCACGAGTATTTAATTCTTCTTCAACATTGACAGTAAAAACATCTTCATCACGAGTATTTAATTCAACTTCAAAATTAACAGTAGAAACATTACCTAGTTCCTCATTGCTTACAATAGTTGGGGTTGAAGATGAACCTCTTCTTGATTCATGAAGATTCCGCATTCGCTCAACATTTTGAAATTTGTTTGCCTCTAATTTGTTTGGTGTTTTTTTACTTAATGACTTCCTTTTTTGACTTCGTTTCTTGTTTCCCATGATGTTTTGCTTTCGGTGATAAGAAAAATGTGTAGAAAATGACATAATTTCTTAATAATTCTTATGGTAAAGTCAAATAGTAAAAATCACATGGTAATTAGAACATTGGGATGTGTGTAAATATGATTTACAAACCATGAACGCACTTTAAAAACTACGCTCGTGGTTTATAAAGCGTGATCACGGTTCTATTTGTATCATCAAATCCATCCCTAAGGCTTGGGAAATCTTTTTTTTGCCCCAACCAAAGCTATGGAAGGTCATTATGAAGTGTAAAAGGTCAAAAAAATTCAAATTTGCTCTTCCACAGACTTGAACCATGTTGAAAAACTGAAAAAATTTCACAAAAAGGGTGCCATCACGTAGGGGAGACTGTTAGCTTCGTAGAAATATTGATTTTAAAGTGAATAGAATAAGATAAATATCATTTTATAGTTTTTACTAAAAATAGGTCTTTCAAACATTTTTTCTTGTGAATGTTCATGTCTACGTTTAAGACAACAACTTTTGTTTCACTTATCAAAATGTGATAAAACTTATACCATCCCAAGCACGGAGAAATTCTATACATGTTAAAAAAATATTTGATTTTGATATTTTTTGATATAGATATGGCGGGCAAATGGAAAGCACTCCGTTTTCTAAATCTTTTTAGACCACTTTCATGGAGAAAAATCATAAAAACAAAAATATTGCTCAAAAAAATATAAAATAAAATCCATCCCAAGATAGACAACTACATCTAACTTTTCACCAAATGAAAAAAAAAACAAGATTTGGTCATCCAAATCGTAGGCAAACGGACTACAATCTTATAGGTTTAAAAAAAAAAACCAATTCATATAATTTTAAGTGTTTAATATAGCTAAACTTGTCCGTTTTTTAAAAATATTAGTAGTTTAGAAACTAGATTTCGGATGCTACGATTCATATTTATATAGATTTTTCTAATTTTGAGTGCGCGTATTGCTAATAATCCATATAAGTTGAGATTTCACTTTTTTTGCAATATGATGTCCACTTATGACCCCTTTTTTGTCCACCAACTTGGTGCACCTACCCTTCACCTTCCTTCATGATGCAGATTCCCAACTGCATCTTCCGTTCACACGACAACACTTTGTTATTGCCTAAACCTTCTTGACGCGTGATAACATCCCCGAGTTTCCTAAAGCCTCCTTGACGCAAAACAAAAATTTGTTGTCACATGAAAACATTTTTTTATCACACAAAAACACTTTATTTTTGCCTAATTCTTCTTGACACATGATAACATTTTGTTGTCGCACGACAACATTCTTAGATCGAAGGACTAAAATTCTTCTCTTTGGGGTCAAAATTTAATTAAATTCGGTCGTTGAATATATAAATATTTATTGAAAAGGTCAAATTAATCCAATGGGACTACTTAGAAGTATTGAAAATGAACTCTTCATCAAGTTGTACCCATATCTTCAATTTTTCCTCAAGTTATATGCCGATGAGCTAAGTGGAAAGAATAGTTTTCGATGAAACAAAGTAAAAAAAACTTTTGGATAATGGAGAGTATTTAAAATAACCTCAATTGAGATTTTATTAGGCTCACAAAACTTCCTATAGTGTTTAGAAAATTTCAATCAAGTTTCACCTTATAAGAGGACTCTTAAGCTGCACTTCTGGATAATTTTCCACATTTTAATACTCCCAAAATATTTCCTCAATAATTCTACCATGAACTAGGATTTATTATAATCCCAATGCCTAGGGTAAGAGCTTCTAACTCTTCAAGAGGCTTCTGAAACCCTCAAAACAAGCTGACTAGCTTTTTAGAACTTGTTTTTCCCAATACCTTGCCCACAAAGTCTCGGTTTCGCATAACTTGTTCCTAAACCTTATTTTTCTTCCAAAAAATTATAGAACTCATATCATGATTACATAATTCTTCCACATCCTTCTCATATGCTTCAAATTTTCCCTATACGTTCTCGGGGGTGCTCATTAGGTGCAAAATATGTGAAAATATGCCTTTTTGGGCCTCTAGGAGTACTTGTCTTCTCTGAGATCTAGATATATTCATGAATCATTTTGAAAAGCATCCCCTGCACATGAAACAAACAAGAAAATAACATTATAACATTCCACCTGGCCATTATGAGGGAAACACAATGACTAAGTTGGCCAGAGGACTTGTTTACCGGGAGAAAAATTTTCAAATGGGGCTTAGGTTGTCGTAGCATTTTTTTGGTTTTTTCATGATACACATTTTGTATGACAAAAAATATTTAGAAAATTTCAAAAATCATAAATTTAGAAAGAGGATAGTTTCATTGATGTCTTAGTCATATTTTAAAGAATTTTTTTGATCTTTTTATACAATTTATTGTGGCAGAAGACACATTTTAGCATATTTAGTCTAAAATACATTGTTTTTTGTGTTTTTGTAGGTCTAGGCCTCATGTTCAGGTTTCCAAGTGATTTATAAGACTTGGGGCCCTACCTTGGATTTATAATATAATTAACACATATGCGCTACTTTTGTTTTAATACTTTGCTCCCTCCAACATCCTTTTCTACATGTTCATGAGAATTTTGTCCCAACACCATCTACTCTACAATATTCTATACATTCTTGCATGATTTTATAATCATTGAAGTTATCCCCGCCCCCATTATCTATATTTTAAAAATAATGGGGGATATAAAAATGTAAGGATCTGAAAAAAGATGAAGAAAAAACACCATCTAAATTAGAATAAATAAATTGAAGAGTATGCAAAAATTGCGTGGAGGGAAAGGTACATCTACTATCTCAAATACACAATGTTGTTTATAACGATGATGAAATAAATAATGGAAATGAAGAGAATACATATACTGAAATGATTATTGATAATGGATTACATGATAATGTTGATATGGATAAAGACTTTGATATGAATAATGATATTTAACCTTTATCTGAGAATCCAATTGTTAATTTTGAAAATTACATAGAATCGCTGAATGAGGAAAGTAACCTTGATAATAAATCTTTACCTCTAAGAACACTTTCTTACATTTTGCATATAAAACCCATTCACTTAATTGAAATTGATAAAATCAAACCCAATGCCTAACAAAATTTCTTATAGAAATTTGAGAAGAAAAGCTATGGGAATTTGGAATAATTAATTTGAGAAAATAAATGATACAAAAAGATGTCAATTATTTATTACATTAATGAAATTAATTAGGATGATACCTACAATGAAGACCCTAGGCCTAACAACATCTAATATTAATGGTAAAAATGTGGAAATTGTTGAAAATATACATAAATCATACCATACTGTAAGCATCAATAAATGCACCAAGGATAGTGAAGCTACATGGTGTGCACTTACTAATTGTAGAGTAAATGATAAAACAAATAATAAACACTTGATTATAAAAATAAGTAGATCTCTAAAAGTAAACAAAAAACACTAATGAAAGAAACCGGGAGATAAAAATGATTGAATCATCTAATAACATCGACTATTGGGAATTCTCTAGTAGAATCCCATAGAAAGAAAAGGATACATCTGATGCTCTAAAAAAAATACTTGTAAATTTTGGGAATAGAACATATAGGTTTTGCCAAATAGAAGAGATATGGTAAAGAAAATAATTTGTTCTTGTAATCATGAACCATATGCAACAAATTTCTTGAATATGATTGATACACAATTTTTCTCTAACTTTAAGAAGGAAAATCCAAAAATTGACATTAGCCAAAGAATTTTTTTGAAATGAACAAACCCTTTTATGTGAAAATAAATCACTCACATACCACTTGTTGTTCTAGGAATCATATTGAATTTTCAATGTATTACGATGTTTTTTGTCATGTATGTTATATTTTGCATATTAACACCATGTTGCAGGAGTGTGGATTAAATGTCCCACAAAAATAAGTAAGGGAATTTATTCCTACCATATTTTTTGAAAGATTAGTTGGACATTTTTTTAATAAAAAAGCATGCTTGAATGGAACTTGCAACATATATGGCGGCTTTCTTAAATTGAAAATTTGTATCCATGAGGAGATAACACATGCAATACGAAAATAATTAGTTAGTAGATTATCAAATAAAAATATGTAGCATATCAATTAAAATATGGTAAAGAATCAAATAGATGTGATCTTTTTATAAAACATTTTCCTGTATCAAAATATATGGTCCAATTCAAAGAGGAAATTGTTTATGAGTATGCAAGGCACACACATAGAGCTCGATAGTTAGATGAACATTTCAATACCTCCTTCCTGTTTATTCTACAACTTATATAACAAGAATCCCTATAAAGAGAGAATTTGCCTCTCTATAGATAGATGGCTAGTATATAGAAATAGCTTGAGATCAGATTTGGGCAGCCGATGGCTATCTAGTGCTCTCCCGTAGCCATAGGTTCCTCCTCCCCTAGGCTAATTCCTCCTCTCCCATAGCCACATATACCACAGTTATAATTCTTTCATCTATTCTATGGGGCCCAAACTCCCATATAGACACATTCCCACTTGGTACTATATTTTCAGTAGTTGACTTCGTAGATAATTACTCATTGACACCACAAATACATGTTCACTCATAGTACTGCAACTCATTGCAAGTTACTATTTTTGTGTATATTAAATCCTTGTACTCTCTGAAAAGCATTGAACAAGATAAAAAATATTAAGAGAGTATCATTTCTACATCAATGATGATCAAATACATTATACAAAATATGTACAAGGGTGTTTCTTATTATTTTATGTGAAATTGGATGAAAGAGACATTATTTATAATCAACATTACAATTGGTCAGACAACTGTACAACACACTTTAAGAATACACAAATGTTTTATTGGATAAACATGATGTATGTGAAAATAGGTGTAAATCATCTTTGGAGTTTTACTAAGGCATGACATGGGAAAGGAGAGCATGATGGTGTAGGATCATGTGTGAAAATATACCTTGTAAGAGAAGAATCAAAGTTCAAATATAACACTAGTTTTATAGGAGTAGAAAGCATTGTTGAATGATGTAACAAGAGCATGGGCCATGAATCTCAAGAGAGATCGAAAGTTCATAGATATTTATGGTTGATAGAGGATCACCATTTGGAAAGATATGAAGATTGTATGAAACTGACAGAATCAAGTGAGTTACACTCATTTTGTAGCTCAAATGCAAGTTATTTGACTATTTATAGTAGGTGCATGACATGTTTTTATATACCATGCATTGAGTTTTTTTAATAATGAATGTGATGTATAAGAGTGGGTTGATGAATGGACTTAAAAACCTATAATTTCACCCGACACATATCAAGTTCAATGAGAATTACAACTGGTGCCTTCAGATCATATGACAAAATCATCTGACTTTGACCAAGTATCTGATCTAGTGCAACAAGGTACATACATGTCTTATTTTAAATTTATAAATTATTAAATGATAATTTCTTAATGTATTAAATTTGAGCTGAGTTTTAATTTGTGATGTAGGACATGTTTTTGCAGTTATTGAGACAAAATTTAATAAAGATGGAACAAACCACTTATTGTCTCGTTGTGTAGAGGGAAAACATAAATTGAATTCCCCATTCCTTGTTGGTGAAAAACTTGAGTATGCCATCAAGTCTATGGTAGTCACCGGAACTTGGCTTCGATGATATCTTAGCAAAAAATAAAATGTTTGGTTGTTTGAAAACTATTAAATACATAGGAAGATACTCCACTATTCACATTTATTTATTGCAACAAATATTCAATTGATCAAATATCAAGGTAGGCCATCAAACAAAAATATATTAAAGGTTCATGAGTTAGACCATGAAAAAATTCTTGCTACTGCTAAGAGTAGATTCGATACTAGTAGTTCATTGGATTGAATTTGCAAGGTATGTTGATTTAAGACTAGATATACATCTATATGAATTTCATTTAATTAAATTTTAATGATTTTGTTTAAAGTATATATGTTTTAAATTTCTATTTAATTTATTACTATCTTGTTTATGTAGGTTAGTGGTGCCAAAAAACCTTCCATCTTCACGTGGTTGTCACTATTAGAAAAAAATTCCATATTCTCAAAGCTAAGAGAAGCTAAAGAAAATTAGAGGGATTGGACGTGCATGTTTCATTCTTGACAACTTGTTTAGTTGAAAATGGTGATGATTTCATGCATGCACGAAGTTGGCTTAAAGCCAACACCCAAGTTTCTTATCCAACATGAATCTTGGAAACAAACAAGCACTCATTTTCATTTCACTACCTAAGGTTTAGGGTTTATTGTATGGAAATTATCTTCTTAACAAGTATATTTCAAACCAAAAAAAACTCACCTCCTCTAGCATCTACTGGGCCACCCCAATGTGTGGGAAATTTCCATTCAGTGCCACGAGCTTCAGATTACAAAATATCTTGTTTGGAATCCTCACACTAATGTAAATTGAAGATTTTTTCACTGTTGCATTTGCTAGGACCACAAGAAAAAATATTGACATGTTGAAAACCAAAGCAAGATTTCATAGAGGGTATTAATGTCAAGGCATAAGTCTAGATGGGACCTTTCAAAGTACCATAAAGTCTGAGATTTCACCTGTTGAAGTTAGACCCTTTTCTTCTCTCCAGGATCTTAAGGGACTACAACTGACTAAAGTAGATAGGAAAAAATTGAATCATTAGGAACCAAAAAGACACCTATTATAACATTTATAAGGCCACCATGATGTGTGGGATTTTTCCATTTGGTGCCACGATATTTCAATTGCCAAATATTATGTTTGGCAGCCTAACAATGATGCACATTGAAGCATTCCACACCATTGCATTTGCTGGGACCATGAAAAAAATATTGACCTAGGAAAAAATATTCTAGGATTTTAAAGAGGGTCTCAATATTGAGGTGTAGGTATAGACGAGACCTTTCCAAGTACCACGAATTTCAAAAACTCACCTGTTGAAGTTAGACCCTTTTTTAATCTCATGGCTCTTAAGGGACTACACACAATCGATGTAGTTGGGAAGCATCGAGATCATTAGGAACCAAAATAATACCTCCTAAAGTGTCTACTATGCCACTTTAATGTGTGGGAACTACCCATTTAGTTTCATGATTTTCAGGTAGGAGAATACCGCATTTGGTGGCCTAACACTGATGCAAAATGAAGATTTTGGCATCGTTGCATTCACTGGGACTCCGACAAAACTATATTTATCTAGGGGGAAATATGATATTATTTCATAGAGGGTATCAATTCTAAGGCATAGGTCATGATGAGACCTTTCTAAGTTCCACGCAATTTAGGAAGTCACCCATCAAAGTTATACCCTTTTTTCTCTCAGGGATCTTAAAAGACTACACCCGAATGATATAGACGTGAAGGACTGAGATTTTTAGGTACCTAAAATATGTATCGTATAACATATAATAGAATACCTGACATGTGGGCACTATCTATTCAATGTCACAATATTCTGATTGTAAAATATCGCATTTGACATCCTAACAACAACACAAATTAAAGATTTTGATACCATTACATTCTTTGGGACTGTAAGAAAATGGAATTGACCTAGGGAAAACTATGCCAAAATTTTCTAGAGGGTCTTAATTTTTAGGTGTAGGTCTAGACAAGACTTTTCTAAGTGCCACAGAGTTCAAGAATTCACCCTTCAAAGTTATACCCTTTTTCACTCTTGGGGATCTTAAGGGACTATGCCCGTTTGATGTAGTTGGGAAGGATGAAGATCATTGGGAACTAAATTGATGTATAATATAGTGTCTATGAGGCCACCCTGACATGTGGGCACTTTCTGTTTGGTGCCATGAGTTTTTGGTCACAGAATATCTTTTTTGATGTCCTAACGCAAATTGAAGAATTTGCCACTGCTGAATTCGTTAGGACCATGATAAAACCATATTGACCTAGGGAAAACCACTTAAATTTTTTGTAGAGGGTCTCAATGGTGAGCCATAGGTCTAGATGATTCATTTCCAAGTGCCACGAAGTTTGATAACTTACCCGTCAAAGTTAGACCCTTTTTACTCTCAGAGCTCTTAAGATACTACACTCGACTAATGTAGGTGGGAAGGACCAAGATCATTGGTAACCAAAAATATCCCTCCTCTAGTTTCAACTTGGCCACCCTGATTTTTGGGCACTATCCATTTGGTTCCATGAGATTTGGGAAGCAAAATATCACATTTTTTAGCCTAACACAAACACAAATTGAAAATTTTGGTATTATTGCATTCGTTAGAACTGTGATAAAAACATATAGAATTGGGGAAAACCATGATAATATTTCATAAAGGGTCTTAGTGTTGAGGCATAGCTCTAGATGGTACCTTATCAAGTGATACAAATTTTGAGAACTCACTCGTCGAAGTTATACCATTTTTTTCTCAGGGATCTTAAGGGATTATGCTGGATCGATGTAGCTAAGAAGGACTAGTATCATTTGGGCACAAAAAAAGTACCTCCTTTGGTGTATACCAGAACACCTTGATGTGCGGGCATTATCCATTTAGTGCCATGAGCTTCTAGTTGAAAAATATCACAATTACAACATAACACTGATATAAATTGAAGCTTTTAGGATCGTTGCATTCATGGGGACCATGCTAAAATTGTATTGACCTAGGAAAAATCATGGCAGGATTTCTTATATGGTTATAATGATGATGTATAGGTCAAAGTGAGATCTTTCCAAGTGCCACATATTATATGAACTCACCCATCGAATTTAGACCCTTTTTTCTTTCAGGGCTCTTAAGGGACTATGACCAACTGATGTAACCTGGAAGGATTAGGATTTTTGGACACCAAAACAATTCCTCCTCTAGCATTTACTAGGCCACCCTTATGTGTGTAAACTACCTGTTTAGTGCCATGAGCTTCAAGTAGTAAAATATCACGTTTGGTGGCCTAGAATTGATGCAAATTGAATATTTCAACACAGTCACATTCACTAGGACCACGATAAAACCATATAGACTTAAGGAAACTTGCTATAAGATTTCATAGAGAGTTTCATTATTGAGGAATAATTCTAGATGAGTCCTTTCTAAGTGCCATGAAGTCAGAGAACTCACACATCGAAGTTATACCTTTTTTTCTCTTAGGGCTTTGAAGAGACTACACACGACCAATGTAGTTGGGAAGGAACAAGATCATTGGGAACATAAATGAAACATCCTCTAGTATTTACCAAGCTAAACTGATGTGTGGGTGCTATCCGTTTTTTCCATGAGCTTCTGGATGTAAAATAATGTGTTTGGTGGCCTAATACTAATGGAAATTGAAGCTTTCGACACCGTTGAAGACTCTAAGACCACGATAAAACTATATTGACATGGGGAATATTGAAACAATATTTTGTATAGTGTCTCAATTTCAAGGCATATGTCAGGATGAGGCTTTTCTAAGTTCTACAAAGTCGGAGAGATCACTCGTTAAAGTTATACCCCTTTCCGCTCTTAGGGATTTTAAGAGACTACACCCCATCGATGTTGTTGGGAAGGACCTGGATCATTGGGCACAAAAATGATGTCTCCTCTAATGTCTACTAGGACACCCCAACATTTAGGAATTATATGTTCGGTGCCATGAGATTCCAAGTGCAAAATATCACATTTGATGACCTAACAATGATGTAAATATAAACTTTCACCATCGTTTTATTTACTTGGACTATGAAAAAACCATATTGACCTAGGGAAATCCATGATAGCATTTTGTAGAGGGTCTCCATGTTGAGGCTTAGGTATAGAAAAGACCTTTTAAGTGATGCAGGAGCATCAAAGAAGAAATAGGTAACTGCATAATTTTTGAGAATTTTGGTTAAGTATAGTGGCACACGTGAGAATAAGAATGGACCAATTATGAAGACAAAATGTGGAAGAAACATGGCCGACGATGTGTAAAAGTTTTGAAGAAAATAAGCATGTAAATATTTGAATGAAGGGAACAAGTTGTGTGTAAAGGAAATTCTTGAAGGAAGAAAATGACAAGTGAAAGGTATACGAAGAACTTAGCTCTACAGTCACAAGGAATTCCTGATGGAATAATTCCAGCTACCATTCCAGGGTAGTTAGTGAAAATGGAACCCCATTTCTGGGAAGAGCCAAAGGCTCAAATGTGCATAAACATGATTAATCAATCATATTCAATTATTATTCCACAAGATATCTTACATAGATGTAGAACTGAATCTCTAACACCTTTAACAACTCCACAAACTTGTGACACTAATTCTAGGTAGGTTGCTCAACAACCTTTATTCTCTCTCGTGAAAATCCTACATGTGTTGTTTTTAACAAATCACTTACAATATTCCAAACATAATAATAATGCGGGCAACTAACTAATGCATCCATGTTAGGACTAATTCCTAACATTCCCCCCAGCGCCCCGCCCCCCCCCCCCCCCCAGTTCTAACATGGGGTGTGGAACTCTCTAGAACCGTATAGTGACGGTTGGCCTTTGTCAATCATTTCCTCCGTCTTAAAAGATGTTGCAATTGATTGATATCCATCTATTTTGTATTCCCCTCCCTCAATTAAAAAACCCCTTTGATGTCAGTTTCCACCGATAATGCATCCAATCACAAAAAATAGTGGGTCGTCATTAATTTTTCAAAAATATAGTTCATTCCCCCCTTTTTTCGAAAAATTATCCCCTTACAATTCATTTCCCCATTACATTTTTTGAAAAAAGATGAATAGAATCCCCTTTTACAAAGATTTAAAAAAAAAAGATTTCCCCATTTTCGAAAAATATTCTCTTTACAAAAATTTCCCGGATTAGGCAAATATATTCTCCCCACCTTCTTTATGAATTAAAAAATAAAAAATCATTACCCATTTCTAGGGTTTCCTAGCCAAAGCAATGAACTTGATTTGGAGGAGATACCACCATGAGTTGTGTATGCCAAGAGTTTAGGCTTGCATGGAGCTCATTGTAGAGCTGTGTCATTAAAAGAGGATTTGGTGCTGTCGAGTCAGAAAATTTCAAGAGGAGATTGAGTTGATGCAGACTTGGGGTGAGCTGCCTGAGTTTAAACCATGCAGGGAGGTTATGGATCCAATACGGAAAATTTGGGTCTATGGAGAGAAACGATACATTGAAAAAGGTGAATCGAGCAAAGAAAATGTTGAGATCGGGTAGCAGGGGTCTCTAAAGGATAAAACTCGCCAAAATAGATGTGTTAATCTAAGGTGATTTAGATGCCATTAACACTGAATTCACAGAAGACAGATGTAGTCAACTCAACGCTTGCTGATAGCATACGATCATGTTTCCTTTGTTGGAGATCACAAGAAAATATCTGAGCAACTTGATGCAATGAATAACGAATGTAACTAGTAGGAACCGCAGATCTCATGAGAAAGGATCATGCAGATGTAATGTTGATAAAATAGGATCACGAGCTAAGGCGGGGTTATAGATCCGAGCCCAAATACCCAATCACCTCTAATGCAACAGAGATTTTGCTGGGATTCTGATGAAAATATACACGTTTCTGCCCAAATCCAGATGCATACAAACTGCAGAGATAAGGAACTCAGTGGATGCTGAAAATAACATTACACCCCATGATTCATAATGAATCGAGATGCGAACAAGTGGTCCAATGCAAACACTTTGTTTGCAGAGTAAATCCTTGCATGCAATGTGAAATTGAGATGTCAAACCCTTTTGCAGATGTACGGCCCTGTAATTTTTTTAAAATTTCTATTTATTTTTTAATTATTGGGGTATGAAAACCATGAACAAAATGTAGATGTAGAATGCAAATAAAATGTACAAGATGGAAGAGGAGAAGATTCAAATGGTTGATGAATGCCACAATATTGTATGTGGTCTGCATTACAAAACTATTGGAAATATGCAAGAAAGGGTGAATGGAAAAAATGGCATTTGCATGTGGGCTATATCGTATGTCCATTAAACCATTTTGAGGCAAATAAATTGAATGGAGGGAAAATAGAGAGGTTTAGAGCATGCTCTGATACCAAATGAAAATGGAACCCCATTTTTGGGAAGAGCCAAAGGCTCAAATGTGCATAAGCACAATTAATTAATCATCTTCAATTATTATTCCACAAGACATGTTACATAGATATAGGACCAAATCTCTAAAACCTTTAACAACTCCACAAACTTGTCACACTAATTCTAGGTAGGTTTCTCAACAACATTTATTCTCTTTCCTAAAAACCCTAAGTGTGTTGTTTTTAACAACTCACTTACAATATTCCCCACATAATAACAATAATATAAATATACTAACCTCCATGATAATAATATGGCAAACTAACTAATGCACCCATGTTAGGACTAATTCCTAACAGTTAGATGTCACTAATGCTTAAGATTTTGAATTTGGGTTTGAGTAGGGTTTATAGAAGGAGTTTCAAAATCCTTTTGGGAAGGAATACTACCTATAAATACCTACATGAAACCATATTTTAGAGAGTATTGGAGTAGTGGGAGCTCGTGGTTAGTGTTTAAGGAAACTTTTAGTGTCGCCACCTGACAAATCTGCAAATCCCCTTGAGAATTGATATTTTGTAGATGCCGTAAGGCTTGGATAATACAAACTGACCTTCTATTTGAGAAAATTCTATTAGGTTTAATCTTTAAATGTCCCAGGATCATTTCAATCTGAATAGTTGACGTCTAAGTGGTATCAAAGTGTGGATTCATACCTTGGAGTCAGGTTGAGAGAAGAAGGATTAGTAGAATGCCAACTGTGAGGCAACTAGTCATAAAGGAAGTTACTACTGAGAAGAGCCACCAATGTGGGTGCAACTAATGCAACAAATACAATAATCATGGGAGTATTAGAGTAGGTGATGAAAGAGCTAAGGGGGTGTCAGGAAACGACTAGAAATTTTTGAGGAAGATAGATGAAGAGGATTCATGCCTCCAGATACACACAATGACGATGAAGGTAAATAAGGAAGGAGGGATGAATGAAATGTAGGGGTTGCCAATGAAGAGAAGGAAGAGGATGAAGACATAGTTGTAGGAGAAGCACATTTGTTACAAGAAATTTCCAAAATGGTTCATGGACTAAGAATGGATGTTCCATAAATTTCTGAAAGGTTGGCACCCCAAATAATTTGTGAATCGGTTGAAAAGTATGGAGGAATACTTCGAGTTTGAAGAAATCACTGACCCATAGTGCGTCATGGTAGCTCAAACTAAGTTGAAGGAAGATGCAACATTTTTGTGGAAGGATATATAATATGAAAGAAAAATATAAAATTGTGCACTGGGATCACATGCTCACAAAAAAAGGAGTAAATTTTTACCATTTGATTACCAGGTGATCTTGATCAAGAAGTTGCAAAGCTTGAAACAAAAGGAGATTTCATTCAAATACTATACGGAGGATTTCTATCGAATCATGATAAGATTTGGACACATGGAAGTTGACTAGTATAAAGTCAAGCGATATGTTAATGGCTTGATATTTGGAATTCAAGAAGAAATCAGCCTATTACACTTTCTAATAGTGGAAGAAGCTTATCAACTAGCCTTAAAGGTGGAAGATAAATTGGCACACAAATATCAAAGAATATCCAGGAGAGGAATCCATAATGTGTGTGGAAGAGGAGGAAGTGACTAAGGATATAATAAACCACAAGAAAATGAGCACAATAGTGCACATACACTATCTCAGAATAGTGCGCAGAGTAATGAAACATCGTAATCTTGAAGGGAATGTAGAAGATTTATTTGAGGATGAGGAGGAGGATTATCTGGAACATGTTATAAGTTTGGGACTATAGGACACCATGCATCCAAATGTCTAAACGCATAAAGTGATGTCACCAAGTAGGTGCAAAAAAGCTAGAGTACATTTGACACATGGATATGTAGAATCTATAGGGTCAACAAAACATTATGAGATACCGGAGTGCGGAAGCCCTGATGATAAGGAAAATATTTTTAAAAATATCCCAGAGAAAAGAGGAACTTGCGCAAAGGCAAAACTTGTTTAGGACCATTTGTAAGTTAGGGGGAATTCTATAAAGTGATTATCGATATTGGGAGCACAAGCAATATTGTTTCCTGTAAGATGGTGGAGAAGTTAGGGATAAAGAAGGTTACACATCCAAACCCCTATAAGGTTTCATGGTTATAAAAGGACACAAGTTCTTGTAAATGAGAAAATTCTTGTGAAGTTCCAGATTGGGAATCATTATGAAGAGTGTTGTGTGATGTAATGCCAATGGATGTTTGTCACTTACTATTGGAAGGCCTTGACAGTATGATTATAAATTTTTCCATGATGGTAACATGAATATTATTCACATTGAAACGGATGGGTGAAAATTCAATTTTTCATCACTAAAGGATGAGGATAAAGGAGAAGTGCATAGTGGATTTTCACAAGAGTTTTTCTTATATCAGGAAAGAAATTATTGTGAAAGGTTGAGGAAGAAAAAAACATCTTATGCATTGTTACCACATGAAGTGCGTTGAGATTGCATGAAGAGAGAAGAAATTCATGTAGAAGCGCTTGAGATGCTAGGAGAGTTACTAAAAATTGTGATAGAATATTTTTTGTGAGGATTACCACCAGTCAAAAGTGTAAGTCATCAGATAGAAGTAATACTAAGAGATACCTTTCTAGACAAGACATCATATAGAATGAATCCCGAATACAATGAAGAAGTGTGTATAAAAGTGCAAGAATTTCTTAACAATTAGCTAGTGCATGAAAGTTTGAATCCCTATGCCTTACTCGCAGTACTAGCACCAATGAAAGGAAGAGAATAGTGCATGTGTATTGAATCCAAAGCCATCAATAAGATTACTATTAAGTATAGGTTTCCATTACCTAGAATGGATGATATAATGGATTTCCTTAGTGGCGCATGATATTTTTCCAAGATTGATATAAAGAGTGGCTATCACCAAATCCTCATTAAGGAAGGAGATGAGTTGAAGACCACATTCAAAATGAAGGAAGGCTTGTATGAGTGGGTAGTCACGCCCTTTGGGTTAACCAATGCCCTGAGTACTTTCATGAGACTGATGAATGAAGTATTGAAGGAATACTTAGGAAAAGTTGTGATTGTATATCTGGATGATATACTTGTGTTTAATAAGACAAAGGAAGAACACATTGAGTACCTATGCAAGGTAATGAAGTGATTGCAAGAGGAAAATTTTCTAATCAATATAAAGAAGCGTATCGTTATGCACAAAGAGTTAGTCTACTTGGGTTTTAAAATATCCCAGGAAGGATTACAAATGGACCCAAAAAAGGTGCATGCAATTGTAGATTGGCCTTCACCAAGAAGTGTGACCGAGGTACAAAATTTCTATAGTTTATAAATATTCTATTGGAAGTTTATAAAAAAAAATAGTAGAATATGCATGAAGATCACGAAGACAATGAAAAGGGATCGTAAGAAATGTTTGTGGATGAAAGAAGCAGTACACAACTTCTAGGAGTTGAAGCATAAGGTTACAACGCAATCAATATTAACATTACCAAATTTTAATAAGGTATTTTAGTTGGATTGTGATGCAAGTGGGACAAATATTGGTGAAGTAATAAGTCAAGAAGGGAGGCCCATAGCCTAATTCAGTGATAAAATGAATGATGCAAAAAAGGAATACTCAACTTATGATCAGGAGTTCTACGGAATGACTATAAATAAAAAGTCATAGATGCATAGAGTAGTAGAAGGAAATTAGTGTTGATAGAAATTCCCAATGAAGTCATGGGGTTTGAAACCATGAAGGATTTGTATACACAAGAAAAGGATTTCAAAGAAGCATGAGAGCCATTCCAAGAACCAATGCGCATGGATAGAACTCCTTCGTTAGACTATTTTATCCAAGAAGGAGTGTTTCTCTGAGGAGAACAGTTATGTATACCACAAAGGTCAATGTATGATAATATTCTTAGATAAAAGCATATTGGAGGATTAGGAGGTCAATTTGGATATAAAAAAACTTTGGCGTAGTTGAAGGAACAATACCATTAGCCAAGGATGATCACGGATGTGTGCAAGTATGTACAAAGATGCAAAGTTTTTTAGATGGCCAAAGGACACAAACAAAACACATGGTTGTGTAAGCCTTTACATATATCAAGGAAACCATGGGAAGACATTATCATGGATTTTGTGCTAGGATTGCCAAGGACATATAGAGGAAATGACTCCATATTTTTGGAAGTTGATATATTTTCAAATACGATGCATTTTATTGCATGAAAAAAGACAAGTGATGTGACAAGGATCACACATCTATTTTTTCAAATAAGTAGTGCAATTACATGGGTTACCAATAAGTATAGTATCAGATAGGGACACCAAGTTCCTAGGAAGTTTTTGGAGGACCTTTTAGAAGAAGTTGGGAAAAAATCTATCTTACAGTTCATCCTACCATCCACAAACTGATGGAAAGATAGAAGTGGTGAACCAAATCCTAGGTAATTTTTTTCTCATCTTGGTAGGAGATAAGCTAGGCTAGTGGGATACAATGTTGGCGTAAGTAGAATTTTCCTATGATGATTGAGTTAATATAAGTACTATAAGGACCCTTTTTCAAATTGTCTATGGGAAAAGTCTAACAAGAGTCATGGAATTACGGAAGGTGATGAACAAATAGAGTGCGGAAGTGGATGACTACACTTAATACCTACACCAATTGCATAAGGGAGTGCGTGAGAATTTGGAAAGGAGTAATCAATGATATAAGGAACACATGTATAAAGGAACAGATCCAAGGAATTTGAGGAAGGAGATCAAGTCATGGCACAATTATGAAGGGAGAGGTTTCCTAAAATGACCTATAATAAATTGAAGCTAAAGAAAATTGGACCATGCAAGATAGGGAAAAATATTGGGACGAATGCCTAAAAATTGGAGTTTCTTGAGAGATTAGACATCTTTCCAATCTTCAATGTTTTAGATTTATATGATTTCTATGAAGGAGACACCAGTATACCTAGGATTGAAGGATAGTACATAGAAGAATTAGATGAAGATGCACTAAAAGAAGGAGAAACCTTAGATTGGAGGAAACAACTACTAGAGAGGACTGAAGAGATCAAGGCCACATTAGACTAAAGGGTTCTGAAGAAGACACACGGGAAGGAATAAAAGGAATACCTAGTAAAATGGAAGGAACATGAAAAATAAGATGTGACATGGATACAAACAAAGTAGCTTGTTTAGCTAGGCCATGCTCTGGAACCCCGAATCATGAGACAAAGCTCACTTTTGTTTTACCAGGGGTGTTTGATGTGGGAGGATTGTGGAAGAAATAGGTAACTGCATAATTTTTGAGAAATTTGGTTAAGTATATTGGTGCACATGAGAATTGGAATGGACTAGTTAGGAAGACAGAGGGTGGTATAAATGTGCGTGAAGATACACAAAAGTTGAAGAAAAGGGGAGTGTAAATATTTCAATGAGGGGAACATGGTGTACATGAAGGAAATGCTTGAAGGAATAAAATGAAAAGTGATAGGTATATGAAGAACCACCAGCTTAAAAGTGATGTGGATTTCCATATGGACTTATTCCAACTACCAGGTCAGGTAGTTAGATGTCATTAATGCTCAGGAGTTTGAATTTGGGTTTTAGCAGGATTTCTAGGAGTTTCAAAATCCTTCTAGGCATGAATAATTTATATAAATACCTTCCTAAAACCACCATTTTAAAGAGTATTGGAGTAGTAGGAGTTTGTGGTTAGCTGTTTTAAGAAAATTTTTACAGTTGCCACCACTCTAACTTTGCAAATACCCTTGAGAATTGATATTTTGTAGATGCCATAAGGATTGGATAAAATAAAATAACCTTCTGTTTGAGAAAATTCCATTGGGTTTACTCTGCAAATGTCCCAAGATTGTTTCAATCTAAGTGGTTGATGTCACTAGGTGCCATGGAGTTATTAGAACTCACCCATCAAATTTAAACCCTTTTTTACTCTCAACGATCTTAAGGGACAATGCCCGACCGATGTAGAAAGGAAGGACCATGATTTTTTGGCACCAAAATTATTCCTCCTCTAGTGTCTACCAAGCCACCATGATGTATGGGCACTATCCGTTTGGTGCCATAAGCTTTGGGTAGAAAGTATCATGTTTGATGACCTAACACTAATGCAAATTGAATATTTCAACACCATTGCATTCACTAGGACTGCGATAAAACCATATAGAATTTGGGAAAATCACTATAATATTTTGTAGAGGGTCTTAATTCCAAGGCATAGGTCTAGAGGATACCTTTCCAAGTACCATGGAGTCCAAGAACTCATCTGTCGAAGTTATACCATTTTTTCCTCTCAGGGATCTTAAAAGATTACAACCGATTGATGTACTCAAGAAGGACTAGGATCATTGGGAACCTAAGAAAAACCTTCTCTAGTATATACCATGACACCATGATGTGTGGGTATTTTCCATTTGGTGTCATGAGCTTCTAGTTGCAAAATATTACGTTTGACGACATAACACTGATGCAAATTGAAGTTGTCAACACTATTGCATTCACTAGGACTGTAATAAAACTATATTGGACTAGGGAAAACCATGAAAAAATTTCATAGAAGGTATCGATTTTGAGGTGTAGGCTAGGATGAGACCTTTCCAAGTGCCAAAGAGTCTAAGAACTCACCCTTCGAAGTTATACCTGTTTTTTCCTTTCTTAGGGCTCTTAAGAGACTACCCCTGATCAATTTAGCTAAGAAGTACTGAGATCATTGGGCACAAACACTATACATCCTCTAGTGTCTACTAGGCCACCCCAACATATGGGTGCTTTCCTTTTGGTGTAGTGAGCTTCCAGTTGTAAAATATTTGTTTGGTGTCCTAACATTGATGTAAATTAAAGATTTCGGCATCATTGCATTCACTGGGAGCACAATAAAACTATATAGACTTGAGGGAAACCAATTTTTTTTTGTATAGGCTCTCAATGCTAAGGTGTAGGTCTATATGAGACTTTTCCAAGTGCCATGAAGTTTGAGAACTCACCCGTCGAAGTTATACCCTTTTTGTTCTTAGGGCTCTTAAGAGACTTCGCCTGATAGATGTAGCCAAGAAGGACCATGATCATTGGGGCACAAAAAATACACATCCTTTAGTGTTTACCAAGCCACCCTAATCCATGTGAGCTATATTTTTGGTGCCACGAGCTTCTAGTTGCAAAATATCACATTAGGTGGCCTAATATTGATGTAAATTGAAACTTTTGACATCGTTACATTCATATGGACCATGAGATAATGGTATTGAAATGAGAAAAAACCATGACACTATTTCATAGAGGGTCTCAATAGTGAGGAATAGGTATAGATGAGGCCTTTCCAAGTGCCATGAATTTTGATAAATCATTTGTCGAAGTTATATAGCCTTTTTACTCTTAGGGGTCTTAAGATACTACTCCTGACCGATGTAGCCAGGAAGGATCTAGATCGTTGGGAACAAAAATGATACCTCATCTAGTTTCTAATATTCCACCCTAATTTGTGGGTATTATCTGTTCAGTTCCAAAAGCTTATGGTTAATTTTTTTTTTTTTGGAAGCCTAATATTGATGTAAATTGAAGATTTCAGCATCGTTACATTTGCTAGGACTGCGATAAAACTATATAGACTTGGGGAAAAACATGATATGATTTAATATATGGTATCAATACTTAGGTGTAGGTCCATATGAGACCTTTATAATTTCCATGGATTCTAAGAAATCACCCATCAAATTTATACCTTTTTTTTTTTTCTCTCAGGGATATTAAGAGACTATGTGCAACCGATGTAGCCGTGAAGGAATGGGATCATTGGGCACTGAAATGATGCCTCATCTAGCATCTAATAGGATATATAAATGTGTGAGTGCTATCCATTTGGTTCCATGATAGTCTTATAATAATCCCTCCTCTGATGCGTAAATTTCAGAGTATGACAATATAGAATCCCTCCTCTTATGCTTATATTACGATGACTATTTACTATATCTATCACTTTAATAAATATTCATTTTTGACTAAAAGAGATGAATCCACTTAATTAATATGAATATATAGTCATTATTATTATGAAACCAATATAATAAAACCACATAAAACTTAAAAAATCAACAATATCTTAATTATTAAAATTTTGAACCTCCTCTAGAAGATTCTCTAAAAAAATATTTTGTACCTCCATATATGAAAGTTAAGCTTTTGGCACACATATAAATAAGAATATATATATGTACAAGTTGATATTATAGTAATAATTAATATGAGAGCTCTTCATATTCTATAGATATTTCTTTTACTAATATGACTTGATTTCTAAAGCTTTATGCACATTACGTGCATTATAAACACACAAAAGGTCACAAGACAACCAAAATGCTAGTATATAACACAAACAAATCCTGAATATCCATAATGTCATAATGTTACATGGAGATAATATTAATCCATATAATTATAATATCATAAATGTAAGACCATGAAAACATATTGAGTTCTAAATATTAATGGAATACAAATATGTGAATAATATAGAATGTCATGTCAATGCCATATAGGCATGTACAATGTCAAACATGCATACATTACCATAAAGGAATACAAAATAAATGCCATAAGACATATATATCCTAATCATCAAAATATATCCCTCTCTTTTCCTTGCTCAAAGAAGGATCTCCCTTAGACATAGATGGAGCTCCCTAAGCTAACTTGGAATCCTCTATGGTTTGAATATGAGTCCTCTTATGATCAAAGATCGACTGTAGTTAAACATGTGCATACAATATTTTTTTGTCAAAAATTTACATAATTTTTCAACATGTATATGAACATGGTAATGAAACTATTTGCATGCTCATGAACTTACCACAATCTCTCGATCATGCTCAATCTACATTTTACGCTCAACAAAGTCAATGGGAGCTACTTGATCACTAACATGGGTGTCAAAATGAGAAGCTCGAGGATTCTGTGCCCTCAAATGTAAAATGGAAGGGGTTGAACCCTGCATACATATAAATATGCAAAATCAAACATTAAAATTAGCTTATAGAACTATATTAACAATTAAATTTTCAAATGCATCTAAGCATTTACACCAACTAAGTACACAATGACAATATTATCACTAAGTTGATCAATAAAATTATTTTTAACCATGCCACACCTATTAATAATCCATATTGGGTGGCTACTTGTTACAAGAAACTCTGGCATACACAATGAATTCACATAAACTATCTACGTTGTGCTATAATAAGGGAATTTATTAAAATAATTCCATAATATAAATATAACACTGATAAAAATCATACAATTCATAATATACCTCAATGAGTTGGTGTGCATATTAAATCAAAATGAAAATACCTTTGTCTAATCATCTCAGACATGGTGTAGTGTCATGTGTGGTCTTCAAATTTACAAATAATATATATCATGTTATTAGTTAAGCATATATAAATACAAGAACATGCAAACATATATTAGATCTATATTTAACATTATTAATACATACATGAAAACAAGTCAAAATATTCTAAATTACCTCTATGAATCTAAACATTGGCATGATACTAACAACATGTGGTTGGGATGATGACATCCCTCCCTCGTGTTGCAATATTAATGCACATATATGTGTAAATTAATAAAATTGACTAGTTTCAAATACAAATAATTTGAATTCAACATATGCTCATTGTACTCATTTTTTAATAACATGTAATAAAAGAAAAAAATTGTGAAGGTGCTGTCGAGGTTTGTAATCCAAATGTATCACTAAAAAAACTATTAGACATAGCCACATCATGTGCAGCACTAAAAATTCCACCAAAACTTGTTTACATAAAACTGTCATCCTCGTCGGGTCCAATACATATGCCACCACAAGATGTGTAATTATGTGGCCTTGTGTTAGTACTACATAGAATGTCTATCCACCTCTACCAACATTGGTTTTAGAAACCTGTCTCGTATGGTGAATAAGAGTATCCATTAATACTTAAAGTATGTGTAGTGTGTCAATCTATATTATATCCTTCACTTATGTAGGGACCATCTCAGGATGAGGGGGATTTTGGATGGGGAATCTAGCATGTTGAATAGGAGCATGACACACACCTAGTCTATCTTGTGAAGAGCCTTTTCCCTGGCCTTGAAAATGGGATTAGTTAAAATAGTTAGGGATCTTGTTGAGGATAAACTCACAATAGATATTCCTAAAAAAGTATAATGGAAAGTCGTTATTATTGCAAGGTTTCATATCAAATACCATCCACCATCAGTCCCAAAAATTATATTTTATCAAATTGTTGTTGCACTAGTGGATCAAAAATCATTTATATGACAAAAGAACTAAAAAATTAGTTCTAGGGTCGGTGAAAAATGCACAAATAAGTTATTTCATAATTTATTTATATTTTATTGCTAAAGATGATAATTTATTATCATAATAAGCCCTGCACATCTCTCTATGGCACGTTGAATGATCAATTTGACTTGTTTCCTAGTCAACCTTAGCTAATAACAACTCCAATTTGTTTGCAAGGGATGCTCAATGGGATTTCATGGAATGTGCATTCATCATTAATTTAATCAATTCCTTAGTTTGTAGCTTGTTCTCCACTATATGGGAAACTATATCCTCATAAATCTCTAATTTATTTGAGAGGGAGACATAATGGGGGTTCGTGGAACAAATATCCCTCATTAATTTAATCAATTCCTCAATTTGTAGCTTGTTCTTCACTATATGGGTAACTAAATCCTCCTGACTGCCTGGATGATCTACAATAATTGTAGGATGGGTAGGAGGGTTAGGAGGGATACAAGGATTTTTAGGGTTTTTTTTGGTTGTGAAGGAACTGTAAGAATCATAAAGACATGGTTTTTTTCATTAAAATCTACATTAGAAATAGAAAACAATTAACCAATATTGATTGTAATTGAGAGAAAATAATCTTTCCTACTTCTTCTCTAGCACGAAATTTTCAAATCCACCTCAATGAAACCTTTCACATGATTTGCAGGCAATTTTTTGAGTAAAGGGGATGGTAGTCAAATTGGGAATGTAACAACCATGCTATACTTTATCCAAATTAAGAGACTTTTAAAAAAAGCAAACCCCTTGATCACAATTAACGCCTTCTCTGATTTTCAGCTTGCAGTAATTTAAATACATAATAATTTAAATGTTTACAATCCATCTGATAATTAATATTAATCATGTGTAGTTGTAAGGGTCCATTAGATCTATCTGACCCCGTTATTTTCACTCTAACACAATGAGTATAACTTGTATACTTTTGGTTAAACCCATTTAATAGGTCTTGAGAACTATGTGTTACTCATATGTGTCGACCCGGAGAATAGAAAATTTCCAATCCATCTAGCATCTAAAACTAGATAATAGGGGTATGGTGAACATAAAATGTAATCAACTAGCATCATTACTAGGCCAAGTTTTCAAGCAAGCAATTTAATCTTTATTTCAAAGAAGTATGAACTAGGACTCACCACTCTATTCGAAAGTACGCTATTGGTCCCATCTTAGGATCCCTATGGGAAATATAGTGACCACATAATGAATTTCATCATTAAGTAATCACTACCATTCTCGTAGCCATCCTAAGCTGGTACAGATTGGGTTCTATTGAATGGAATGACGGGTTATAGCACCCACACTTCTTTTAAACAAGTTGTTATCTTTTGAGTTAACACTAGGTACATCTTTATGATATGATATTAAGTTTCAAGTCACACTATCCTTTCCTCGAAAGATAACTACAATAAATTTTATTGTTACTAACTTTAATGAGTATATCTTTTTGTGATATCACAACATATCATTAGTTGTTACGAGTAGGTTTAATTAATCGTGTCTTATACTTAAATGATCTAATCACTTCCTAGTTGGTATTATTTTAGTCTCATAAGTTTATCATTATTATGAATGATTCAATTAAATTCATTAGGTCATCATATGATAATAAAAATAACAACTTAATTTTCATATAACATGAGTTTAATTAATCATGTCTCGCATAGAGATATTCCATTTATTAATTGTTAAAACAATACATGTACTAACGTGTATACACTGTGTCAAAATTAGTGTACTTTTTAATAATAATTTACAATGATATTATAACATGGTTTTCATATTAATGTTTTCCATAGTGTACTATACACATTGATGACATATGGTTCATCCATTATGAAACTATAAATTCCGTGAAGAATAACAATCACTTATACTTGTATATTGTTGTTAATAACAAATTTTTAGAAACTTTTCGTTTAAATATAGAACGATAAAGTTATACATATTATTTTCGTTATAATGTTATCCATTTCATATTAATTGTTGTAGATCGTCATAATGTTACATTCGTAATAAATGAAAGAACCAAAAATTGTATCGTAAATAAAATTTAAAATTTAATAATTTTAAATCATGTACTGTTGTAAGAACAACAATAAAAACATCTTTATAACTCACAAAAAGTGATACAACAATAAGTATATATATTCAACTTCATAAGGATAAACTATTATTTTTCCAAAACGATAACATACTAATTTTTCATAATAGTACAAATAGGAAAATGCCTTTAATTCAATTTGCAAAATATACTTTCGCTTTATAGTGAAATACAATAATCCTGAATTCAAAAATAAAAAAATTTTATAGACGGGTTATTTCCAAATGAACCCACAATATCATTCAACTCTTTTTACCCTATTATATTTTTTTGCAAAGTCTCATACTAATATTGATGAAATGCTGCAAGTTTATAACCATTACAAACTCTATCAAAATTTTCAAAAACAATCTAATATAAGAAAGCTCAAATTGAGCTACTCATAAAAACTAAATCTTTATTTTATTGTAAGATTTCAGACCAAATTTCCTCTTAAAATTTCTTCACAATAGGAGTTTTAAAATGACCTAGAACACATTTTCAGAAGAAGAAAATTTCAGAATCAACTCAAGTAAAAATACCAACTTCTAGATCGAATTTAGCAGGATTAAATCAAGCTAGAAATTAAAAACAAGTTCCAGTAGAACTTTATTTAAAAAACAACAATCCAAATTGACAAAATATCCACTAAAAATATAGATTCAAATTTATAAACAAATACCATTTATTAATAGTAAAATCAAAACATATTATTTCCAAATTTGCATGATAAGAAAGAGAACAAACCATATTTCAGACAACTACCAAACCCAACACACATTAATTGATTTCTTAATAAAACAACAAGAGAATCAAGTAAAATAACTCATGCCTGGAACTAGTTTTTCAAAAAATTATTTCCCTCTTTCTTCTTTAAAAACCTGAAACCCAAATGTGTTTGCACAAAAAGTTATTTTCCATATTTTCCCAGATCCAAAATGCCTAAAGCCAAACCCAACTCACTATTAAAATAGTTACAGATTTTTACATGCAATGGACGTAACAACTTACCCTATGTTCTCCTTTCTAGCAGAGCCAAAAATAATTACAAACTAAAAAATGCAAACATGGAGGAATGCATGCCTAAAGCTTGCAATGCAAGCTTCTCATTTTTTAAGAAAATTGTGTCATTCATTGATGTCCAGTAATATCTGCCATTCCTCTGTAGGTTCCCTCCACTTTCAAAATTTTTCCACATGCCATGCGTATTTCCACAAACATGCTAGGTTTTTTCTATGACCAATTTAGATTATTTAATCATTGTAACTTTTTAAAAACATTATCCAATCCTTGCACAATCATATGGTCGGTGACCAAAAAATAATAAACAATGACTTGATAATGCTGCATTTTCATGGTATCGATGACCATTACTTTTATTAAACAATAAACAATACTTCAAACAATTTAATATCTACGTGGTCCAAGACCATCATCTAGACTAAAAAATAATAATCCTCGCGTTATGGTCCAAGCCCAATAAACTATTAATAACAAATTTTAAACCCATCATAAATGCAATATGGTTTTAGACCATTTTAATGTAAATAAGTAGTTATAATTACTTATTATGGTCCAATGGACGTAACAACTTACCCTATTTTCTCCTTTCTAGCAGTTAATATAAAAAATACTTCGCATAATTAATGCAATCCAAAAGATGGCTTAGTAAAATAAAACAATCATATAACATAAAAAATGCACAAATATACATATGTGCTTATACATGCATTTATATACATATGTGTATAAGTTTTAACATATACATATATGTACATATCAGTACGTATAATAACATATGTATAATTATTAAATCCATTTTGTAATAATTAAATCATCAAACAACAATCATAATGACAAAAAATTAATTGTTAGATTGCGGGGTGTGACATGCTTCTCCCCTTAAAGAATAATCGGCCTGATGATTTTACTTAACAAAAACAAACATATCAATAGAAAACCAGTCTTGACATCACTGTAATTGATTTTTTTTCATGTTTTAATAAAAAATCAAGAAATTCTTAGAATTTTAGTCAATCATTACTTAGAAATCTTTTCTCTAACAACCTTAAAACAATAATTATTGTAAATCAGTCAGCTTATAGCAATAATTTTCCATTGATGTCGACATTATTATCAAATAATAATTAATAATTCAATAGTAGATAATCAAATAATTGATTTTATCTATGAAATAAATAAGGAAACATAATTTTTATCTCATCCAGATTCTCCCAAGTTGCACTATCTTCAAAATATTTGTCCCATTGGACTTTACATTGTGCAATATCTCGATTTATGAGATGTAACCTATGAGTTTCTAGAACTTGTATATGTTCAACCATGATTATTCTTGGGTCTAGAACTTGTAAAGAGTTCCAATTTAGGACATGCGTTATATATGAAACATACTATTTAAGTAATGAAATACGAAAAAAATCATGCATTCTAGAAAATGTAGGAGGTAATGTTAACCGGTATGTACCGCCAGGCTTATAACCTCCATAATTTCAAAAGGTCCCACAGATCTAGGTGATAAATTGACATCTTTTATAAATGTAATTGATCTCTTTTTGGGTTTTACCTGCAAGAAGACATTATCTCCTCGCTCAAATTTCTTGTCCATTCTTTTCAAATTTTTGTAGCTTTTATTCCTATCAGATGATTCCTTTAATCCCTCACGAATAAGCTTCACTTGATTTTACATTTTTGTTAACATATTTGGGCCTACTACCTCTCTATCCTCAGTACTATCCCAACTGATAGGAGTTCTACACCTTCTTCCATACAACACTTCAAATGGTGACATTTTCAGCCAAGAAAGATAAGTTTTTTTTATAGGAAAATTCAACCAACAGAAGGTATTGTTCCCATATGTATTGTTGATCCATGCAATACATTATGACCATATCCTTAATAACCTAGTAAACTCTTTCTTTTTTACCATATGTTTCTGGATGGTATGTTGAACAAAAGTTAATATTTGTTCTCAAATCTACGTTTAGAGTTTTCCAAAATCGATAGGTCATTCTAGGATCCCTATAAGAAATAATCAATTCCAGAACTTTGTGCAATCTAAAAATTTCATGCGTAAACCATTTAGCAAGTATGGGTAAATCATCATTTAGATTACCCAGTATGAAGTGAGATACTTGTTTTCATGATAAATGTCTATCATGAAAAACTATTTTTTTTTCCACGAGAACTAAGCCCACACTAAAATATCCTTGAACTATGTAATATAAACCTATACTCCAACCAATTTTTGACTATATAAGCCCCATCATGGCTGAGATGGATGTGATAAATAGATTTATAAAGTATGTTTCATGTGCAAGTAAGTTGGTGGGAAGTAATTCATGGATTAATTTTGATCCATTTTGAAGGAAGTGCTTCTGGAGGCCTAAAAAGGATTATTTTTAGGATTTTTATACTTATTAAACAACCCCAGGATATTGGGGTTAGAAACATACCAATGTCATATAGATCTATACTCAATTGAAGCATACAATAAATAAATACAGAAATTAAACCAGAAGAAAAATACTCAAGATATAACGTGGTACACCCAGTGTGGACTACGTCCACCAAGAAATAATCAATCTATTAATCTTTGCTTTATAAAGTAAATACAATGAAGATTTGCAATCTTCCAAACCTCTCTCGGATGTAAAATAATTTTTTCTCACAAGATTCTATTTTCTCTCTCCCCAAGAATTGCTTCTTACAACAATCACACATCTTATCTTCTAAACCTAGTTTTTTATCTTATAAGAATATACAAACTTTAGGGCAACTTAGCTATGCATTTATAACCCACTGATCACCTTTATAATCAAGGTTCAGATCTAATCCCGCATTTCAAAATAGAATCTTTCATGCACAAAGGTAACCAATGCTGGTTACCCAACCGATGATACCGGTTGCTTCCAGGTGACCAATGTCATTTGATCCCAAGTGACTGATGTTGGTTACCATTTAAACCTGTAAGTTTGTAAAGTATGTTATTTGTGAAGTCATTTAGCTCCACAACTTAACAATCTCCCACTTAGAGATAAATTGTTGCATTGTACCATACTACTCCATCCTTGGATCCTTTCCTTGGATTGTTTATTCCTCTTCAAGTGTCAAACTTAAAGACCAATGAAAGTGGAGCGAAGCTCCAACTTCTCCTTTTCCAACGAATTCATTAGCATATCCATAGAGGTTCTTATTTGTATGAATTTTCTTTAGTTTTAGATGCCCATCCTCCAACACCTGCCATATGAAGTGATATCTCAACTGAATGTGTTTTTTTCTTGAATGAAATGTTGAGTTCTTTGTCTAGATGAATTGTAATTTGACTATCACTGCACAATCTGTACAATCCTCTTTCTCCTTTCCCAATTTTTCCATGAACCTGTTGATCCATATCATCTCTTTGCCAGCCTCTGTAGCTGCAACATATTCAGCCATCTGTAGTAGACAATTCCTACAACCTTTTCCAATCTTGAAATCTAGCTAACTATGGCATGCCACCTACTATGAATACATATCTAGTGATGCTTCTCTTACCATATCCAAAGCTCCAAAAATATATGTATCAACATAGCCGCATAAAGAAGTATCTAGACCCTCCATAACATAAATGCATGTTGGATGTCCCTCTCAAATATATGAGTATCCATTAGGATTGCTTTCCAATTCTCTTTACATGGATTTGCCATAAATCTACTCACAACCACTCATTGTCCTGTGCAATGTCTAGTCTAGTACAAACCATTGCATACATAAGGATTCCAACTGTTGAAGCATATGGAACCCGTGCCATGTACTTGAACCTCCTCATGTGATGTAGGACATTGATCTTTGATTAATTTAAAGTGTCCAGCCATAGGTGTACTTACAGGTTTTGAATTCCGCATATATTAAAGCTTTCCAAGACCTTATTGATATAATCTTCCTGAGACAAATATAATTTCATGTTCTTTATATCTCTGTGAATTTGCATGCTGAGAATTTTCTTTTTAGATCCTAAATCCTTCATTGAAAATGTATGAGCTAACTTTTTTTTAAGCTCAACAAGGTCATGCATACTAGATTCTTGAAATAAGCATATAATCTACATATGGTAACAAAATAATATAGCTTCCTTTTTCAAGCTTCTTGAAATAAACAGCAATATTCATATTCACATCTCATCTAACCATGCTCATGCATAAAACTATCAAACCTCATATACCATTTCCTTTGACCTTGCTTGAGCCCATACAATCTCTTTTTCAACCTGCACACGAGTTCCTCCTTACACTTGACCTCATAACCAAGTGGTTGCTACACACATATCTCTTCCTCTAAATCATTGTGAAGGAAAGTTATTTTAACATCAATTTTCTCTAAGTACAAGTATTCTACTGTAACTAAAATGAAAACAGTAAGAATGGAAGTCATTTTTACTATATGAGAAAAAATATCACCAAAATCAATACCTATTATTTTATGTGCAAACCCTTTTACCACAAGCCTTGCCTTGTATCTTTTCTATCCAACCTCTTCTTCCTTGATCCTATAAACCCATTTGTTTTATAATGTTTTCTTACCTGCCAGAAACTTAACCAAATCCCATGTCCGATTCTATTCCAAGAAGTTTCCATCTCCTCATCCATGTCATGCTCCCACTTCTTGTGGGTATCCTACCTGCATTGCTTCTTCAAATACTTTTGGGCTCACCACTATTCAGTCAATAATAGATAAAATAAGGAAGATCTAAATATTTCTGGAGGTTTACTTACCCATTGTGACCTTCTCACATAAATATAGGGTGACTAGAGGCTCATTTTATACATCATGTATGCATTCATATCAACCTCTGATAGTGACCAACGCTGCTCACCTGCTATCGCCAACATTGGTGCCAGGAAACTGACGTCGGTCCTACTCTTCTACTAGCGACATCGGTATCTTAGCTCTAGCTGACACCGGTCCTGTGCTACAGCACACACCAGCTAATATAACTGACATCTTGTACCTATAGCTGTTAATTTTAAATCTGAGAATGCATTTTCTTCCACAAACTCTTCCGCTAGTTCATCCTTGGGTATCAAAATCTGATCCCAGTACATTCTCTTTTCACTCCATTTAATATCATGACTCCTAACAATCTTAGCATCATCTAAATCCCAAAAATGGAATCCGAAATCACCAGAGTCATTACCAATAAAAGTGCATCTCTTGGATTTAGTATTCAACTTCTTCCTATTTTCTTTATCAACATGCACAAAATCTTTTGAACCAAATACTCTAAGAAAATAAAGATCTACCTCTTTTCCATTCCAATATTCTTCTAGTATTCCACCATCCAGTGCACTTGAAGGCCCATGGTTGATTAAATATATTGTCATGTCTACAGCTTCTGCCCAAAACTGTAAGGGTAATCCAGCATGTATTCTTCATTCTTCTTGCATACGTTCCATGATAGTCATGTTCATTCTTTTAGCCACACCATTCTCTTGTGGTGTTCTAGGAACCGTTATTTCTCTATGTATTCTATTCACTGAACAAGTAATCATTGAAAACCTTATTGTAGTACTCACCACCATTGTCAGATATAAAGCATTTTAACTTTAATTTGGATTTCATTTTTCACAAGGGTTTTCCAGCTTGTAAAACTCTCAAAAACATCAGATTTACACTTTATACAATAAAACACATACATGTATTATGGCATCATCAATGAAAGTCACATAATAGTGGGATCCTCCATGAGAAGCTATCTTGAACTGGTCCCCACACATCTGAGTGCACAAGATCTAATTTTTTATCCTTCTTTGTTGCCCCAAATTTAAGAAATCTCACATTATCTTTTGCTTTCCAAATATACAATGCTCACAAAAATAAAGATCTACATGTTTCAAATTTAATAACTTACCCTTTTCCTTTAATATTTGCATTCTTTTTTTACTAATATGGTCTAGCCAATTATGCCACATGAATGCATCTGAATATGAAGTAGACAGAATAGAAAAAGAATTAGTAATACAAGTAGAAAAATATAATGTTCCTACCTCCTTGCCTCTTGCTACAATAAGAGTTCCCTTGGTAACTTTCCAAGAGTCGGCTATGAATGTAACCATGTAACCAACTTCACCTAGTTGTCCTGCAGAAATTAGATTTCTCCTGAGGCTTGGCACATACCTCACATGTTTCAATATCCATGTATTTGCATTCTGAAATTTTAGATGAACTTCACCTTTACTAGTAATATTGCATGGTTCATCATCTCCTAAATAAACATGCCCAAAATTACCTTGGACATAATTTCTGAAATAACCCTTATTAGGGGTAGCATGGAAAAAATCTTGTGAATCTAAAACCCAGGATTCTATTTTACTATTCAAGGAGAGAATAAGTTCATCTTGCATTACCTATGATGAAAATTTTTCCTCTTTACCTTTATCTGGTACATTCTTTTTGTTTTCCTTGAACCAACAATCCTTATTTACATGTCCTTTCTTTCCACAATTCTAGCAGGTTACTCCTCTACCTCTGCATTTAGATATGTCATTCTTTGAATTTGATTTCCCATTATTATTGCTCATGGATCTCTCCTTTTGCCATCCCCTTCTTTCCACATTCAAAGCATTTACAAATGATGACTCTCCTATACTTTTGCTGCACATTTTTCATTCAAGATTATACTAACCACATCATCAAACTTCAAAATATTAGTAGCAGATGTTATATTACTAACAACCATTACCAAGGTATCCCAACTATATGGAAAATAGCATAAGAATAAAAATGCTTTCACTTCATAAAAGGAAATATTAACTAATTTTAATTGATTTACAATAGAACGGAAATCATTCGAGTGGCTTGATACAGATCAACCTTCTTGCATTTTTGAATTAAATAATTTTTTCATCAAATAAAATTTATTTGAAGCACTTGGTTTTTCATATAAATTAGCTAAAGATTTCATCAACTCTACTGTGGTTGCTACTTCAGTAATATTTAAAGCTACAAATGCTACCATGCTCAATCTTAGAGATCCCATAGCCTTTCTGTAAAGAATATTCCATTCTTCATTAATCATCTTTATAGGCTTTGCATTCACATCCAAAAGTAAATATAAATCTTTCTGATATAGATAATATTCCACCTCCATCTTCCATAATTGATAATTACGACTGTTAAATTTATCCACTTTGTATTTGCTATCTTCTACCATTTTTGTGCTCCCACTCAATTAGAAATCCCTCTGTGAGTAAATATATCAACAAAAAAACCCTCAAATAAAAAAATCTGATACCTTTTTTGGGGTTATACACACACACCAATGTTTTACACATCTATATTCAATTAAAGCATACAAACAATAAACATAGAAATTAAACTAGAAGAAAAACACACAAGATAATATGTGGTTCACCTAGTGTGGGCTACGTCCACCAAGAAACAATCAATCTATTATTCTTTGCTTTATAGAGGAAATACAATGAAGATTTTAAATCTTCCACACCTTTCCTGGATGTACAGTACTTTTTCCTCACAAGCTTCTCTTTTCCCTCTCCAAGAATTTCTTCTTACAATAATCACCCTTTATATCTTCTAACCCTAGTTTTCTAGCTTATAATCATATACAAAATTTATGGAAACTTAACTATGCATTTAAAACCCTCTGATCACCTTTATAGCCAAGGGTCAGATCTAATCCTGTGTCTAAAATAAAAACATTAACGTACATGTAACCGATGCCAGTTACTACTAGGTGACCGATGCTGGTTACTATGTAAACCTATAAGTTTGAAAAACATGTTATTTTTGAAGTCATTTAGCTCCACAACCTAACACGAGAATGTATGAGGAAGATACAAAAAATTTAGTAATGGCTTAAAAAATATATGTGATCATCCAAGGAATTTTAGGGAAGTTTTGTAAGAAAAATCATGTTTGGGAACAAACGATGTAACATCGAGCTATCTGTAGCATAATGATGGGAAATGGAAATATTAAAAAAGATATTGGGATTGTTATGGATTTTTCAAGAGCCTTATGATTGATTGGAGAGAAACTAGATACTCAATAGAAAGATAAGAAGTCTTACTTCACATTGAAAAAGGTTTCAAAAGATTCTACTACATGGCTTTTGAGATATTGGCATGATAATGCATATGAATATCCCTAATCCTATTGGGGATTCAAATGAGAATTCCAAGAGTTATATGGAGATTTGAGGCCTAATTCAAATCCCAAGGTGACCTATGCAATTCCCTATTCACTTAAAATTTTTTGGTTATCATTTTCATCATCATAATTTTGGTGGGAGTCCTTTTCACCTGGGAACAAGATTGAGCAAAATAAAAAATGGGGGTAATTTAAAGTTGCAAGAATAATTGGATCATGACAGTTATGGGAATGATCTCAGTAGAAATTTTGATTTGAAATCATATAAGGTTTACCTAGGTAACTCTCAAGGAAGCTTCCGAGGAAAAAAATCATTCTCCGATGTCTATTTTTAGTAGTTGTTGGTGAAGGTGAGGCTTTCAAAAGTGTACATGGTGCATTTTCACACCTGTGATGCAATTTTTCACCATTTCACTTGGTGAAAATGTGCATGAGGTGTAAAAATTTTCACTAACAAAGAGAGAAGATGTGTTGTGTAGCTTGCGTCACTTAAAATCTCACTTGGTAGGTTATGTGAGTGTTATGCACTCACAAGATAATTTGGTCCCTTCCCATGATAGGTCTAACCCATGGTGCACCCGTGATCCCTTTCTACACCTTTTCACTTGGTGAATAGTTGCACGAGGTGAAAAAACTTGCACCACTAAGGGAGGGAAGTGCATTCGTCACTTAAGTGACCAACTTCAAATGTTAGGCCAAGTTATCCATTCACACCATCAATATGCCCCCTCTCCATAGTGAGCCTCACCCTTGACAATTTTTTTAACCCTTTCCACACTTTACAAATGTTGCAAAATTTCATCAGGTGAAAAAACTTGTGCCACCAAGGAAACTCTTCCTCTCCTATCACTCAAAACCTCACACTTTCTCCCTAGGGCATGTTTCAACTCAACTCACTCTTCACCCTTGTACCCCTTCTCATGATGACTGCCCCCTTGGCGAATTTTCACTATGTTGCTTCATATTTTCACCTCACTTCCCCTTTAAAAATATTGTAATATACATGAGATCTTCTAGACCCATTTAGTTAAGAAAGAAGTGCCAAAGTTGGGTCAAGGGGCAGGTTTTCCTATCTTGAGTTAAGGGATGAGTATTAGACCATACTTATCCATATTTTGGGATTATTTTAAATTTTTTATTTCCCTCCATTTCTGAATGTGATGTTTCCATGAAGAACCAGACACCCCTCATGCTCAAATCACTCTTTTTTTTATACCTCACAAACCCTTGCTCCGATATCCATGAGATTTGAACTCAAGATTCCCTACATGAACACTTTTGAAATGAGTGTTTGCATGAACTCATTAATTCCCTAATCCATTTTTTATATTCATATGAAACTTTCATCCATGGAAAAAATCCCCCTCAAATCTACAGAGTTGCAATGAGCCAAATGAGCTAAAAATCGGAGCATGAGATCTTCAAAAAATTATCTTTCCAATGAGCAGTTTCTTACCCCATGAATAGGATTGGAGTTTTTAAGGATTTTTATTTTTATACGTTCTACCCTATATAATGAAGAAAAAATATACCTATAAGTTAACTTTTTGTTTTGTGAATATTTGGACAAGAGAAACCCCTGAAAATTGGAGCAAAACATCCCAGTGATAAGTAGAATTTTTGGATACCTTTTTTGGCCCAATCTGACACCATGTAGGAAATGTATATTTATGGTAAGTACCCATTCAAGAAACTTAATAATATTATCAAGTATAAAGGATGAATTGGTTCAATATACTTAGTTCAATCCCTAGGAGGAAAAGTGCTCAAAAGTGACAATTCCGTGAAATTGCCAAAACTAGTCACCCTAGAAGAACTTACTAAAAATAGTAAGTGTCTAGAAAAGGATATTAATGGTCATGGTTTTTCATCCTCCATTCCTCACTAACATAAACCTTCATAGAGGAAAAAATAAAGCTTTCAAAAAGGTGGAAAGTGGCATTATCCCTCTCGTTCCTTAATTTTTGTTGGAATAATATGTTTGGATCTTAGTGTTCTTCTCACTTCGTCCATTGGGTTTATCATAAGTTGCAATAATGTTACATCCATTTTATCACCTTCATTCGTTACCATGTTGAGTGTTTCAAAGTTTTAATGATTGTTAAATTGAGGGAAATCTTCCTTCATCATCTTTAGTGGTATTCACCTCCCCTTCCAGTGGCCAATAAGTCAAGGCATGAGCTCACAATATGCAATGTTAAAGAGTTGGGATAAAGCTCTCCACCAGTGCATCACAATGTTATGAAGGGTCATCGTGGGTAAATTTTTGGTCTTCATCACTGTTGGAGCTGATCCTCATCTTCATTGAGGGTGGAAGCATCTCCATTCATGCTCAGGAACATCCTTCCTCTCCTCTCTCATTCTTTCTCATCTTCTTCCCTCATTTTAATTCCTCATTGTACATGATCATGATGTTTTTTCCTATTCATTTAAGTGATGATGAAATATTTGTAAGATGTAAAAGTAATCCCTCAAATAATAAGAGGGGTAACTAATTTATCCCTTCCTAGGATAATGAAAAGTCACAAGTTGAATAATAACACAAAGATTCATGTGGAGGTAGAGGAAGAGTTACATTGTAAAGCTATAAATTGAGAGAACCTTCTCATTTCAAAGGATGGTTAATTCTTATTTACTAGCTCCTATTGTCTTTCTAGGAACAAGTAACTTAAATTCCTCTATTCTCTTGTCTATTTTTATTCTATCTCCATCTCAACTTATACCCTAAGGGCATTGTAAATTGTGTAACATGGTACAATAAAATGTCTTTCTTGTTGATTTTTCCTCTTTTTATGTGCATGTTTTGTTATGATTGATGCAATTGAAATACTCTTATTTTAATGTAATAAACTTAACTATGCTATTTGTTATTTAAAATCCCCTTCTTATTTCACTTTCCTATCTCTCTCTAAGAAATTTCCCTCCCTTGTATTCCATACAAGTAGTTTCCACAAGTTTAGGAAAATATTATTATATGATCCCTGATTTATGAGCCACCCCCATAAACTAGTTTATTGTATATTTTTCTCCTTTCTTTAAATAAATAGAGATTCCCCATTCAAGAAGGGGTGCCTAGTCCCAAATAATTGTTGAAATCCCCCAATTTGCCCACCCGACAAATTATTTCGCCGACAATAATGTAAAGTGCTAACAACTCAAGCGAAGTGTACATGTCCTGATTTTGTATTTTTTGCAAATATAGGAATATTTTTTGTATTTTCAAGTGCTTAGCTATGTACACGAAAGAGAGGTAGCATCGTGCTACCAAATGTTTGAAGGAGGATGTAAGTTGGTGAAAGGTATAGGCCAACGTCAAAGTATCATGTCACGAAAATAGGTGTTGGCGGGTAAAACATGGAACCATAAAGAACTAGGTAGGATAGTAGGTAGAACAAGTAGCTAGGGTATGTGGGTTGATAAAAAGGTCAATGATCTTTCTCCTAAAAAGGCGGATGAGATATGAGTAGCAATAGGAGCAACCAGGGGTATGGATTGAATGCATGAGAGGTATGATGTAATAAGTGAAGATCCCTAGAGTGAAGTATTTGGGGAAGAATTTACATAAAAAGAACTGCATAGTATAACTTGACATGGCATCACAAGTGACCTTGTCCCTAATTGGGAGATGTAATCACTGTAAAGCCGTAACAAGGGTATTATAGGTGCATAAATCAACGTGCATGGAAAGCACTCATAAAGATAGGGTGTCAAGAATGTGTTTTCATAAGTTTACATATGATGGAAAAAAAACATCTAGATGAACATATTACCGTATTCATAACTGCATGTGGTAGGTGGTATTAGGATTTTCACATGAAGATGGCTCTATTCACTTGTTCATTTAATCAATTAAAAAGATGGTGCTACTGACTGTTTTTATAATTTTCAAAGAGGTTCCATCACAGGTTGGGCTCAAATGAAAGTGAAATTTAAAGCACGATTCAAGTCGGAAGAAAATTCTCATGCCTTCCTTGTTCAATTAAATCAAATGAAAAAATAACCACAAGAATCCATGAGAGACTTCATGGCAAAGTTGAATAAGATTCCCACCATTGTTTTTTCCTATTGCGGATAATTTGAAAAGGTTCTTTGTAAATGCCTAGATGCTCGAAGTGAGTTTTTTTATGAAGAGTGTAACCAAGAGATCTTGATTATGATCAAGAAATTTCAATTGAAGTTGAAGATGAGCTCTTATTTTTAGGAAATATACAGAATCCTTCAAGGAATGATAAGGACCAAAATCCTAAAGATGAGAGAGAACATGATTCATTGTTTCAAAAATTGGTGAATGAATTGACAATGTTGAAGGAGGAGGTCACCCAACGAAAACTACCATAAAAATAAGAACATGATCCAAATTTTATGAGAACCCCAAAGGATTTCCTTGGAATCTCCACCAATCAATCCAATTTACAGAGCCTAAGAATATTAAGGACTTACAAAAGAAGGTGAGGAAAATAATGTCCTAGAGATTGAAGAAGTGTAAGAGGATGCATAAATCATATTTGTTGAATCTTCCACCCTCCAAAGGGGTTGGCCATCATTTTTATAGTGCAGTCCGCAATGGAGAAACTTGATCACATGGCAAACAAAAAGGCCACCTGCTATTCTAAGTAATTTTCCTAATTCTCCTTCTAATTCTAATTCAACTTCTGTGAGATCTAGTCCTTCAATAGCTTCTAGTATGCCTAAAAAACACATACGTTGTTCCTTAAACATTTACTCATAATAATTCATCTTCATACACCCATTTTGATATCATAGAACATATGAACAAGTCCAAAGTCCATAATTATAAATCTAAGTATTAGTAGACTCACCCTAAATAATTTGACAAGTTGTCTCATCATATCAAGGGGTAGTGGTTCAAACACCAATACTGTGACTCCTATTTTCTAAAGGATTACTACCAATTCCACATACTACTCCATTGCATAACATGCTTACTATGAGTGCATTAAAGACTGATAAGATTGATCATTTCTATCTCTCACTTCTCATTGGAGGATACCAATTGAATAATTGTATTATAGATTCAGGTGCTTCTGAGAATGTAATGTCCATAAATTTTTTCCAATGCTCTCAAACTTACCTCAACACGGGCCAGTGGATCTTGTTACTCCATAGAGTCAAAGAAAAGTCCTCTTTGTGGGGAATATCAAGGATGCACAAGTGACTCTCACTAAATTTCCAAGCAAGAAGCTATTATTAAATATCTTGGTTGTTGACAAGGTTCTTCATCAAGTTTTGGAACAATCCACAAAGTAGAAGAAAACCCTCAAGACATATGAGAAGTCGTGGATAGAGGAGGAAAGCCACCAAATATTGAAGAAATCCATGTGATATTGAGAATATTCCAAAGACATAATAAAGTCACAAATGTATATCCAGATCCAAGAAATGAAGAAGACCAGAAACGAAGTGCGGTGTAATCTGATAGAGTCATAAACAAAATAAGTTTCTTTTGGATATTTTTAAAGAAAATATATTTATTGTACTTGATCAAAGCAATATATGTCGAGCATGTAGAAGTGTGTATGATGTGCAGAATATGGAAAGACTATAGAAAGAATGTAATAAAAAAGAAGAGAGATAGATGCATATGAGGAAAGACATGATAAGTGTGTAAGAGACTAATGTAATATATCTTGAGAAATAAATAAATCTTGATGGTTGATGCAATATTTGTGACCTATGATGTTTTATTTCATTCTCTATTCATCTATTTGGATTTGTTTTATATTTTCCTTACACATCCTTAACAAAATGGAAAAATTCTTAACCCTCACACTATTGTTGAAGCTTAAGGTCAACATTTTGGTTTTTGAGCCCAAGTTCCTTTTGTTAAGCAGATGTCCAGAAAAAATTCACCACTAGGATATTGGAAACCAATGTTATTAGAGATTGAGGATTTGTGGGCAAATCATATCAATATACTCATTAAAGGAGAGGCAAAGTGATTGAAATCATTTTATAAAGGAACTGAAGATGAGGTATTTGGGGAATACAAAGAAGAATTTTGGTCTTAATTTCCACATTTACTATGGCCTTGGATTTTAACACATGCAAAAAGAATTAGAGTGGTCAATTTACATTTGAGGGAACCATTTGAGTATACTCAGAAAAAGGTACAAATTCTCATAGACCTTGAGGAACCTTGGACGAGAATAATAGATTACTTGTTTGAAACCACATTAGATTAATATATTACTGCTTAAGAGATCCAGGGTTGGACCAGTTTTGATAATAAGAAAGTTGAAGTTCTAAGCATAGCCAGATGAAGATTACTTAAACAAGTTAATTTCTTAATAAACATTTTACTAGTCGAAAAAGGATTAATTAGAAGCGTAGAAAAGTTCCTTTTGGGGGTAGGCACCATGAGACCACGTACATGAAGGGGGAAATCCAAGAGATGTAACTTATCAAATTTGATGGGGTGATGGTTGGGATAAAATAAATAGGACTACATGAAGAAAAATAAAAATAAATTACAATATTGAAAAAAAGATAGATTAAGTAGATTAGGCAAATTACTAACTAAATAGAAAGAAAAAATGCTGAGGAGGATAGAAGGGAGGGATAGAATAGCCATAGAGAAGAATGAATTAGAGAAAAATACAAAAAAAAAGATTATCAAGGGAGGAAAGAATTAAGAAGTTAAATGAAAGAAAAGAAAAATTAAACAAAATCCAGCTAGGAAAGAAGGATAAACCCACATCAAGTGGAGGCCATAAATTGGCTATCTCGAAAAATGGAGGAAGACACTTAGAGCCTTGTTATCGTTCCCATGCAAGGTGGAGACCAACAAGTTTTTGGTTACCCCACAGATCTCTAGGGTACAATGCATGTTAGATAATACCATAAATCATTCATTATCAAGGAAATCTAGACTAATGAAATATTTAAAAGAGTTAGTAGATAGAATGGAACTAGATTTTAAAGAAATATTAGGAGCAAAATAATGGTAAGAAAAGGAAGAAGATCCCTTAATAATTAAATAAAAAGGTGAAGAAGAAGAAGAAAGTATTAGATTATAAGAACTAGTTGATGAGTTAAGAGAAAATAAAACCATAATAGAAGAAAAGGACGACACAAAAAGTAGCTTCGAGGAACAAGATAAAGAAGAAGTAGAAAAGAAAAATAAGAAAACAAGAAGTGATGAAGGTTTTGTTAGATTAGAAGGAAATTATAGGTTAAGATAGGTTAAAGGAAGGAACTTATTTGTGGAAGAAGATAATTATGAAAAGTCACAAATAAAAGATGCATCCCCCAACCATCATACTAGCTCCAAGGAGATGACACCCTTGGATTAGACACCATTCCATGTGCCACTTCACACACTACTTTGAAAAGTACAAGAAGAAGACATTTTGATGGACATATACAAAAAATTTAAAGAAGAGAGTAAGAAAAGAGAAGACATTGTAAGAGAATTTAGAGAGCTATTAGGAGAACTTTATTTTGATATTGAACTTGTAAGAGATAAAGGAAGTAAAGGAAATCTACAAAAATCTAGTTACCTTAGCAAGAAGGTGAAACCTCCAAAGCAATAAACAATTATTTAGAATTAATTAAATCCTTGACTAGTTAAATTAATGGCCCAAAAAATGAAGTCAAAAATGTTTGGAAAAGATGCCAAGGATACCGAGGAACATCTCTTCATTTTAGATTCATATTGGAAGAACAACAATGTGATAGATTATGCAGTCAAGTTGTATGATTTCATAGGAACACTAAGAGAGGATAACTTAAGATGGTACACGAAAAAAAACATCCAAAACAATAAATAATGGGATGCAATAGAGAAATAATTCAAAATAGATGTTCATTTCCCTTAAGCACGTACAAAAAGTGTTTAAAAAATGAGAGAGCTAATTCAAAAAGAAGATGAACCGGTGAAATAATTCAGTTATAGAATAAAGAATGTTACAAGAAGGTTAAAAGGACCTTTTGATAGATAAACAAAGAATTGAATGGTTCACTTTAGGATTGTTACCCTATCTTAGAGCAACCTTGGATGGAAAAAACTTTACAAGCCTTTCAGGGGCCATAGAGATGGCTATAAGGTTATAAGCACAACCTTGGAGGAGAGAAGGAAACAATTCAATCAAGACAGAGTTAGAGAGATTGATATTAGAATTGGCCAAATTGAAGATACAACAAGAAATCCAATGAAAATAAAATCTTAGAACTAATTCACCACCAAGGAACACTATAAGACCAAAAATTGGGTGCACAATTGTTGTGTAGAGGGATATAGCAAGACAAATTGTCCATATTTAGAGAAATCCAAAAGAGTTGTATCAGCTCGATAAAATTCTTCATAAAAGATTCTTCTAATAACATATTCAAAACAAAAAGAACTTGGTGCAGTATTTGAAAATTGTGGGATCAACATACCCAAGATACTTGCCCATTGCTAGAAGTAGCCCCTCCCACAAATCAACTAATGTACTACACAACATGTAGATCCTATAATCATTATCATCATACCCATCCTATAGTTTATGACCTTCAAGACATAAAACATTACAATACCCAAAGAGTAATGAAAACTAGACAAAACACAATACCTCCCCCCACAGCAACCAACACCAACAATAACAGTTCAACATCCCCCACTTGTTCAATCTCCAATAATTACTTCCCCTTCAAATATCAATGAAATTAAGGTGGAAAACAAAAATAAATAGGAGGATACCAAAGAAATAACTACAACCCCAACTATCAAGGGTATAATAATGGTAGATATAGAGGAGGACATGAAGGTGGATTTAGGTAAGGATACAATAACTACCAAGGTGGCATAGGATATGAAGGATACTAAGGGAGAGATAATCAAAATAACTCGAGGGTTGGATTTGAGGATAAAATAAAAATGCATTGATATAAATGTGGAAAATGAAAATTTAGCAAGAAACTGTACATAACTTGATCCTTGCAAATTTTTCCATGAGCGTGGACATGATTCTTTTAGTTTCCTAAGGTTGCACAATTCTATATAAATGGGGGAATGTTGGCGAGAAAAATTTTTAGGCGGAAAATTTGGTGGGTATCCTCCAATGCTATAAGACTCTAGGTCTCTCTGCTTGAATGATGCAACTCTATTTATTATGTGTGCATGAAATTAAAATATGTGGTGGCATAAAGGCTGGGGATCTAATAGGAACACTCTACTGAACCTTCGACAAAAGCTTACAATTTCTTGCAAGGGAGGAGTTTTATGAGGAGGTAGGAAAAGGAGTGGGAAAAAGGAAGGGGATTAATATTTCAGGTAGAGAATTAGATTCCTGCAGACTTCAATCAAAGTAATTCAACACACACACACACACACATATACACACACACACACACACACACACACACACACACACACACACACACACACACACACATAGAAAGAACACAACTTTGTTACTTGTATGAAGACAAGGTAGAATTAGGAACACAAAGTTTCAATATTTATCTCATGAAAAAGGAAAGAAACTCCTTTATTCTTCATTGATGTTTTGGAAAGATTGTACATAGTGAGAAATAGAAGAACATAGAGAAAATTTCGCTATCTCTTTTTCTTCACTTCAAGTAGTAATATCTCCTTGAGCATACAAAATTGACAACCCTTAAGAATGGGAAAGTTATTACAATTTATAAAGTTTGGAAAGACTCTTCACGTACCCCCAAAATTACCTTTCATTTTTCCTATAACATATGAATTCTTGAATCCTTGGGAATGAAATTAAGTCCCCTTTTATTAATTAAGGGTGATTTATTACAATGTCAACTATAGTCATATTTAAATGAATAGGAAAAACTTCATGATTTCTTTCAACGAATAATTAGAAAGGGGGGGAGAAAAGAGGAGAGAGAATGAGAGAGGATAAGAAAGAATAAAATTCTCCAAAGCATGGATGAAGATGCCTTTGCCTTTGATGAAGATCCACAATGAAGAAGTTGAAGATGGAAACTAGCCTTTAATGACCCTCTACAAAATTTCCTACTAATTAGAATGATCTGATGAAGTTCACTTTGAAATTTTTTCCCTTACTGATGGTGATCAAAATCTACCTCTTGTATGATGCACATGTATTGTGTGCTACCAAATGAGTGTTTAGAAACACTATTGAGATTCCCTGATGTGAATTTGGGATGGCTTATGTACACTACTTATGATGATCCCCTTGATGCTTGGTTTATCAAATCCTCTTCGCTCACTAAGTTCATTAAGCTCACTGAGCTCATTCGAATTAGTTCATTGGGTTTTTCAAAGCTTCATTTGATTTACCAACTCATCACACTGTAGTTAAATTATCTCATTGAGCTTGCTTGATTAGATTTCCCAATGCCTAGAGATTTTTCCTTCTACACCTTGTGATGTTCTGTTGTACCTTTTTACACTACTATGATCAAATTGATGTCTCCGGTCCTTTAAAAAATATGAATTACCTTTCTAGAGTAATGTCATCATCTGAGATCCCTGTAAAGATGTTGGAAAGTAGAGAGATGGATGAGATCGAAGATCACTGGCACTTTCTGCACTTGGAATGTGAATTTACTGTTTTTAGTAAAATTGATCTTTTTATCTTTTTTCAACTTTTTTCACCTTTGACCACCTTTCTCGTTCCTCTGGATGCTCCTCATACACACTTCCCTCAAAGAATTTTACCTCTGTGATAATTTTCTATTTATAGTAAGTACTCATGTAGAGACTTACTATTTTTGGAAAGTGGGTTTCTCAACCTCTTATTTCGATGGAACTAACTTTTTTGATGTCGGTTTTATCTCTTTATCTCAAATTCATATTTTTAGCTCAAACAAATCTCTAGAACATTGATAAATAAAATTCTAAAAAAGAGGGCATGTAATCAGGGTTTTTTTGCTGTAAAAAATATGGACCATGTATGAAAATTTTGTCACTTGTGTTCCTAAGGTGCCTAGAAATGTTGAAGAATGCAAGAATTCTTGAGTTAATTAGTGCACCAGTTTGTAAGTTATGAATATTTTATCTTCATGGGCTACAAAGTCAATATGGAAAAAAATGTGCCCAAAGCCTTTAAAATTTGTGGTTTTTTATGAAATTTCTTTCGCGACAATCATGGGAAAATGTACAAATTAATGCAAGTGAAAAATTAGGGTGGAGGAATTATGGATTTTTTTTGTTAGAGTTCCGGGTAGAAATGGAGCGATGTGGGGGGAGTGAGAAAAATTTCTAAGTGTTGGATTTAATAGGCATGAGTGAGAGAGAGAGAGGAAGGGGGAAATTTTTTGTTTCACCCTTGTCTCCTTGGAAAGGGATGGAGGGAAACAAAAATTTCACAATATCCCGATGATGACAAGTGTCAAGCATGCGGGAGTTGGAGTGGGGGCTAGAAATTTGGTGAAATGTGCTTATCGGAGCCTCCCAGGGTCATGTGGTGGGTCCATGTTGGCTAGATTTTCTGCATAGCATCAAACCTAGGCAGTCATGAGATAAATCTCCCTCATTTAACCGGTGAGGCTCCCGTGTCAGATTTGTCAATAAAATGTGTTTTTATCTATCAGGGGTTTTACTTTAACTACTTAGTTCATGAACCATAACTAAGAAGTTCTGCAGCAAGTAAGCCGCTGTTTAAGAAAGGAAAATTATAGAAGAAGGAAGTAAAGGAATTACAGAGAAGAAATAAGGAAGATGTGCATCCTAATCAGTAGATAAAAGAGCTAATTGCATGCACATAGAAGAAACTTAATAGATTTGAACACACAAAATTCTAAAGCAAAGGCAGTTCTAGATCCAGATCTAAAATAACACAAAGTTTACTTTAAAGATCTAAGATTTAAAAGCAAGAAACACAGTACGCCGTGACACAAAGTTCTCCGGAAACCTACTTCTTTGTATTCCTCTGCAACAAGTGGCTCTCAGGGGTTCAGCACAAATTCTAGAACACAAGATTGCTTCTTACAAATTCTGATCGATGATTAACCCGTAGGTTCTTCTCCTACTTATAGAATGTAGGAGGGAAAGTACAAATAGAAGACTCAAACTGAACTAAAGTATGAACAACAAGTAAAGATGACATTTGGCAATCATCCTCAACTAACTTCTTCTTAAGTGACACATGTATCACTTAACTAATAGAAAGGTTCCACATGACTTCAAGTAATGGTTGCAAAACCAATAACTTAGAAGTTTACAATTTCATCTGGGAACATAGAAAGTAGAAGAAGAAAGAAATAGAAGAAGTCATGCCAGCTGTAACATCTACATCTTCTTCTTGTTCTGATATCTGATATACTTGTCGAACATATAGTTCAGCATCTATCCATCTGTTTTAACTACTGCTTCCTTTTCTGTCCTGAATTGCAGCAATCCTTCATTCAACACTTTGCTGCATGCTTCCACTTCTTCCAAACTTGGCCCAAATCTCGCAATGTCTGCCTGCAGTGTCACCAGCCTACTGATAGAGTTCATCGTGAAAGGCTTGGTGGCTTTATCAATCCTCTTTTGCACCATCAGAAGAGAACCCTCCAGGGAATCATGCACCTCGTTAGAAACAATCCGCACGTACGAAGTAATACCTCCATCCACTCTTTCCTCAGTGAAAGAAATAATACTGTCCGGCAAATCTGATGTTCTACTCTCAAGCCCCTGCATCCTCTTTAGCAAAACCCTGCAGATCTCCAAACGGAAAGATACTGCAAACTCTAGCTGCTTCCCCTTCTTGACTGATCCATCCGGCACAATTTGTTCTACAACCAATACATCTCCCGGCAGCTTGTTGATCTTGGCCAAAATACTCAGGTTACTCTCTGCAACTGTATTCATTCCTTCTATGCTTTCTATCAGTTGTTTTAGTTGATTTGCTGCATCGTTCATAACCTTTAGGCGGGCTGACACTTTCCCAAGTTGCACAAAAGCTTGACGAATAATCAGATCCTTCCATTCGTCAATAGCCTTTACTTGATTGCTTGCATCTTCCATTTCCTGCATAAGATGATCACTCACCTGTGCTGAAATGGGCTGAACGGAAGATTTAGCAACCTTGGCTATGATCTCACATAATTGAGATATTTGCTTCTACAGCTCTTCTTTCTCCGCCTTTTCACTGTCAAGCCTAAGGAACAAAGCATCCAGCAACGTCTGCGTGTCCTGCTTCAATCCTTCAGTGGTAGCTTGACCGAGTGGTATTTTGGTCACCGTCACATCTTCTGCCGTGAGTTCCTCTTCTACCTTTCCTTCCGCCAAGATTGATATCTCAGCAAACTTCTCTCCCGAATCCTCGATGATCAACCTAGAAGTTGCTTTAGCAACTTTAGGCCTTCTGTCTCTTCTGCTCAGATCCTGAAGTAGCTGCAAGTCATGTTCCTCTAAGTTCATCTCTACTCTTGCTTCCGGAACCAACTGCAAAGCTAACCATTCCGAGAAATTACTTCTCGGAGAGTGAGAAGTTGCTGAGTGCACTACCATCTCCTGCTCTGCATCCTCTCCATCAGAAAGTGCCACAGTATCATGGCTGCCATCCTCTAAAACATCCAAGAACAAAGCTCTTTCGAACTCCGTCATCTGCAGCTTCAACATCTCCTCTAGAACGGGTGCTGAACGAAGTGGCTGCGGAGAGAAGATGAACGTTGCTGGTTTCAATGAAGGCATGGAAGCATCCTGCTGCTATGGTGCAATAGTTGGTGATCCTCTGGGTACTGGAGAAGTCCGAGTCAAAGCTATGGACGGAGAAGTGGTCTTCTCTTTCTCTTGAGATCTTCTGCGTACTTTCAACTTCTCGTACCTTCTGCTGCTCTCTCCTTCATGCTTTCGCTTGAGGGAATCTCCTGCGCCGAAGTTGCCTGTGATTTGATTCATCAATGCTTCATCAAGGCAATATCCCTTCGTCAGTAACCAGTTTGAAGTATTCACCAACATAGCTCCAGATCTTTCTTCTATTGTGCTGCAGCCGCCATTGCTATCCTGCAGTAGAGCTTTATCTCCTCCCATTTGATGGTAAGTGTCAAGTACCACGTTCCCATCATCTTCAAGATCCGCAGGTATCCGCGGTAGTCCAAAGTCAAATACTTGCTTTGCCGAGAGCCTGCTGAAATCTTTCTTTCTGACCTCGTACTCACTTCTGCACTTCATCCAGAAATCTTCTAACGAAGGCACATGTGCGTACTCCTGGGAGATTGTCTTCCTGGCTATTCCAAATGGATCGAAATTAAGCCGTGCAGGGAAGAACTCTTGCTCATACTCGGATAACATTTGTGCTTCCATCCCTCGAGCTCTGTGAATGCTGATGCAACTGTAATATCCCACAGTGAGTGGGAAGAAGCCCGTAGACTTGTGCCGCTTCAACTGAAGGTCGTGTAACTCCACAAGTTGCCTGCTCAACTCCATGGCAATCAATCTGTCACTCGGGTACCTTGGCATCTTTGTTGGTTCACCTGAAAATCTCGTAACCCTGATGTATGTGAAATCTACAAACTGGATGAATACACTGCCAATCTTGGACACTGCTTCCCATGCTTCCTTGCTTACCCTGTGAGTCTTCAAGTCTTTATCTAACCTGCAGATGAAATCGTAGAAGAAACCATCGTTGATCACTTTGAAGTCCTTCTCGCACGCAGGTGCAGTAAGCTGCGGGTAGCACTCGAAAATGGGATCCTTGGAAAGAATACCACATCTATCCAGCTTGGAAAAGACACCCTATGAAGCTGCAGCATATACCAAGTATGAAGTCATCTTGAAGCTGAAGGTACACTTTACTTTCCGCAGTTGCTCACCGATGTTATTGCTAATAATTTCTGACCAACTGATTATAGAATCAACCTTGTTGATTTCAATGGTCCTGATGAAAGCATACATCCATATCCGAAAAGTGTAGGCATTCGCTTCACCATTCAACCTGCACAACAATTTGACAATATCATCCACCTCCTGCACCAAATTGGATCGTGGAAGAGTTCTCGGGAACTTGGAAGGGGATCTAGGCTTCTTCATGAACCGGCTATTCATGATGCTCACACAGTCAGCTCTATGCTTTTCCCACCTACTGTCAGCATCCTGAATGCTAATAGAAGTCACCACCTTTCGTACTAGAATCTTCAGACAATAATCGAAGAATTCTGCATCCAAATGAATTATTGTCTTTCCCGCAACATCACGTACTGATATGGATGAAGGATGATAAGATCTAGCACACTCCATCACAAACTTTGGCAATTGGGCTGTACACGGGAAAGCTTCAGCTCGAATAATTCCACTATTTTTGACCGCACGCATGAGTGAAGTCTTTCCAGCTCTGGATCTGTCAATCAAATCAGAAAGAGGTTCTGGGCCTAGATCCGTGTCTCCTATGTCTGAAAGTTTAGAAGCAATGCATGAATCCATCGTGCTCTCTTTTTCATCTCCTTTTGCCATGACTTTATCAATCTTTGTCTGAATAATTCTTTTTCTTCTAATTTGGCCGGATTTCTTCAATACTGGTGCAGATCTGGGCAATTCTTCAGATTCGGAGGATATTTTCAATGTATTGGACATTGATAAATACTCATTTTCTTTTATAAAGCACCTGTAATGAGTTCTTGCAATTTATTTAGACAAAAATGGCCACCGGAGCATGAATAGTGAATTTAAATTATAAAAATCTGCACTTTTCAAGCCTGCTGCCCCCAAAAATTGGTGTTTAATTTGCACATAAAGAGAGCATGAATCCTTTCAATCAACACCTGAGCTCCTGTAACACCTGTGAAAACAACTATGCCGACGAAGATCAACCTTCTCCAAAGCATGCGCCAAATCTGGAAGCTTTTAGCCTTTGTTAGCACTTTGTCTGTGCAAAATCCTTCCTCTAATGGGGGCGCACTTTTTCTCCTAGCTGCAATTCTTTACCTGTGTGTTGAATAATTCATCCATATGGCTGCCCATGCTTATATAACCTTCACAATTCTATAATTAATAATTGCCCTAACAATTAAAGGCAATTAATTAATTAAAAATCATGCTTTTCTCTTTTAAAAATTGCATGTTTAAGGACAGCCATCCAATAAATTAAATTAATCCAATTTAATCCTTCACAAAGCACTTAACTTTAGCCTCACTGTGTGCTTTGACCATAGCCACTGAAAATACTAATTAATTTAATGATTTAATGCATTTAAAATCATTAAATAACTCTTAAATGGGGCGCACTTTTTCCAAGGAGAGGGGCAGCCACTAAATAAATTAAATTAAATTAATTTAATTCCTTTCTTTTATTCTTCCTTTGACTTTTTGACCTCCTCAAGCTTGGGCGCACTTTTTCCAAGGAGAAAGATTATTAAAATTAATCAATTTAATCACTTTAATCCATCACCAAAGGGGGCGCACTTTTTTGCACATGTAATTCTATTTTTAAGAATTTTTTCATAATGGGATTCTTTACCCTGCCAGGCAGGCACCAAAATCCCATGATCCACTTAAGTCATTTGACTTTTGCAATGGTATTGTTTACCCTGCAAGGCAGGCACTAAAATCCCATGATTTCACTTAAGTCACTTTCCTTTTATTATATCATGGGAATTTTTACCCTGCAAGGCAGGCAATAAATTCCCACCTGCCTGCAGCCTCTATTTTTCCCACTGCAGCTTAAGTGACTTTTATAACACGGGAAAAAGTACCCTGCCAGGCAGGCATATAATTCCCATCCTGTCTGCGGCTTATATTTTTCCCATCGCAGCTTAAATCCTTTGTTTTCCAAAAAGGCGCCCATCCCCGCAGGGGCTTTTTTGTGCACGACTTTGCTTTTTCCCAGTGATCCAGACCTCCGATGATGACTTCCTCCGGGAAAAATGTGCGTGTATGTTTTCCAGCTGCTCCAGGCCAAAAATCGGGCTTACCCGGCGAAGGAGTTGTTCCAGAGAAATTTTACAGAAAACAGAACGGGACACCACAAAAACACGAAAAATTGCCAAAAGTTACAAATAAAGCCCAAAACTTAAAATAAGTTAAAATCCTTCTGGTATATAGGAATAATAACATATTCACTTATAACAAAGTTGAAACGGAGCGCAAATAGCCTCATACGGGGCTCAAAATAATTAAATACAAATTTCCCGCAGACAAATCCCGACGACAGAATAAAACAATTTTGGGCATCTGGGTATTTGGCGAAAAGGGCTAATATGGCTCTTTGGGATTATCTTGACGCTATACAAGAACTTTCAGGCAATAAAAACAACAAATGACCCATTATTTTAAAAGTACGAAATTTTTTCGAATTGGGTAGTCACAGATTTCGGGGTGAAATCTGAGTGACACCAGTTGGCTCTGTCTGTGGACATCTTTTTCGCTTGTCAGAATGAAAAAGGGAAAAGATGAGATCCTAGCATCTCTGGTTTCGTATCTTGTCCTTTGGGCACGGGGTCAGGCAGACAAACACAACACAACACCAAAACAAGACAAAACAAGGAAAAACAAACAAAGGTTTTATTTATGTACATACAGGTTTTACCCTGCTTTTTATGTCCGGAACAGCTTCAAGTGTTGCCCATTGAAAGGCAACGGCAATTCAACTCCATCCTGATGAGCAAGAATGAAGCTATCTGCTCCGGCGATCTTTTTGATCACAAAAGGCCCTTTCTATAGTGAATCAAACTTTCCATGCATGCCTTTTGTTTCTCTTCTTTTGTCCCATAAAAGGACCCAGTCGTTAACTTCAAACTTTCTTTCCCTGACTCTTTTATCGAAGATGAATTTCACCTTCCTCTGATGCTCTGTCAACCTATCTGCAACTTGAGTTTGTACTTCCCTCAGTTCAGTCAGGTACATGATCCTTTTATCTATAGCATCCGTGAATGTGTAATCCTCCAGGGCTTTGGAAAGTCGTAGGGCAGGCAATTCCAAGGTGAGAGGCAGCTCTGTATCTCTACCATATAGCAACTGAAATGGGGACATGCCTATCGCCCTCTTTGGTGTGATCCTATCGGCCCACAATGCATCAAACAACTTTTTATGCCAAGTCCTTTGATTTTCTGTCACAAGCTTGTGCACGATAGTTACCAAGTTCTTATTACTAGATTCAGCTTGACCATTCCCTTGTGGATAGTAGTTTGAGGAATGAACAAGTTGAATCCCATAAGTGTAGCAGAATTCCACCAACTCCTCAGAAGAAAGATTTGGAGCGTTGTCTGCTACAATTTTGCTGGGTACGCCAAACCTGACAATAATATTTTCTTTTATAAAATTACACACTTCGGCAGAAGTGGCATTCTTCACAGGAATAGCTTCTACCCACTTACTGAAATAATCAGTAGCTGTTAGAATGTAATGATGACCGGCGCTGGAAGCCGGGTTAAGCATTCCAATAAAATCCATACCCCACTGTTGGAAAGGTTCTTCAATCACAATGGGTTTTAGAGGTAATGCAGGAAATTTCACACGCCCAACAAAATGTTGGCATGCTTGACACCTAGCTACCCATTCTGCAGTATCTTGAAAAAGGGTGGGCCAATAATACCTTGCTCTAAGGATCTTGTGTGCAGTGACTCGGGCTGAGAAATGACCACTGCAAGCCATGTCATGAAACTGTTGTAGTAGCTGATCCTGTTGAGCTTTATCCACGCATCTGAGAAATACACCATCAATTCCCCTTTTGTACAAACCATTATCCCAAAGAACAAAATCTTTGGATTTAAGCTTGATTATTCGTTTCTCTTTTCTGGAAAGTTGATCTGGGCATTCTCCATACGTTAGAAAGTAAGCAATGTTACTATACCACTCCTCTACCAGATCTATAAATAGTATTGCAGGTAAATCTTCATCTATCCCATCCTGATCTGCTTCAGGTACTGATGCTTTTATTTCTGTCATTAGTTCACACAGACCTCTTCCTTGAACCAGCTTTGTTGGTTTAATATCCAGATCATATTCTTGAACTTTTGTCACCCACGTGCCTCTCAATAATCCTAACTCTTGCTGAGTAAGGATAGATTTAACTGCAGTATCTGGAACCAAAACCACAGTGTGCGAGGAAAGAATATAATACCTGAATGCCTTGCATGCCTTCACTACTGCATATGCGTGCTTTTCCATTGGAGTGTATTTCAACTCATAGGATTTAAGGGGCGTGCTCATGAAAGCAATAGGAGCTTCTACATCCTCTTGATTCTTCTGCATAAGAATTGCTGACATGGTATATTTAGAAGAATAACAATAAAGAATAAATTCTCTACTGAAGTCAGGTGAAACCAAGACTGGAGCTTTAGACAGGGCCTCTTTGATTTTCTCGAAAGCTTCCTTCCCTTCGCTGCTCCATTTAAAATCTTGTGTCTTCTTCATCATATTCGAAATATGACGGGTTAGCTCAGCAAAGTCAGGAATGAATCTTCTGAGAAAATTCACTTTTCCAAAGAAAGAGTGAACTCCTTTTTTGGATGTGGGCAAAGGTAACGTCTGAATGGATTTGACACGCTCTGGATCTATCTTTGTTCCTTCTTTGGAAACAATGTGCCCAAGCAACTTTCCTTTAGTTACAGCAAAGATAGATTTCTTAGGATTCAAAGAAATACCATGTTTGCGGCATTATATGAAGACCTCTTCTAAGTTTGAAATATGTGTGCTTCTATCTTTAGAAAAGACTGTCAAATCATCCAGGTACACAACTATGCTTATATCTTTGAGATGAGCAAAGGCTAGATCCATAGCTCTTTGAAATGTAGCACCAGCATTAATAAGGCCGAACGGCATCTTCTGGTATGCGAAGGTTCCCCAAGGTGTGATGAACGCCGTTTTGTATTGATCTTCCTCAGCCACCTTGACTTGATTGTATCCTGAGAAGCCGTCAAGCATGGAAAGCATCTCAGATCCAGTGACCACCTGCAAAGTGTGATCCATGATGGGGATAGGGTAGTTATCCTTCAATGAAGCTTGATTAAGGTTGCGGAAATCCACGCACAACCTAATCTCACCACTTTTCTTTCTTACAGGGACTATGTTGGCCAACCACTTCGAATGGTGTATGGGATAGATAATCTTTGCATCTAACAACTTCTGGATTTCTGCAAAGATGGTTCCTGAAATGGTAGGATTGTGCCGCCGTAGCTTCTGCTTGAAAGGCTTCTATTCTGATTTAAGTGGGATGTAGTGTTGAACTTCCGCAGGCTGATATGTTTTTAGATCCTGATAGGACCAGGCAAAAATATCCATATATTTCTTAAGAAGCTTAGTGAAAGCTTCCTTTTCAGCTTCTGAACAACACTTACCGAGATTTACCAATTTGGGATCATTGCTAGCTCCCAAATTTAGTAATTGTGTGTCTGAGGAAGAGCCTTCCTCATTTTCTTCATTTTTCTTAAGCATCTGATCATGCTTATCAAACATTTCCTCAAGAGATACCAAGCCTTTGGGAATTTTATTTCCCTTTAGTTGGATAATCTCCTGACCTCCTGAGACGTCAACATCCATTTCTCTGACAGTGGTCTGCCTAGGAGGTGAATTGCTTCCCTCATAGTAGATTTCTTCAAAGTTATCTTTCTGTTGGAGAAATGCAGCAATCTGTGTATCATCGTTGAAAACCTGCCATTGCTGGACGTTGTCAGGAACCTTTGGGCGAAAAAACCATTTCCACCTTGTAATCTCCCTGTCTAAAGAATGCAGGGGGCTGATCCGGATTCAACAAGGCTGCAGTAACTGCAAGCGAATCAGCTCTTGAATTTTGTTCTCTCGGAATGTAAGATACCGAGAAAGCTGAAAAATCCAGGATAGCAGAGTAGACCCGATCTCTGTAGTGCCGCAGTTTGTCTTTTTTGACTTGGTAGAGGCCCCTTATTTGCTTTACAATCAGCTCAGCATCTCCTCTTGCGTGTAATAATTTGATTCCCATTGTTCTCGCTTGCTCCATGCCTAACAACAATGCTTCATACTCAGCCGTATTGTTAGTATTTTCGAACATTAATTTGAAGGAGTGCGCATGCACTTTCCCTTCAGGAGAGATAAGAACAACGCTGCACCGGATCCAAATGAACAGTAGCTACCATCAAATTCCAGAGTCCAAATCTTGTTATCAATTTGATATGATTCTCGAATCACTAGTTGAATTTCTTCTTTATCCATTTCTAGGTAATAGACTCCGTGATCCGATTCCTGAAACAAGATCTGAGATCTAGGATCTTCAGATTTTTGATACTATGTACTTGGATTTCTTCTCAGGTTCCCAGCTTCTGATTTACTCCTTTGATTGGTATGTGCGCACAAGACCAATCCATCTTCACTTCTCCACCCAGCTCCTTGCAAAAATTTCTACTCAAAAGCATGCCATAAGAGACTGGAATGTCTGCTACAAGGATAGTCATTTTCAGTCTTTTGTCTGGGAAGGAAGCAAGTACTGCTCTGCCTGCCATCTTTGATTTGCCCCACAAGAGGGACTTTCCTTTCCATGGAATAACATCTTCCAATGGTTTTTGTCAATGTAAGACCCAAGGCATCAGCAACTTTGGCAGGCATGACGTTGTCGGAAGCTCCAGAATCCAGGATGTAATTGCTTAGCTTATGTCCGTTGATGAGCAAAGACACATAGAATGGCTCAATCCTTTCCGATGTAGCAGGAGAAGGGGTGGAAGGAGAAGAACTTGCAGCAGCATTATTTGACGGTGGAGTAATCTTTGGACTTGACAAGATACCCCGTGGATTATTGTTCGTTGGGCTAGGACCATTACTTTGCACATATTTGACCAATCTATTCAACTGATCAGGAAATGCCCTCAAATACTCAGCTTCTGACATTTGGACCTTATTTCTCTTGATGTGATCAATTATGTCAAAAGCTTGACTTGCTTCAGCAGGATGTGCGTTGGTTCTTTGCTGCGAATTGAAAGAATTTGAATATTTCTCCTTGGGCGCTAATGAAGAAGGAAGAATGATACCTCTTTTCAAGATAGTAACATCCAGGCCAGGATCTTCTCTCTCTTTCCGGCCGCTTGTGGATGCTTCGGCATTTTGGCGTGTCTGAGACCTTGTAAACACCGCGAAAGTGTGACCATCAGAATCTTCAAAAGATTCATAATAGCCCTCATCAGATTCGTAGTCCAGGTAACCAATATTGGAGTCGCCAGCGGGATCTATAAAGTCTTCATCATCAAATGATTCATCAATGCCGAGATCCTCTTCATTAGTTTCCAAGTTATTCCTTAGAGCAGCTTCTATTGCCAAACACTGTGGTGCAGCAGCAAGTCTGTTTCGATTTTGATTTTGATTTTGACCATTGAAGGTCCGGGTAGGAGATATTCTTGAAGGGGGTGCATTCCCTGCTTGAGAGATTTGCTTCTTTATCTGCAACATGTCATTAGCCAATCTCTGCAACAAAGGATCGGAAGTACTAGAAGCACCATCACCTTTGTGAGATAGTTGTTTGAGTTTTCCAGCCATGATCAAGTCGTCCTCAACCTCCACAGCAGCATTTTGTGCATCCAACAAATTTGTAGGTCTTGCTCGTCTTAGCTAATATCCAACTTCAGGCAATAGAGCGTTTATAAAAAACGTCTTTTGATTTTCGTCGCTCAATGCAGCAGAAGTGGGGATTTTATACAAAATCCTTTGGAACTTTGCAATAAAGTCCCGCATGTTCTCGTTTGGCTCTTTCTTCAACTGCGTCAGTTGAGTGATCATCATGCTTGCGTCCTCTGCAGGCTTGAATCTTTTCAGAAATTGCTCACGCATATTCGTCCAGTTGGTTACGGTGCCAGGAGCCAGCCGATAGAACCATTCTCCAGCCAAGTCGTGTAGAGTCTCAATGAATATCCTGACTGAGACATCTTCATGCTCCACTGCAAGCACACCACAAGATATGAAGAAGGCTGCCAAGTGATCATCCGGGTTTTGCTTTCCATCTCCAAAGAATTTTGGAAAATTCTTTCTGGATTCCTTTGGCAGCTCATGCATAGGTGGAGCCAAGTTGAGAGGTCCAAAAACCGCTCCCCATGGAACAGGTACAATTTGGTGCGCCATGTTAGCTTGAGCACGTCTCCTCCTTGTGTAAACTTGATAGACTTGTTGGATAATTCCAGTCGCCGGATTATGCTGAATACGATCCAGATCTGGATGGGTGTGTACTCTCCTTCCTGGTGAAAGACTAGATCTGCGGCTTCTAACTTGAGAAGGATGATTGAAATTGAATTGCTCCTGCAGTCGGAAGAAATGATCAGTCCTTCCTTGCGCCTTCACGGATCGGGTGAATGGACGTTCAGCCAGGTTGAGATTTGTATGGAAAACACTCTGATCTTCAATAGAAAAGCTTTGATCTGCAAAGATAGTTATTCCCGATCGGAGTCACCAAAAATTGTTGGCTAGATATTCTGCATAGCATCAAACCTAGGCAGTCATGAGATAAATCTCCCCTCATTTAACCGGTGAGGCTCCTGTGTCAGATTTGTCAATAAAATGTGTTTTTATCTATCAGGGGTTTTACTTTAACTACTTAGTTCATGAACCATAACTAAGAAGTTCTGCAGCAAGTAAGCAGCTGTTTAAGAAAGGAAAATTATAGAAGAAGGAAATAAAGGAAATACAGAGAAGAAATGAGGAAGATGTGCATCTCAATTAGTAGATAGCAGAGCTAATTGCATGCACATAGAAGAAACTTAATAGATATGAACACACAGAATTATAAAGCAAAGGCAGTTCTAGATCCAGATCTAAAATAACACAAAGTTTACTTAAAAGATCTAAGATTTAAAAGCAAGAAACACAGTACACCGTGACACAAAGTTCTCCGGAAACCTGCTCCTTTGTATTCCTTTGCTCCAAGTTGCTCTCAATGGTTCAGCACAAAGTCTAGAACACAAGATTGCTACTTACAAATTTTGATCAATCCTTAACCCGGAGGTTCTTCTCCTACTTATAGAATGTAGGAGGGAAAGTACAATTGGAAAACTCAAACTGAACTAAAACATGAACAACAAGTAAAAATGACATTTGGCAATCATCCTCAGCTAACTTCTTCTTAAGTGACACATGTATCATTTAACTAATAGAATGGTTCCACATGACTTCAAGTAATGGTTGTAAAACCAATAACTTAGAAGTTTTACAATTTCATCCAAGAACATAGAAAATAGAAGAAGAAAGAAATAGAAGAAGTCATGCCAGCTGTAATGTCTATATCTTCTTCTTGTTCTGATATCTGATATACTTGTCGAACATATAATTCAGTATTCTATCCATCTGTTTTAGCCACTGCTTCCTTTCTCTGTCCTGAATTGCAGCAACCCTTCATTCAACACTTTGCATGCATGCTTCCACATCTTCCAAGCTCGGCCCAAACCTCGCAATGTCTGCCTGCAGCGCCACCAGTCTACTGATAGAATTCATCGTGAAAGGCTTGGTAGCTTTATCAATTCTCTTTTGTACCATCAGAAGAGAGCCTTCTAGGGAATTAGGCACCTTGGTTAGAGACGATCCGCACGTATGAAGTGACATTCCTCCATCCATTATTTCTTCAGTGAAAGAAATGACACTGTCTAGTAAATCTGATGTTCTACTCTCAAGTGCTTGCATCCTCTTCAGCAAAACTCTGTAGATTTCCAAACGGAAAGATACTGCAAACTCTAGCTGCTTCCCCTTCTCGACTGATCCGTCCGGCACAATCTGCTCCGCAATCAATACATCTCTCTGGCAGCTTGTTGATCTCAGCCAAAATACTTAGATTACTCTCTGCAACTGTATTCATGCCTTCTATACTTTGCCATCAGTCGCTTTAGTTGATTTGCTGCATCATTCATAACCTTTAGGCGGGCTGGTACTTCTCCAAGTTGTACAGAAGCTTGAAGAATAATCAAATCCTTCCATTCGTCAATAGCCTTTACTTGATTGCTTGCATCTTCCATTTCCTACATAAGATGATCGCTCACCTGCTCTGAAATAGGCTAAATGGTAGGTTTAGCAACCTTGGCTATGATCTCACATAATTGAGATACTTGCGTCTGCAACTCTTCTTTCTCCGCCTTCTCACTGTCAAGCCTAAGGAATAAAGCATCTATCAATGTCTGCGTGTCCTGCTTCAATCCTTCAGTAGTGGCTTGACCGAGTGGTATTTTGGTCACCGTCACATCTTCTGCCGTGAGCTCCTCTTCTATCTTTCCTTCCGCCGGAATTGATATCTCAGCAAACTTCTCTCCCGAATCTTCGATGATCAACCTAGAAGTTGTTTTCGCTCCTTTAGGCCTTTTGTCTCTTCTGCTCAGATCCTGAAGTAGCTGCAAGTCGTGCTCCTCTAGGTTCATCTCTACTCTTGCTTCCGGAACCAACTACAAGGCTAACCATTCCGAGAAAGTTACTTCTCGGGGAGTGAGAAGTCGCTGAGTGCACTACCATCTCCCGCTCTGCATCCTCTCCGTCAGAAAGTGCCACAGTGTTATGGCTGTCATCTTCTGAAACATCCAAGGACAAAGCTCTTTCAAACTCCGTCATCTGCAGCTTCAACATCTCCTCTAGAACGGGTGATGAACGGAGTGGCTGAAGAGAGAAGACGAATGTCGCCGGGATCAATGGAGGTATGGGAGCGTCTTGCTGCTACGCTGCAATAATTGGTGATCCTACTAGGTGTTGGAGAAGTCGGAGTCAAAGCTATGGTCGTAGAAGTGGTCTTCTCCTTCTCTTGAGATCTTCTGTGTACTTTCAACTTCTCGAACCTTCTGCGGCTTTCTCCTTCATGCTTTTGATTGAGGGAATCTTCTGCGCCGAAGTTGCCCGTGATTTGATTCATCAATGCTTCATCAAGGCAGTATCCCTTCATCAGCAGCCAGTTCGAAGTATTCACCAACACAGCGCCAGATCTTTCTTCAATTGTGATGGCAGCCTCCATTGTTATCCTGCAGTATGAGCTTTATCTCCTCCCATTTGATGGTAAGTGTCAAGTACCCATGTTCCCATCATCTTTAAGATCCGCAGGTATCCGCGCTAGTCCAAAGTCGAACACTTGCTTTGCTGATAGCCTGCTGAAATCTTTCTTTCTAAACCTCGTACTCACTTCTACACTTCATCCAGAAATCTTCTAACGAAGGCACATGCACATGTGCCTACTCCTGGGAGATAGTCTTCCTGGCTACTCCAAATGGGTCGAAGTTAAGTCGTGCAGGGAAGAACTCTTGCTCATACTCGGATAACATTTGCGCCTCCATCCCTCGAGCTCTATGGATGCTAATGCAGCTGTAATATCTCCACAGTGATTGGGAAGAAGCCCGTAGACTTGTGTCGCTTTGACTGAAGGTCGTGTAACTCCACAAGTTGCCTGCTCAGCTCCATGGCGATCAATCTATCATTCGGCTACCTTGGACATCTTTGTTAGTTCTCCTAGAAAAGCCCATAACCCTGAGGTATGTGAATCTGCAAATTGAATGAATAGACTGCCAATCTTGGACACTGCTTCCCATGCTTCCTTGCTTACCCTGTTGGCCTTCAAGTCTTTGTCTAGCCTGCAGATGAAATCGTAGAAGAAGTCATCGTTGATCACTTTGAAGTCTTTCTCGCACGCGGGTGCAGTAAGCTGTGGGTAGCACTCAAAAATGGGGCCCTTGGAAAGAATACCACATCTATCCAGCTTGGAAAAGACACCCTGTGAAGCTACAGCATATACCAAGTATGAAGTCATCTTGAAGCTGAAGGTACGCTTTACGTTCCGCAGTTGCTCACCGATGTTGTTGCTAATAATTTCTGACCAACTGATTATAGAATCAACATTGTTGATTTCAATGGTCCTGATGAAAGCATACATCCATGTCCGAAAAGTGTAGGCATTCGCTTCACCATTCAACCTGCACAGCAATTTGACAATATCATCCGCGTCCTGCACCAAATTGGATCGTGGAAGAGTTCTCGGGAACTTGGAAGGGGATCTAGGCTTCTTCATGAACCGGCTATTCATGATGCTCACACAGTCAGCTCTATGCTTTTCCCACCTACTGTCAGCATCCTGAATGCTAATAGAAGTCACCACCTTTCGTACTGGAATCTTCAGACAATAATCGAAGAATTCTGCATCCAAACGAATTATTGTCTTTCCCGCAACATCACGTACTGATCTGGATGAAGGATGATAAGATCTAGCACACTCCAGCACAAACTCTGGCAATTGGGCTGTACAACGGGAAAGCTGCAGCTCGAATAATTCCACTACTTTTGACCGCACGCATGAGTGAAGTCTTTCCAGCTCTGGATCTGTCAATCAAATCAGAAAGAGGTTCTGGGCCTAGATCCGTGTCTCCTATGTCTGAAAGTTTAGAAGCAATGCATGAATCCATCGTGCTCTCTTTTTCATCTCCTTTTGCCATGACTTTATCAATCTTTGTCTGAATAATTCTTTTTCTTCTAATTTGGCCGGATTTCTTCAATACTGGTGCAGATCTGGGCAATTCTTCAGATTCGGAGGATATTTGCAATGTATTGGACATTGATAAATACTCCTTTTATTTTATAAAGCACCTGTAATGAGTTCCTGCAATTTATTCAGACAAAAATGGCCACCGGAGCATGAATAGTGAATTGAAATTATAAAAATCTGCACTTTTCAAGCCTGCTGCCCCAAAAATTGGTGTTTAATTTGCACATAAAGAGAGCATGAATCCTTTCAATCAACACCTGAGCTTTTGTAACACCTGTGAAAACAACTATGCCGACGAAGATCAACCTTCTCCAAAGCATGCGCCAAATCTGGAAGCTTTTAGCCTTGTTAGCACTTTGTCTGTGCAAAATCCTTCCTCTAATGGGGGCGCACTTTTTCTCCTAGCTGCAATTCTTTACCTGTGTGTTGAATAATTCATCCATATGGCTGCCCATGCTTATATAACCTTCACAATTCTATAATTAATAATTGCCCTAACAATTAAAGGCAATTAATTAATTAAAAATCATGCTTTTCTCTTTTAAAAATTGCATGTTTAAGGACAGCCATCCAATAAATTAAATTAATCCAATTTAATCCTTCACACAACACTTAACTTTAGCCTCACAGCGTGCTTTGACCATAGCCACTGAAAATAGAAATTAATTTAATGATTTAATGCATTTAAAATCATTAAATAACTCCTAAATGGGGCGCACTTTTTCCAAGGAGAGGGGTAGCCACTAAATAAATTAAATTTAATTAATTTAATTCCTTTCTTTTATTCTTCCTTTGACTTTTTGACCTCCTCAAGCTTGGGCGCACTTTTTCCAAGGAGAAAGATTATTAAAAATAATCAATTTAATCACTTTAATCCATCACCAAAGGGGGCGCACTTTTTGCACATGTAATTCTATTTTTAAGAATTTTTTCATAATGGGATTCTTTACCCTGCCAGGCAGGCACCAAAATCCCATGATCCACTTAAGTGATTTGACTTTTGCAATGGGATTCTTTACCCTGCAAGGCAGGCACTAAAATCCCATGATTTCACTTAAGTCACTTTCCTTTTATTATATCATGGGAATTTTTACCCTGCAAGGCAGGCAATAAATTCCCACCTGCCTGTAGCCTCTATTTTTCCCACTGCAGCTTAAGTGACTTTTATAACACGGGAAAAAGTACCCTGCCAGGCAGGCATATAATTCCCATCCTGCCTATGGTTTATATTTTTCCCATCGCAGCTTAAATCCTTTGTTTTCCAAAAAGGCGCCCATCCCCGCAGGGGCTTTTTTGTGCACGACTTCGCTTTTTCCCAGTGATCCAGACCTCCAATGATGACTTCCTCCGGGCAAAATGTGCGTGTATGTTTCCAGCTGCTCCAGGCCAAAAATCGGGCTTACCCGGCGAAGGAGTTGTTCCAGAGAAATTTTACAGAAAACAGAACGGGACACCACAAAAACACGAAAAATTGCCAAAAGTTACAAATAAAACCCAAAACTTAAAATAAGTTAAAATCCTTCTGGTATATAGGAATAATAACATATTCGCTTATAACAGAGTTGAAACGGAGCGCAAATAGCCTCATACGGGGCTCAAAATAATTAAATACAAATTTCCAGTAGACAAATCCCGACGACAGAATAAAACAATTTTGGGCATCTGGGTATTTGGCGAAAAGGGCTAATATGGCTCTTTGGGATTATCTTGACGCTATACAAGAACTTTCAGGCAATAAAAACAACAAATGACCCATTATTTTAAAAGTACGAATTTTTTTTGAATTGGGTAGTCACATATTTCGGGGTGAAATCTGAGTGACACCAGTCCATGAAGCTTAAGGTGGAGGGGCACATTTTTTTGCCCCCTTGTCCCCTTGGAAAGGGATAAAGGGACACCAAAAGTGTGCATTACCGCCATGGTGACAAGTGGCACTAAAAAATATTCTAACTATGAGAGTGTTCTTGAGAGAGATCTTGAAAACAAAGTTCCTAGAGCTCCCAGAGGTCTTTTTGGGCACTTATTTATATGATTTCAAATGAAAACATCATTTAGAGATGAATGAGATGGTTCTCAAAGTTTCTTTTACCTAAAATCCCTTCAAAAATGAGCTCCCATGAGAAATGCCAAGGGCTTGTGAAAATTTTTAATGTTCCAACTTGTAGAGGATCCTATTATATTTCCAATGAGTGCTTGTTTTCCTACTAACTCCTTATAGAGCTCATGTAATCATCCACCGAATATTAGGTACCTATTTTGATTTCCCTTTCCTTACACCTTAAGAACCTGGGGGATGAGACTAGGTCATATGAGGGACCTGGGTGTTCATCATTGTGTGTTTGTGTTGTCATTTATGTCAAATCCATTGGTGGAAAAGGGTGTCATGTGGTCATGTGAGTCTCCATGAGGTGTCAATCATGTTTCAAGCATGAAGGTTGAGTGGTAGTGAGAGGATTTGGTGAGGTATATGGTGTCCTGGTGCATGGTATAGTATGCCAAGTCATGGTATTAGTCTTCTTGAGGTGATTAGATGTTGTATTTAGGTCATACATGATCCATATTATGTTTCATGAGTGTCCATGTGGTCTTTATTAAGTCAACAAGGTCAAGTTATGAGGTTCCAATGTTTAGTCAGGTTGTTCTAGGATTTTTTGTAGCTCTGGAGCAAGAATATTGAGTTAGAGATGTGATATTTGGACCAAATTATTCATGGTGGAGTATGGTATCATAATTTTATCACTGTAACTGAGGTTTATGGTGAGTTTCAGGTAAGAAGTCAGAGGTATGATGCATTTATGAGGTCCTTGGGAAGAAAAAAGTGAGAAACTGGGAGGTAAGCACATGCCAATGAGATTGGATAGAGAGTTTCAGAGCTATTTCAGCTATTTGGTGATTATTGATAGATAGAGGATGTTTTCATGATGCTTCATTATAAGTTTCAGGTCATTCTAGAGATTTTTTCGCAAGATATGCAAGTTTTTTGTGAAACTGGGTAACAATGTGTTTTTGAGACAAATATTGACCTTCTTATGCTCACCGTGAGTTGTGTGCTATACATAGGAGACAAATAATTTAAGGGATGTTATAAATGGAACTAAGAAAATTTATCAAAAATAATGAGGTGGTTTGATCGTCACATTTTTTTATGAATGATCGTTAAGAAGATAAAGTGGTTGAAACCCTAGCTAAACCCTAGCTAGGAGAGACTTGAAGGAGTATACCATCACATTTTTTATTTCTTATCAAAAAGTGATGATTGGATGTTCTAGAGGAATCTTCCATATTTCCAAAAATGTATATTAGAGTAGGTTCCAGTATGTGGGCTCCACCTAAAATTGCATTTTTATGAAGAATTTTAGTTTAAGGAGAAGTTTTCCAAAGAAGGTGATGATTAAATTGACATTATTTGTATACCCTAAGTTGTTCTAGATGTATCTGAAGGTTTAAAGTCATGGTTGGGCTGAAAAATGAAAATGTGTGCCCTATCAAAAATTGGTTTTTAGGGCAGTTTGGAACTACTTTCAGTAAAATTGAGATTGCATGATCTACAGGGGAGTTAGACTCCATTAAAAATTCTATTGTGATATGGTTTAGAGATATTTCCCTTTGTATATCAACTGATGATTAGACAAGTATTAAAATTTATGATTTTTTCTTTGATGGTCAAGTTTAAAGGATGTTTGTTTTAGTGCAAAGTGACTTCATGAGGTAAGTGATTGGTTTTTTGAGGTTGTTCATGAATGATAAGGTGATTAGTTCTTAGTAATAACTTCTAAGTGTTGTTCCATGATTTGGTTGAGCTTAGAGTTATTTTGAGGTGATGGAGCATGTTGGGATAATAGTTCAGTTTTGAGAACCAAGAAGGATAAAAAATAGTTTGCAGAGATTAGATTGGATGAAGACCTTCCAATTAGAGGTTGGAAGAAGTTATAAGTATGTTATGGAAAGAGGATTAAAATATATTTATATTGTTCTACTTGGTTTGTGTCTTTGTGATTTTATTTTATGACTCTTCAGGTTGATTTGTGAAGAAGAATGTAGCTGCATTCTTAGAACGGGTCTCCCATGGATGAAATATTGAGTTTTTTGAAGCATGATATGGAAGATTTAATACTTGAATATCACCTGTAAGTTAAGAGGGCTGAATTTTGTTTTTATTTAAGAAATTTTCAGGTCTTAAAGTAATAAAAAGAGTGAAAATTGGTTGAGTTTGAAAAATGTTTTTTGGGCAGCCTATTTGGTGAAGTGTATAAAGTAAGTGTAGTTTGAGTATATAGATGTTTAAATAGGTATAAATTTCTTATAAGTTTTCTAAAATTTCCGAGGTTTCCTTATAGTGGTCACATGATATATTTTGAGTTCATCTTGAAGTTTTCTTGAGGCCCAAAGGTAAAAGACATGGTGTTGGAAACAACTGTTTTGACTAGGATATGAGCCAACACGGGCCCATTTAATGAAATATTTGACTAGTTAATTACAAGTGGGAGAATTTATGATGTAAATATGTTATATTACTCATGTGTGGTGACTTTTTCCGACGGATAGCTGTAAATATACTAGTTAAAAGGCGGAATATCCTATTGGTAGTGCCTCTCTCACGCTGCTAATATTTAGAAGAGAACTATGTGGAACAAGATTCCTCTCAATGAGTATATTGATTATAATGATTCTTTAGGATCGCAAGGACTAGTTATCTAAGCGAAAAGTCCAGGGGGTCCGAGATGGAGGAAAAAGTGGCAGGGTCTACAGTTAAGGGCTATTGGAAGAGGAATTATTCATGGTGGGATGGCTAGTAGGAATTGAATTAGAGTCGTTGTCAACTTTCCTACTGTTGTTATCTAATTATTCCGGAAATGAATTTTTTAAGCGCTATATTGGTTTAAGAATCTACCTTTGCAAGCGCGGTAAAAGCTTCTCCTTGCCCGCTACACTTCTTTGACATAGCTATGACGTTGTTCTGTGCTATCAGTTGTCTGTAGTTCGGTTCTCATTTCAGGCTAACTCCTTCTCTTTAAGCACGTTGACAACTCTATGCAATAAGGTGATGGAGATTTACAACCATTCTGTATTCAGGCCTTACGAGAATAGTACGTTTTTCCTTTGTCTTTCTCTTTAATTCTAGAACTATTTTGAAGGAGTTACTGAGATCTTCTATTCTTTGAGGATAAGTCGGGTCTCTATCCAGGTGTGTATCCTTTCGGAAGCGTCACTTAATGAATTGGTCTTCTGCTTCTCTTCCGTCCTTTTTTGCCCTAGATTTAATTCTTGTGTGAGCCACCTTTTTTACTTGTCTGACGGGTTTAGCTCAGCAAAGTCAGTATTCTTTAATCTGTACCATTAAACGCATTCACTACGCTCATTTTATTGGACTCCTTTATTTATGCTGCCCAAAGATAGTTACTGAATGGACTTCCCGTCTCTCCCCCTGGTCTAATTTTGTTACTTCTTGGTCAATGTCCCCTGGTCAGTTTTCCCGATACCTTTTACCACGGGGCTTAGGATGGATTGTACTTGATCCAACTACCATGCTTCCTCCCCCCCACGTATGAACTTTTCGAAATGTGGCACGGTTTCCTCTTTCATTCTGTCGAATCCATCTTTACCCGACTATTGGTTATCCTTTTCCTGTGAGCAAGGCTTGCGTCCTAGCTCTAAAGCAATGTGCATCACAAGCTATTAATCGTGCCGAACAACCTTTTTTGATGAATTCAATGGTCAAGAGTGTGATATTTGAACACCGTTGTTCAATTGATACCTTCATCGCCCACACTCCAGTATCCCCCCCCCCCCCTGAGAAGCCATCACATGCATCCCCTTTCCTATCTTTCAGTCTTCAAGCTTGATTAAACTTCAAATTGGGTTGGATGTTTGAATACACCTATCTTTCCCACCTGAAGCCATTTTTTATGTTTAATAACTATCTACTTGGCAGCCTAACTTTTAAATTTATAGTTTTTAGGAACTATGTCTTAATGGCATAAGTATTTTTAGATTACTTCAGATATGATTGTAACATGCTGGATCATTGAACTTTGATCTTTGCGTCTAACAAATAGCCCGGATTCTGCACATTCGTTCCCGAAAATGTAGATTTGCCGAAAAAAACATATCTATTGTTACACAGGCTCTGCTTCTGAAGTTTAATGAAAACAACCACCAACACACCAAAACAAACCCTCCCAACCATACCATTACCCAAAAAAAGGACAATAAAACGACACAACCTGAAAACAAATTAGTCAAAGAAACACAAACAGAAAAGGCAAACAGAAACCGGACAAAACGGCAAAGAACGCCTTCAAGACTACCAACAACCCACCCTAAAACCCACACCCCACAAAGAAACAAGGAAGGCAACAATCACATAAATCACCGGACCCAAAACAACAAAAAGCACAACAACCCCATCAACCAACAACATAAAACAAAAAAATACAGTTACTAAAACTAAACTTGGTCTAAACAAACAGAGCAGAGAGTAGAATAAGGATGCATAAAAATGAATACTAAATTTGAAAATACAGGTACACCTACTCTTAAATATAAGATGTCACCCAATATGTCGGTGAGTAGACCAACCTATGATGAAAAAATTGTGTAGACAACAACTAAACATTGGACATTTCTCCACTTTTAGCTACCTCCCTAAACACCCTTGCTATCTCTAGCGGTCAACATGGGGAACACCGTTTACGTCACCAACAACTATCCCCTTGGGGTATTATCCACTTTGTGATTTAATAAACATTAACACTCCTATAAATTAGTCATCACATCACATCATTAAACACCATGATAATTAAATAATTAAATATTTAATTAGCTTCTTCCCATGCATCCTTAATCACCGATCTGCCACCACAATTCATATCTACCCATCGATCGCATCCATATTTTAATCATTCACTAAGCGGCAAGCGCGGATAATTTACCGTGGTCGGGATAAGTCTATCATTGTCTTTTTTAGAATCCGCAATCATTTAAGGCCCATCCGGGAAAGTCTATCTCCAAGCCGACTCGGGCCGACCCATTACCATCCGTGGTAGGACGCCCGATTTATATGGACGAGAGGCAGCCGATTATATAAACGCAGGTCCATAGCTCACAGTTCGAAGACCAAAAAAAAAAAGAGACAACGACAAACACAACAAACAACAGAAACAGACAGAAAAAGAAAACAGAAAGCAACTATACAGAACAAACACAAAAACCAAACGAAAAACGAAGGAAAGACAGAACGGAAAGAGCAAAGACTTCCACAGACCCAGACAGGTACAAACCACATGACAAGAAACACACAAAAGCAACACGAGAGTCTTTCTCCTAGCCATCACACAAAAATTGATCCTCAAAGTTAAAGGCAGATCTCCATGTCCCTAACTCAATCCTGAGAGGAGCACTGTTACTCTGCCCGTATCATATCAACATCATACACCACCATCTATCATCTAGTGACTCTGTTTCAGCGTCTCTCCATCTTCGGCACATCTTGCAGACTACATTCACCTTCCAATCCCCGAATCTCATCGCACAGTCCCTGATTGGTCAGTCTGCCTTCAGTGGACACTGATCTATCCAGTCGACGCCGATCAGTCCCAGTCGACGCCGATCACATCAGTCGCCGCCGATTATACCCAGTCGACGCCGATTTCACTGCAGACAGGTAAAAGGTCACAGGTAACACAAATCCAGCATTATTTCGCAGTTCCCTATTTTCTGTACTTTCTGTCTGCTGTTCAGTTTCTGTTTTATTACTGCAATCAGAAAATCTAGTCTTTATTTACATCTTTTATCATGTATGCTTCTTTTCTTTATTGAAAACGTGGACTGACATCCACCAAGGAAGCTCATTGCTTCCCGGACCCGCTCCTCGGGCAGTCCACCCAAATATCTTCTAACGCCATCTTTTTTTGTCAAGCATCGATGTTTTGCAGGTTACTCGGAGCTATTGTGCAAAGTGCTCGTGTGCGCCCGTCTTGTCTACATCAGCTTCCTCATTCGTCTACATCTTCATCAGGTATCGATTTCATTGGAGTTTTTCAGGGTTTTTGTGTTTAGTTTGGTGCATTAACTTGGACAGGTAACAAGCACGAAATTCTTGAACTACATTCTGGCACGCCCGGTGGGACCCAACCAAAGTCCCTTATTGGTAAGTTCATTTCTTTTCTAGTTTTGAACTTTGTTCCTTTTCTTCACTGATTTCTATCGGTCCTATTTGAGCATTTCTGTTCATCATTTCAATCTTGCTTTTTAGGCGAAATCATTATCTGGAAATTTTTCTATTTTTAGAAATTTTTTCGTTTCACCATTATCTGGATGTATCTTTCCGGATCTTGTTTGTTGTTTGCTTGATCTTTTCTTGCGGAACACTTTGCTTGCTCGTGGGATTGTTCGAGGGGAAGAGCTCAACAACGTGCTTTTTGAAGTCCACACACCTTGGAGAGCTAAACCTACAGGCATTCCTCTTTTTGGTGTTTTCTCTTTTTTTTAGGATTTCTTTGTTGGTTATCTATCACATCCAAATACTTCAGTTTTTTTTGGTGCTTAAAAAGAACTTAATCGCATTTGGGAAAGAACTTGTTTGACTTGTCTTCATCGAAATCAAACATTTCGTTTTAAGTGCTTAAAAAGAACCTTTTCTTTGTCATTGCTGCATGCTTTTTCATCTAGTCTTAATTAGGTTGGAGAATTGATCAAAATCGGTAGTGACACTATTTGATTTTTATTTTTCACCCTTGCACACAAAGCCAAAATCACTAGGTATAAAGCATCTAAACAAAACTCCTTCCCTGGCCTCGCCTACTTGGAAGTGATATCCAAGAGGAAGAGCCTACGCGGTACTCGGGTCGCGCTATAAATTCACGGAAGATTTTGGTATATATTGGCAAAGCACCCGACTCCCTTATCGCAGCGGTGTGTGAAGTGCGGGGGTAGGCCCCTATATCAAGCCACGTACCGGTCTTTTACTGAAGTGCCTTCGGGACTCCTCACCACACATTACCCAAACCATCCTTAGTTTGGCTATCTGAGTAGTTCCTGTTCTAAAAAGCCTTCCCTAACATTTTCTTTTCTTAAAAGCATCAAAATTTAAAGGAGATAATCACTTGCGCTGCTTGAATTGTTTGTGCATTAGCTAGGACAATCTTCTTTCTTGCTTGCTTATGACGGTTATCACCCGGTCACAATCTAGGAAAATGGCCCAACAGGTTCCTTCTTCCTCCGAAATCACCACCAGCGTGGATGTTTCGGCACCCCTCCAATCTTCCTCGGGACCACTGTTAGTGGGTTCCCCCTCATGGTCGTATAATCCTTTCCATCAAGCCAAAACAATCCCATCACGTCCAGCTTCTCCTAGTCCATCAGAAATATCTTCTGACTTGGAGTCTATTCCTCGCGGGGATCCTGAATTTCAGGCTCTCCTTGATCGCAATCCGGTAGCCCTCATGGACTACCTAGTACACAAGTCCATTCGAATATCTGATCAAGGACCACCAATCCAACAAGTGTACGATTATCCTCGTGGTTCATCCCAGGCCTATGTAGAACAGTTTTCATCCTCTCTCCCGTCTCGAGCCACGGAAAAGGGGGAGGTTCTTGTGCCTCCTTTTTCTCTTCCACCAACCATGTTGACTAGTTCTCAAATTGCCTTACCTATTCCTAATACTGCAGTTACCTCAACTATTCCTCAACCTACCTTTGAGAGGTCTTCTGCCTTGGCGATAACGAGTGCGTCTGTGCACCCGCATATCGCTGTTAATTCATCTATGCCCTCTATTGTGTCTCAAGGTCAGTACCTCTTCATGAGCCAACCCCCTTCGGCTAGTCAATTGGTTCCTACTTCTCGTCCTCCGGTCAATCTTTCTTCCAATATTCCAGCAACTGTGACCTTCGCCCATCCCCTAGTATCGGCACCCTTGGTACCAAATTCGGCGGTAGAAGGCCCCTTTCAGGTCTTGTTCCCCAACATGTCCAATCTAACCAACACCCATATTCCTCAATCTGTCCCTATTCAATCAACAAACATAGGAGTCCACCAATCACAGGCTCCATCCGTCACCCAACCTATATTTTCTCAACCACTTATTATCTCACAGCCTGCCTATACGCAAGCTACCTCACAACAAATACCTCACCAGGCGTCACCCAAAACACCTGGTTATTCCTCTTACCATCCCACCAATCAACAAATCAATCCCCCATTGACACCTCAACAACATCCATCACTTGCTCCTTATGTAGGACATACCAATGTGCCTACTCCTCAATCTGATGTGGTTCAAATTCTCTTCAAGAAAATTGCAGACTTGGAAGCCTCCACCAAAGGAGCTCGTCCTTCATATTCCTTTGAAGAGGTGTGCAATGAACCCATTCATCCTTCGGTGGCTTTTAAGCCTTATCCTCCCCAATGGGAACTTCCCAAATTCTCAAAATTTCATAGCCGGGAAGACCCCCAACAACATCTGCGAGCATTCAAACATGCTTGCTACCTTATCGTCCAGGATCAGGAACTCATGCTCCGTACCTTTCCTATGTCTCTAGCGGGTCCCGCTTTGGACTGGTACAATAACATCCCCCAACATTCCTTATTTTCTTTCTCTCAATTGGCTCAGATGTTTGTTGAAAACTTTTCAATAAATATTGCCCATAAGATCTCAATTACAGATCTTTACAACATTCGCCAATTCGACGATGAGTCTATTGCAGACTTTGTCGCTCGTTGGAGAGGAATAATCAACCAATTGTCTTTCTCCCTTCCTCAATCCCAACAGATCGAGTTGTTCACCCGATCTTGTGCTAGTCACATTTCTTCCACTCTAAGGATCCAAACTTTTCACACCTTCGAAGAGGCCTTTACGATGGCACGCAAACTTGAATCTCGCGCCATTGAACAAGGGAAGTTAAAACTTCGCTCTAAATCGAAACCCGATTTTTCTCGCTTCACCAAACCAAATTCTTCCCCCTCTAAAGATAAGAATCAAGGGTCCACAAATACTATCGTATTAAAAACATCAAGAACCGATAGTACTCCTAATCAACCACCACGAAGAGATTCCTCATCTTCTCGGAAAGGGGCTTCATCATCACGATCCTTTGCTCCCTTGGGGGAATCATATGCCTCTATCTTAGAAAAAATGTTGGAAGTTCGCATGATCGAACTTCCACCCATTAGGGATATTGATGAAAGTCGAGAACGTCCTTTCTGGTATAGGGAAAATGATTTCTGCCATTATCACAGAACCAAAGGTCATGACATCGAACGATGTCAGACTTTCAAAAATCTTGTCCAAAAATTCATTGATAAAGGCGAGCTTATTCTAGATAACCCAAATGCTCCCCCAAATCAAGCACTGGACGTTTTCAAACAACCCTTCCCCAATCATGCCCCAAATCATAATTCTTCGGAATCTCAAAAACCAAACACCCACACTATCAACTTCATTTCTACTCAAGAATCCGCTTCTGAAACCACGTCATCTACAAACGCAGCAATCGAATCAGAACCTTCTTCCACTTCACCAATCACTGGAATTCCTCCATCTTCAGATAACCCACCTTTGAATATTCCTACATTGCTAAGCACGGAGTCATCTCTCTCCGCTCCTTTGTCCGATCTCCCATCCATACCCGAGACAGTGTCATCCTCATCTGTCTCATCATCAGACATTCTTTCAATGCTCGAGGCAATCACATCCCTCCGAGTTTCCACTACGGACACATCTACTTCCGTTGCTCCCATTCCCGCCGCAACTATGCCTTTGGTGAATGTACCCATAATTGTGCCGACTTCGACGGAAGTGTCTTCGATCTTGACCCTTCCTATCTCTTTTCCAACTACATCAGAAGTTCTCCCTCCGCAAGGCACTCCTTCTTCATCACTCCCTTCTCCCATCAATAGTGTTACTTCACCTATTAAGGAAAAATCAAAAGAAGTAACACCAACACCTGCACACTCGATTCCTCAACCTAAACCGCGACAACCAAAATCTAACACTACACCATCAGTACCTCCCCACTTGCTTCCTCCGAAAAGGTTACAGTCACCTTATGCCGTGGAAGTTGTCACCATCCCTGAAAAGGGAAAACCCATATTTCGAACCATCAAGACCCTTGGTGCTCTTCCACAAAAATCTCTCTCCACGCCTCATAAACGATTGGATTTGCCCGTTGAGAAGGCGTCTTCTTCTACACATCCATCAAAGTCATCATCTTCTTCTTCATCAACACCCCTAAAAGTAGACTTACCTACCAAAAAGATGCCACCTCTTCCATCAAGATCCTCATCTTCGTTACCAACAACCAAAGCACCCTATATTCCTCCTATTACACCTACCTTGAGGACTTCTCCCTCATCTAAATCAACATTATCTAAATCATCCGTAAATCCGACTAAGCAACCCCCTTTGTCTCCAAAGACCGCAAAATCTGTCACACCTCCATCCTCCTCAAAATCTATCTTAGGGGCTCCCCCTCCACCAAAGTCAATCATGTCTCATTTACTCCCATCCCAAGCACCCAAGACTGCTCCTCCAAATGTCCAAACAAATAAGAGGATCCCTAATAAAACTGTTAAACCTAACATGCAAGTTCTTTTACCTAGGCAGTCGGTTAATGTAAAAGAACCATCCTCATCATCTCCATCCTCATCTTCGTCTACCGGATTTTACACCGAAATCCTTCATCAACTTATCCAATCTTCATCTATAACCCTTCCTCCGATTAAACCATATAACCCGAAAGGAGTGAAACCGGCTTGGTTTAACTCTGATTTGATTTGTGCCTACCACCGTACTCCGGGTCATGATACTGAGGGATGTAAAGCTCTCCAAGCCGTTATCAAAAACCTTCTAGAAGATAGTGACCTTTTGCTGGAGGAGGAGGAACAAATACCTCCTGTCACCCTAGCCTCATCCGAACCTCAACCATCCATTCAGACCTCTAGTGGTTCCACGCCGCCTGATCTTCCACCCTCTCAAATTGACATGATCCATATCGCCACTAGAACCCAACGTTATCATAACCCATCTTCATCTTCAACATCTAGACCACGGGTTGTCATTTCTGCAGCCCCTGAAGGCGTGTCTCCTTCCTCATCAGCCCCACGACCCAAGGTCTCCATTCGTGCTGCACCTCGGACTCAAGTTCCCGTATCCGT